>CM038707.1:24643691-24761191 GCA_021613375.1 Megaleporinus macrocephalus | reverse complement strand
AATGCTAATGGGCTGTTAGAGTGCAGGCTTGTTTAGCTGTAAAGTACATTATAAAGTCTGCCCCAGATAGTTTGTCTTTAATGTTTAATGTGCTTCAGAAGTGCATGGTAAAACTGATGTTAGGAAAAAGGAGGAAATGTTGAAGTGGGATTTAGAGCAATATCAGGCCAGAAGCTTGAAATGAAAATCGATCTGTCTGCTTCTTGTCAGCACTGCCCTTAAGAACTCACTAATGTGTCTGATTAGAACAAGCGTTGCCCCTTCTCACACACGCATGTACATCTTGCAGAGTTTTGCTCCATACTTAATTAAACACGACTGGTCCAGATAATGAAGACCTCCACGAGTATTCAAGCCAGGTGTGATGGATCTGAACTTTCCTGTGTGGTGTTGGAGCACCGTCAAATACCTTTTTGGATTCAGCAAAGGGCTGACAAAGCTTCACTATCCATCTACAGAGTATTTTTCCAGTTTTATGGTGAAGTGCTGCGATTGTAATTTGTTATGAGAGACATCAGTGGATGAACGCTGTGCTATTTATGCTCTTTATCTTCAATGCTACATTTGTACACCATGAATATAACATGAATAAACCTAAAGGCACTCAGAACAAGAGTCTCTTTCAAATGACATAGACATATATGGGGTAAATGTGGGCATTTAAAAAAAGTGCAATCCAGAGTCAAGAGTAAAAAAGCCAAAAACAAAACAAAAAATTCAGGTTAACCTAAACAACTACATGCAATATTATCCGTATTTAATGTATCTTCCATTTTTATATTTAATTCATCTTCTTTCTCCGGGGAGGCTTGTTGTCTGATTTTAAAGAAATCTATAGGGATATTTTTTCCCACACATTTCAAGTTAAGATTTAGAAGCTTGATTGTATTTTCTGATTATCACATTTCAAGTAACTACAGGATTTTCAGTTGATGCCTGGACTCTGGGTTAGTTACCAGCAGCTTCTTTGTTTGATTAGCTGATTTTTTCATTTTCCATACATTCCCTTTTCCGCTTCTGTACAATTACATTTGCTTGCAAAGTCATAGTGTTGTGTTATCTTCTCGCAGTAAAAGGATGGACAGAGTTTCATTCAGTTTAGTTCCGCTCAGCTCAGCTCAGTTCAGCTTGGCTTACCTTAGTTCAGTTCAGCTCTGTTTGGCTCGGCTTGTTTAATTTCAGTTCAGTTCAGTTCCATTGTTTTGTTCAATTCAGTTTAGTTTAGTTCAGTTCAGTTCCTTTCAACTCACCTGTCAGTCTGCCTCTCAGATGCAGTGATAAAGGACGGATAAATAACAACAGGCAGCAGACAAGAACACAATGACATTCTGGGGATCTGAAGCAAGAGTGCAGCTTAAAATTCTTTTTAAAGACGAAAGTTGTATGTATGGTTGATCTGAAAGTGACAGTTTGGTGGTCCACAGGGTCTTGCACAGATGATAGGAGTCCTGTGTTTTTGTACATCTTTCCATAATTTTTAGAAGTCAAGTTTGAGAAACTCCAGGTTTTTTTGTTTTTCTTTTTTTTCAAACTGATTATTTTCTATCTAATCTTCTAAGATATTTCCTAAAGAAAATAATGAAATATAACTATACAACTAGAAATATAAGTATTTTGCATATGCAATAAAATAACAATGTACTAATAGCGTTAGCCACACCCCTGGCACAGCAGCATTTCAGAGACTTGGAGACCAAGTTATGATTTTTATTATTTTTAATATTTCATATAAAATGCATTTGATGTTGGAGTTCTGTTGGTGCAAGAATCAGAGGTTATCTGCCACATAATTTCTGTTCTAGAGGAGAACCCCCAGGGCCCATGCTCGGGTTCAGAAGATCTGTCTGTTTTAGCGGTCTGATAGTTGGTAAGTATGGCACACACACGCACACGCACACGCACATACACACACACACACACACACACACACACATTTCACACAGAACAAATTCAGACCTTGTTCCTAAGATCGGTTTCACACTGAGAAGCAGAAAGCAGCTACTGATGCCTTGGGCACAGAGCCCATCTGGGTTTGATTGGCTGGACTGACGTCAGTAAAAGAACCTATAGTTCTTTTGGAACGCCTGCAGGCCTCTCCTTTAATAGCCATGCCATTTCACCAACTGTGCTGCTCCTTCTTTTCTCCCTCCATTCTGATATGCCCCATACTGCCCCGCTGCATGAATCAATCACTGCCATATTATTTCTCTCAGAAATGTTATACTTACAGTACAGATATTGCAAAAATGAAAGAGTTTCAGTTTATAGGTTTCGGTTCATAGGTTTATAAAGCTTAGCCATTGATTTTTCTAAGTTTCTAAAGCTTTTCTAAAGACCATGGACTATCAGGTGTGATAAACAAAACTTGGGGCATTGGCTATCAAAGAGTAGCAAAATTTCATAATTTATTTACTGTATCTCTTTTCCATGAAAGATATGATCAGCTTGGCTGTGGTTTCATAGATATTTACTGGGTTTCAGTCTAATACAGATGCTGTAACTGTGTGCCTGGTCACGCATCAGGAAGTGCTTGATAAATTAAAATACAGTACAAGTGAAAAACCTGAATCCATAAAGCCATAAAAATTATAAAATAAAATACATTTGCTTAAGCATTGTTAAATAAAGGACAATTCTATGTGTTATATATGTTCAAAATGATGTCTTAATATTGTATCAAAAATTAAAAGTGAAATTTAATCAAATTGCTTACATTTACATGATCAAAAGGTGTTTAGTGTGATGTTTACTAATGCCTGGAACATAGATTTTGAGTTTTCTATATTGTAATTATGATGTAATTATCAAGTTAATTATAGACATTGCCGCTGCCGGTTCCTATCACCAACACAGTAACAGGATGACTTTGTTTATGACTGAATTGGATTATGATCGAATTATGCAGTAATATATATAAAAGTGGAATTCCCCATTAACTTCTTAATGCAAAGGTTTTGGTTGTGACTATAAAATTAACAGCATGAAGTGCACTGACATCTTGTATTCCCCCCTCATGTCATGTTTCATGGTGTGAAAGGAAGATATGGTAATGCAGATCATGTTTTAAAGGATGAACCACTAGGGGGATTAATTAAAGATGCTACATGTGCAGTGGTGCAAATATAGTGTGACAACTGGGAGAGTTACCATACTGTCATACAAACAATATTATTATCAGGAATAATGTAATGTAATGTATTTACTGATATAACAAGTTTTCAGTATAACAGTATGCACTTCCTTGCCCTTTATAGTACATGGTTTTGTTCCATTGTTTGTTTGAAATATATATTTTGTGCAATTTGTTGTTTCTTTATTCTTAATTATAGAGAAAGTTTTACTAATGAGTGAAATATCATAAGTAGTACATAAAATATATATTTAATTCATAATGCCAGGGCATGTTAGTGCTTAATTTTTAGATTTAATATATGTAAAACATTCAGTCCAAAATTTGCCAAACTTAAAAATGGGAAAAGGTGCATCAATACTTTATCAGCCTTACACTGCTTAAGGTACATAAGACTCAAAACACTCAGTTTACTCAAACTCCTCAGAGAAAATGTCAAAACAGTGCATTGTACTGCAGCATAGACCTCAAGCCTTTTGAGTCACAACCCTCCAAAATGCATTTCTGGGTTCATAACCTCTTTCTGAAGTGAGGCATTGTGCCTGCAACCAGAAATACACAAATATATGAGACATTTTGACAAACCAACACTCCAAAGCATGTGGATGCTTTCTATTCACTGGACATGTTGCTTGAGTTAAACATATACACTGGCTCCAAATGAAGAATATGTATTACATCATCACAAGTCATTCATTTTACTTGCAGTGCTTTTGCATACCTGCATATTTTTGGGAAAACACGTGTTGAGCATACAGTGGGCACAGGCTCACCAGGACTGGAGAGCTGAGAACTGGAAAAAACATAGCCTTGTACATTTTCTAAATGTATTTTGGACACCCCTTTGCAAATGTGCCTGAATATATACACAGCATATAACATATGCATACATATTTAGGCTAAACATAAATCATAAACATACCCAGCTGCAATTCTTTAATCTGCAAAAAAAGGTAAAAACAACTATTAACACCAGAGCTTATGGATGACACATGATTGGATCAATATTCAATGACTGAATTATTATGACGATGAAGTCTGTCTGTGCTGTATGTGAACGTTTCTCAGTTTGTATGTTCGTATAGGTGCACATGTGCAGGTGCGTGAGTGCAGGTTCCTATGCTGATGAACATCTCCCGATTTCTGCTTCAGGCGCATCACAAACTCTGTTATCGCTGCCTCCCAGTGCGGGCTTACAGCAGACTGCCCGCTCGCTTCCACTGAGGATAATCATATTCCAGCAGCAGCAGCAGCAGGAACAAGGCAGGAGAAGACCTCTGACAAATCAACCTCAAAGCTCTTCCTCAGGCTTTATCACACACAAACACTTGAATTAGACAAGAACCTTTTTTCCCAAATCTAAAACATCATACTGTTCCCCCCTGCACCCTCTTATTTCCAATTCACTCAGTCTGTGTATCTGTGTGTGATGCTTAGTGACATTCTTGACTTTCTGTCCTGCTGGGAGCCACAAGCAATCCCAGCTGAGCTCAATATCACTGTGTATTTATCTGCATATAAACACACATACACACACAAATGCAATAAAGGCATCTAGTCCCATTGTGCACTGCTTCGTTCACAGCTTGACATCGGCAATGAAGATTATTGCGCCGAGCCCACATGGAAAGCAGAGCAAACACTCATTCACCCAGTGAAAACAAGAGGATGAGTGAACATGAGTGGGAGTGAATATCACTAATCAGCCATTACATTCCTGCATGAATCAGCGTGAACATTTGTGCGCATGTGCTTGAATTTGCTCTTGTATAAATGATTGCAATTAGTAGTCTCTTGATGACTGCCTGATTCTCTCCCGCAGTGTGCTGTTAATTAGTAGCTTCCTTGTCCCCTTAAGCCTGTTCACACTCCTCTGAAACACGCCCTGCTTAGCTTAGTGCTAATGCTAAACGTCTCTCGCCCCACTGGGCTGGAACAGGCAAACACATCCCCTCTTAAGGCTAACTACCATGGCAACAGGGGTCCAGGCTGCCGTAGTTTTATTTTACAGTTAGTGTTAAGCACTGGCACAGAGGTAAAGTGGAAATCAAAGCAAGCTTGTAAAAGCAGTATTCACCTTTGTAGTCATTGTCAGTCTCTGTGCAGCATCGCAACACGGTGCAACAACGTTTCAGTCTATAAGTGGGAAACGCACTGCCAATAGTATAAAAAGTGCTTTTTAAGTAAAGATTATTTTAATTACTCTCTCTCTCTCAGTTTCCCTCCTCCTCCATTTATCATTGACAGTGCCCTCGCCCAATATAACCATCTAAAAAATTAAACAATTTTCAATCAGTTGTTGATGTTATCATTCTCAGCACATAATTACGAACCTGACTCGGTCATGCAGATACATTCTCCACAATATCAGACGCATCCGACCCTTTCTCTCTCAGGAGGCCTCCCAGGTGCTCGTCCAGTCTCTTGTCATTTCAAGGCTCGACTTCCTCTGCAGGCCATCAGGCCCTTACAACTGATCCAGAATGCAGCAGCACGGCTCATCGTCAATCCTTCCAAGTTCAATCATGTTCAATCACTCCACTGCTGGGCTCACTTTACTGGCTTCCTGTAGCTGCTCGCATCCAGTTTAAATTTCTGATGCTCGCCTACAAAGCCAAGAATGGACCAGCTCCTCCTTACCTTATGGCGATGGTCAAAAGTCGATCCGCAACTCGAGCCCTTCAAGCTTAAAGTACCGCTTGGCCTGACCCGCCATCACTCAAGATTCATGGAAGACACGCAACAAGACGCTTCTCTGGCCTGGCACCCAGGTGGTGGAACGAACTTCCACTGGCTGTCTGAACAGCGAACTCTCTTGTTGTCTTCAAACGCAGACTGAAGACTCTTTGTGAAGCACTCATAAGCGCTAATCCACAGAAGCATTGGTATAAACTGTAATTGCACTTGATCTTCTTATATCTTGTTGTCTTCTTTCTAGGTATCATCACTGGCTCTTGTTTATGGCAGTGTTTGAGCTCGAGTAGTTTGGCCTTAAACCTGTTTGTACTAGATAGAGATACATACTCTGACCGAACACTAAGCACTTACGTAAGTCTGCTAAATGCCGTAAATGTAAATGTAAATGATGGGACACTTATTAATGTAACACTGTACCAGCACCTCACTTTAGCACAGTTTTTAAACATCCCTCACTTGCATGGAGAGAAATAAGATAATGTCAACAATTAACAATTAAGTGCTAAACAATTAACCATCACTTATGTTAGCTATCTAAACTAAGATAGCTGGAAAGTCAATTAGCCACACACTTGAGTAACGGCCAACAGCAGTCACAAGCATATTTAACTAACATCTATATTTTACTTGTTAGAAATCTCACATGAAGCCTCAGTAAAGTGTAGCAAATGATAAGGAGAGTGCTCCCGCCCCCGTTTTTTGTACTGTTTTTAGTAGGTATTACCGCTGTAGAGTGAGTATCTGAGCATCACAGCAAGTATTTCAATGCATGTATGTCCAGACATCACATCCAAAAGACCATCCATAGGGAAATGGAATGAGTCCATGCTTATGCAGTGGCTTAGCTTTTACTTTAGAATAAAGATACGGGATATGTAAGACAGCCTAAAGCTTTCTATAAGAATGATGCGCATCAGTTCATGACATGTCACATTACAGTTCAGCTGACAGTTATCTAAGAATGACTCATCTTTTATAATGTCTTTCAGCATTTGCAACCACAGCAGTCTAAGATTAGGCTTAAAGAAATACTTTTAGGGCCTAATCTGTGTCTGCTGCATATGTTTAAATAAAGCATATTAGACATTTTCCTGTAGTTAGTATAGGAACTGATTTAAAATACATCAATCATAGTCAATGGTCAGCAGCTCAAACACCTTCTAACGTGCATCTTTTATAAATAGGTTGTGCGTTGGAGCAGAGCTACTGCTGGACTACTCCTGTATATCAATGAATTGGCTGAGATACCTGCTTACAACATTATAGGTCAATCACAAGCTGAGGCTTGTTATTCAGTAACATGCCTAGTGATTATTCAGACATAAGAGTGAATAACAGCAGTCTGGACCTGCTACATGCTCACATAGGTTGTTAAATTGTTATGAAAGATGATGATTCTCAAAAATGTAATCGATGCAGCTCTAGTAGCATTTTGGCTTCAGTAGAAAGGTCCCCCATACAGTCTTCTGGTAGGGGTGGACACTGAGCTAAACTGAAATGGCATTAGATTTCTTTATCCATGTCGGCGTGCAACAGCAATTTTAAATGCAGCTCATGCTCAGAGCGGACAGGATGGTTTGTGTACGTAAATCCAGCACAGTCCACATACACAGACTTTGGCAGTGTGTGCGGACATCTGAGGTGAACGCAGCAGCAGGTTAATCGCTGAGCTGACCAGGGAGCAGACGCCAGAGGGGATTCTGGGAACTCCGTGGGCAACAGGCCACGGAAAGTGTGTCAGGTCCTCCTCTCTGCATACACACTAGTAATCTAATACAGACCGTAATCTGTATATGTGTGTGTGTGTGTGAGAGAGAGACTGTGAGTGTGTGAGAGCAAGAGAAGGAAAGAAACAGAGAGAGAGATCGTACTGTGTAAATTCCACATTATTTTGCCCTCTAGGCCCGAGGCTATTATTACAACTCTTACTGTGTTGGTGTGTTCTGGTTCACGTGGGTTATTAGTGGTGAACCCACACAAATACACCCACGCACACACGCAGTTTGGCCAATGTTTAGCCTGCAGACAGATGGACGTCTCCTGTTTGACACCAGCAGTCATGACCTCTGCTCTGGCTGGACTTAGATGTGGACAGAGGCTTAAAACACAGACTAACTGGGTCACGTACTAGCTCAGCAGACTGTTCCCCTCTCTCACTTTGTGTCTCTGTTCTGTTTATGTGTCCATGTGTAATGCAAAAACGATGAGATGGGCAGTCTCGCAAGTTTGTCAGCAGAATGTGTGGACAGGGATTACACGGCCAAGAGCCATCTACTTTGACAGGAAGAGGCCGTTTAACTGACATGCTATATGACCAATCACAGGCCGTGGTTTTAGAATTTTAGGGAGACGACAGTGAAATTCCCATTGATACGCCAGCTCTTTCTTTGAAAAGCTTGTTTTCGTTACAATGTCCAGTGTCGGCACATGTTTTTCCCTTTTGCAAGTAAGTGATCGTGGATCTAAATTACTGGGAAAAACAACATTTATTTAGCATCTGAATAATGAAACAGGCTGCATACATATACATAGACATGCAGATGGCCAATCAGAATCCAGATAGAGGTGGCCACTGAGTGAGAAAGATTATTCATGTACATGTGGGCGCGAGACTCAGACTTAGATAATGGTAATTTTGCAGGAGAGGGCAAACACAGTCTATATTTTCAACAGTTTTTTAACAGGTTTATTGATTCTTTTATCACAATATTTAATGTAAAGAACATGTGTGAATGATAAAATAAATAAATAAATGGAGATATATGTGTTTTCTTGGACAGAGACAAGTGATTTTTGTGAAGAGAATCTGTACTACTTTATGAGTTCTTACAAATTTTGATTTTAAGTTATTTTATTAAAACTAATGCTATTTGTCTGTTGGATGTGGCACAAATCTCTGCCCCCTTAACTAATGCTTCACCGCTGAAGTAGCACTACATGACTGTCACTTGTCATTTATCGGATTACAGAATGGGGTGATTCACATACTAAAAAAAAAACAGACGAACACACTCTACAGGTCTATATTCACACTGAGCTAGATTTTCACAGTGGAAAAAAAAAATAATACTGGAGTCTAAATCCTGTCTTTCACATTGACTCCTAAACTGATGGACTGCAATGCTGGGTACAAATTTAACAGACACCACTTTGATTTTCTATGATGTATGGATGTGTTAGAGATCAGGCTGACCAGTCAGAGCTCTGTCGTCACGGCTGTAATCCAAGTAAATGTGTATCACACTGGTGGCAGAACAGCTTGTGGCAGAGCATAAAAGTTTATATGACAAGCAACATGTTGCCTATAAAAACACAGAGGTTAGAAAAATATACAGACCATAGCTGAGGCTGAGGAATAACAGACACTATGTTAGTGCAACATAGCGACTCTTTATACTCATTTTGGTTAAATGTATCCCAGTGTGTTCATGTTTGGACATTTTAAGGAATTTTGTGGATCTAGTGTATAAATCTGGAAAATTATGTCAGTACTAATCATCACTACTACTTAAGGAATGTGGGTTTTTTTGGGTTTTTTTTCCACACTCTCACGGTGATGGAGAAGCCGCTGATACATGCTGGATGCATTAAGAAGTTTCACTGTAACTCCACAAGATGCTTTAAACCTATGCTGCTGCTTTTGTACTTTTACTCTACCAACATCTGACATTTAATATTGTTATTAAAAAGATGGAGAAGTGATGTTAATTATTTTTCGCTTGTACACTCACTTGTCTATTTTACATTCCATAATTAATAACCTTAAGGTTTAATTAATAAACCTTAATAACGTTTATTTAGTGTCAATAGATTTTCAGTTTGTCACACCAAGTCGTTGGATTCATGTATTAAAGATATCATGGTGGAAAAAATCTAATTGATAAAATGTCGTTTTTCTGTGGTATTCAAATGTAAATAGTGTCAATCAGAATAGCTACATTAATGTTGTGATATAATAATAATTTTCAAGGGTTAAACTTTACACAAGCAAATGACAAGCAAAGTGCTCCTTTCAGAATGTCTGGAAGGACAGGAGCATGTATGGAAGTGGAGTAGATAAGCTATTATTACTCCTGCTTTCAGAATGCATTAGAACACTGGGTTCTGCTGCCAGTTGTGCCCAGCCTTTTCCTGCCCTGCCCCGGTCTGTGTGTGTATGTGTGTGTGTGTGTGATGACAGTTTGCTCCCCTGGGGTCTGTCACTCCTGTCAACATGGACCATGCCGGAAATGCCCAGGCTTCAGGCCTGCAATGGAGTCTTTCACTAAAAACAGAACGGGACTGTTGACCTGGAGGATGGTCAACACAAAGCGTTTCACGTTTACCTTTACATTTGCATTTAGTTATTTTGCAGATGCTCCAGAGTGGCTAGAAAGAATAATGCTTACATTAATTCATGCACAGGCACTCAGAGTTTTGCATCTACCACAATGCATGTATCTTTTAGTTTAATGAGACCGTTTTTCCAGCCTGTTGTGGAATAAAAACAGGCAACTAATTTTTATTTTACATTTATTTTTGTTCTGATTCATTTTTAATAATATATTCAGTAGTTGACAGAAATAACAGGTTTTCCTGCTCCAGCAAGATTAGACAGAAACAATGATTTATAAAGTACAACACTGTACAAATGCTAAGTGTAATCAAATGACAATGACATAAAATAAAAATATATATAAAACACATATACTGTGTTTTACATCAAATTTTTATTTTTGATTGTGGCCTGTAAAACATGATTTGTCACTGCTTATTTATTATATCAAATTCCTTAGAGAGGCTTTAATTTACAGGCCATTAACGCACTAGGCCTTGTCTCAGAGATCAATAACAATGACTAACAATGACTATCTAGTCATATTGTTTTTCCATTTATCTTTTCCTGCATTTCTATTTCGAGGGCCAACAATGGTCTACAATGGTGTCCATCAAAGCTGAGTACTGTATGTTTAAGACCTAGCGTTCAGTATGAAGAGCAGTTGAGTGCAGAGCAAAACCTATTCAATCAAACACCTTCGCTCATGACGCTTAGACCATCATGAATGTAAGAGACAGGAGGAAGAGTGGGATAATAAAGCGTGTCCCTCCACCTGAAAGTGACATCTGTTTGTGGCGCTGGCGTGTCATGCTCAGTGAGTCAGACATGTTCACTTTAGCGGCTGCTCAGAGGAGTGACTCATTCCCATTAGTCAGTGGAACAGCCATTTCACGCTCCCTTTCTCCATTCATTCTCATCTCCTTCGCTGAACCCAGGCCAGTTAGGTCAGGAGCAGTGCTTAAAGTGATTAGCATTAGTGCAGAGCAGGGCTGATCTGGAGGCTGCTGGTTTAAGAGCAAATTTGATTTAGGAAATTGAAGTCAAAGGCATTTTGCAAACATGCAGATTAGAGGTGCAAATCTCAGATCATGATACCTAAAAACATCTCAAACCCACTATAGACCTTACATATAGCAACAAGTGGGTTTGTTACATATGGACATATATGTGACAAGCATCCAGTAAGCACTTCATAAGATGCACCTCCTTGTATCTACACTTATTTTCCATTTGATCAGCTCCACTTACCAAATAGGAGCACTTCATAGTTCTACAATAACAGACTGTACATCTGTTTCTCTGTACTATTTGCTAGCCCCCTTTAGCCTGTTCTTTAGTGGCCAGTATTTTTATTCTCAACACTGCAGTGACACTGACGTGTTGGTGATTTGTTATTACACTACCGCTCAAAAGTTTAGGATCACTTTAGAATTTCATTTCATGCAATTTTCATGCAATTCACAAACAATATTGTCCATTTTACAATTAATTGAAGTGTGTCAGATGATTTTTAAAGAAAAAAAATGTTTGTATTAAAGTCTATTTTTGTATAGAGGCTTATTTTGCATATAGTTCTATTATCAGCAATTCTCAGTCCTCTGTCTAAATCTCCTGGTACGGCCACCAATCCAAGTTAAGGATGTTGTTTGGCTAATTGGTTGTTAGGACACTCTTGCTCAATTGTGATGCACAGCTGAAAAACATTCTACTAATAAGTGAGTATAAAAGGGAACAACATTCTAGGTTAGTTTAGTATCTGAAGCATCAGCAGTTGATGGCTTGCTGACCGACTCAAAATGACCAGAAAGAAACAACTTTCTTTAGAGACCCGTCAGTCCATTGTTGTGTTAAGGAAGGAAGATACTCCATTAAAAACAAGGACATTTCACTTTGATCCCAAACTTTTGAGCAGTAGTGTATGTATTGTGCTAGTGTGAGTGGATCAGACACAGCAGTGCTGCTAGAGTTTTTAAATACCTCAATGTCACTGCTGGATTAAGAATAGTCCACCAGCCAGCAACATCCAGCCAATAGCGTGCTGTGACCACTGACAAAGGACAAGAGGAGGACCAACACAACCATGCAGATGACCTATCATCTCTGATAGGTCAGTGGACAGTGAGTGGACACAGTGTTTTAAACATACATATATATAAAACGTATTCTAAGCTATTGTTATTGATAATAACATTATATGCAGTGCATGCTGTCTGCAAACGGGAATGAATAATTTTAATATTATCTTTTGCTAATTAAAGAATGAGGCAAAGCGTTGTCATGTCCGTCAGACCTGCATTGGCATGCTCGCAGCTTGCCCGATATAGGATATGTCCTGAATGATGCCAGTCCAAGGAACAGAACAGTATGTTCTATGTTTGAGATAAGGAGAGAAAGGACAAACAGGCTCCTCTATCCGCCATTGATCGGCTGTAGAGAAGCGCATAATAGCAGACATGGTTTAGAGTAATACCACTTCTGGAACTCTCTAAGCTGATGGCACTGATAGATTCTGAGAGAGAGAGAGCGAGAGAGAGAGAGAGGGAGTAAGAGAGGGGGAGAGAGAAGTAGTAATAAAGAAAATGAATGTCAGACTTAGGAGGAATGGAGCAGAAGAGAATTCAGAAAAATGAACTTCAATAAAAATGAACTTAAATGAATATCTGAGGTCTTGCAGTAGCCCTGCTGCCTTATTTGTCTCCCACTTAATGATTTTTTTTTTTCAAAATGGACTTACTAGCCTTACTCAGCAGCCCACTGGCGGTTGCCTTAGAAACAGGACTCCAAGCAAATGACCACGAGCTCCCATGTCGCCCCTGCCTGGAGCTTACCTTGGCCAGTTTCCGACCAATTAAGATGATTCATACTGAAGGCAAGGGCTCTATGGCTGTAGAGCTTTTCATACCCGTAGCGCCTGATCAGCCACTCTAAATTGGAACTGCTTCAAGATCATCTAGTGGCACAGAAGTGACGTGTCTCAGGTCTGAATCACTGTGCGTGGTTATTCGGAACAAAAGGAGACATTTTACAGACACTTATCAAGAGCATGATTAGCGCTGAACTCGCCTATCAAGTGGATGATTAGCTGTAAAGCTACTTTGTAGAAAAGGTTTATTGCAATTATTTTGTCATACAGCATGTGTTGGGCTATTATTACACAGTCATTCTGGGAACAAGAGGGGGTTATACAAGCTACATTACTTCTGTTATAAATGTGAAAGTTGAGCAATTTTCCCCTACCACAAAAAACTGGGCGGTCAATATAAGCCTACACAAGTCTGAACAAAACTATGTACAAAATCTTTAGCTATATGTCTTTAGCTCTGTGATGTACATTAGTTTGTTTTTTACAAGTTTGAACTACATATGGGGTGAATATTTACAATCCAAGATTACAAGATAAACAAAACCAAATAAAATAAATAAGGGAAATACATTTCTTATCCATTTACAACAACGTGGGCAATGTGAGCCAACATTAAATGTATTTTTTGGCAAAAGTAGAACGATCATTTTGGTATAGGTGATAACCAGAGTTCAGTCAACTGGATGGCAATCAGGTGACTATAGACTGCTTAAAGAGTCTTCTGAAAGTCTGCTCTTTACCACGCACATCTGTCAGTGCCAGCCATGTCTCAGTCAAATGAGAATCCAGTGGCAGTGGTCATTAGACTTGGAGAGGTTCCAAAACTATGATGAGTTTGGACTTCACTTATCCACCATCAGGCAGGAGGAAATTCAACACCTTTATTAAACTTTCCAGGAGTGGTCCAAAAAAAATTTGGAATGTCAAAAAGAACTTCAGGGAAACAGGGTCTCTCTCTTTCTATCTCTCTGTCTGTCTATCTCTCTTTTCTCTCTCTCTTCTCTCTCTCTCTCTCTCTCTTCTGGAAGGCAACATTTTTTCTGCTTTAGCCATTTTTTGTAGACTAACTGTGTTTTAAGGATGTTGTGTTTCTGCATGAACCAACTCCTGTTAAGGTTCAGTTCATGGATGGATGGTGAGTGCCAGCAGTTGCGAGAGTTCCAGAAGTGGCATTACTCTAAAAAAAAGCCACTACTCTCCAGAAGGAACACTCCCCTTGTCTTATTAAAGTTTTCTAAAGACCACATGTATGAGTAGAAGAGTAGAAGATGTTATGCAGATATATTTTAGGCAAGTAACAGATTTTTACAGCTTAAATAAGAAGATTTATGTTTGGCAATATTAAACACTGCATTCTAGCATAAGAACCAAACATGGTGGTGGCAGTATAACAGTTTGTGCTTGTTTTGCTGCTATTGGACTGACAGGAGTATGTCAGGACACCCATCCATGAATTGAACCTTACAGGAGTTGGGTCAAGCAGAAACACAACATCCTTAAAATATAGTTAGTCTACAAAAATGGCTAAAGCAGAAAAAAAATTGCATTTTTGAAAGGCTAAATCAAAAATTAGACCTTAATCCAGAAGAAGTTCTGAGCCAGAACCTAAGATGCTGTAATCATAAACAGAGTAAAAGCAACAAGATTTGCTTTGGTTCCAGATTTCTCAACAATGCCCGTAACCATTGCAGAGATTTATTAAGTGACATCAACAGCACACTTGATTTACCATAAGGAATTGATAAGTCAAACCAAGTGATAGTACTTTGCTCCAGGGTCATCACATGGGATGGCTCGGAGACGTTTTAGCACTGAGACTAGAGGAACCTTCATTAAAGGACCACTAAAGATGAGAAAGACAGTCCTGCTAAAGCCAGTTTAGCCAAGGTGGGTGCTAATGAGGAGGTTTATGACTGCGCAAGCACAGATCCCAGCTATGAACCAGACCTTGGCTTAAATTAAGACCTTACCCCAGTAGAAATTTTGAGGCAGAACCTAAGATGCTGTACAACATAACACAGTTGAAGCAGTTCTGTAAAGAAGAACAGACCAAGATTCCAAGTCAACGTGCAGGACTGATCAACAGTTATAGGAAGCAATTATTTTAAGTCACTGCTGGTCAAGGGATGTTATATTAATTGAATAAATTATTTAACTGATGTACTTTGGTGTTAATTGTTTCATTTGTCTATAAATACACTTTATCTACTCGTATGCAGTAATTTATTCACGTCCTGTCTTTCCTCATGTGCTTCTGTTTACATTCCTGGTCGTCATGTGGTTCTCTTTGTTTTGATCTTGTGCGCCCAGTGTCTCCGCCCCCACCTGGTTCGTAGCTGTAATCCCTACTGTGTCCAGGTGTTTCATGTTTCTTGTCTTGTTATATTCCCTCTGTTTTCCCCTTACCGTGGTCCGACATTTTGTTATGAACGTTTGTTGTAAACATTTGTTCTGCTTGTTTTTCTGTTACTGTTACTACAGACTTTATTAAAACTCAAAACCTTCATCTGCGTGTGAATCTGCCTCTCCAGGCTCCGCTAGCGTTACATAATGATGGTCTGGTCATATTTGAGGTAAAAATAAAAAAAATGGTAAAGGTTTGCCAAACTTCCAGAGTCCTATGGTATATAATGTCGGTGGGGAGTTCGAGACTTCTGCTTGTAGCTCCTCCAGTTTTTTATAGTTAACATATTCTTGTCATGAAAGTTTTTATACTCTGCCATAAGCAAGACGAACTGTTCTGCTACCATGTTGATGCACATTTGCTTGGACTGTAACCATGACAACAGAGCTCCGTACAGCACAATTTGACAGAACATCAAGCTGATTCCACTCACAAATGTATACAGCATCACTGCCAACCAGTTTGGGACTGAATGTGCTTTCAAAATTTGACATGCATTTTTGTTTACTCCATAAAAACCTGGTGAAGAGGCCTTTAAGCATAGAGTTTGCAAATTACTAAATTGTCACTAATTTAAGTTGGACGTGTTGGCTGCATTAGCCTCGCAGCTACAGTGCAAAGGGAACTTCAGACTCCATTAATTGCAAACTCAATAGCAGGAAAAGGCAAATCAGACAAATCACTTGCTTGAGAATCACTGGTGGCTTTTTCTACACAGCATGTCTTTCTCTCTTCTCTCTCGCTGAGTTTCTCACTAACCTTCTGTCTGAAGTTAACAGGAGACTGAGACATAAGGTCATCAAGGTCAGAGGTTGTGTGCATGTGTGTGTGACAGTAAGCAGGAACACACGCTTGGATTCGAGGTGGACTTTGATCCGGGTTGTGGTCTGGCTCAGTGTATCAGTGTGTTGTCAGCTGTCACACAGAAACACAGCTGAGTGTTGGATTTTATAGTGGGCAGTGAAATCCAGCCTGTAAATCAATGTATTTACTCAAATGTAGTTAGAATATGTGAGCATGGGTTTGACTTGTGTTTTAAAAGTCTAATTAAGAGCACCTAAGTTTTTTATTTCAACTATTTTATTTGAAGTGTTTCTTGTGCTAGTAACAATAAACACAAAGGCAAATAAACGTAAATAGAGAAAAAGCAACAAGATTTTGTTATCTTTGGTTCCAGATTTCTCAACAACGCCCTTCAATGCCATCAACAGCACACCTGATTTACAAGGAATTCCAAGTGATAGTACTTTGCTCCAGGGCAATCACTTGGGAGGGGCAGGAGACTTATTTAGCACTAACACTAGAGAAACATTCATTGAAGAACCACTAAAGATGAGAAAAACAGTCCTGCTAAAGCCAGTTTAGCCAAGGTGGGTGCTAATGATGAGGTTTATGACTGCACTAGCACAGATCCCAGCCCTGAACCAGAACATAAGTCAAATTCAGTTTCACATTTCACATGCGTGTGGTTGAGTATTATGTTCAATTGATCTAAAGTGTTTTTTCTTTGTTTAGATCTGCAGATACTGGCACTCTGTAAATACATTCCGCAAAATACAGAAAACATGGAGAGACCCTTCAGTTATTATATTTCTAAACTGTGTAACTCAATTCTACCATTTATTAGACAGTCAAGCTCAGTGCACACTTTTAAAAAACATTAAGAAAAATGTATCTCTTTAACTTGCCTTTCAAATACAATTCTTTGTTGGTTTGTGTCATTAACTTTTATGATTTTACTATAATATTCATAGTTTCTTAAAATGGCTGGCACCAGTATGGCACCAGTTCCGTGTAAATAAAAATGAATGCTACTAGTAGGCCAAGACAATCTAACTTTAAACAGCAATCAGTGAGTTGTTCTTGAAGGCACAGGGTATTGTAACTGGTTGTTCCACTGTACTTTTATGGAAGCCTGCACTGTTAGTTCACTGGTCAATCTAGAATACCATCACTTCAGATGGGCCCTGCATAGGTCAACTTGCCTCAGGCCTCATCCAACCCTTAAGACTGCCCTGCTGTGCTCCCTCAAGGAACTCTGGAAATGATTAAACACACTGACCTGTATAAAATGATTGTATCTATTGTAATATTAGTGTGTTAGTGCAAATAAAAGAAAAGATCTTTGAATATGATTTCTCAGGTGCTCAAAGTTTTTTCAATATACATTTTATTACTTCAAAATCCATCAAAAACTGCTTAGTGTTATCAATAAAATGTCATTCAATTTTACAAGTCAGAAGGTTTTCCCACCTACTTTTGATAAAAATGTGCATAATTAGATAAGTGAGATATTCTAAGTAATTCAGAGTGGTCTGAGGCTACATGTTAAATTGTAGAGAAACTTACAGAGTGATAATCATCACAGTGGTCGGAAAGCAATTATATTTACTATTCATGGTCAGTTATCCTGCACAAGTTTTCAGACGTTAATAAAGGTACAACTCTGATAATCTGAAAAAAAAATTATAAAGCTACTGTTTTGCCTAACAAAACCTGTATAAACAAAATTTAAACATATAATTTAGGCCTTAATCTTAATTTAAAAAAAACATAAAACAGTGTTTCAGTGATTAGGCAGTGTATTTGTAAGCATTCAACGTAATGACCTTTAGTCAGAAAAAAAACCCAAAAAAACTTTAGATGTCTGGTTCCTATCACCCCTGTGAGTTTTTTAGAATGAAGCATTTCTCATCAAACCCCTATGAATAACTTGTTAACGATTTAATGAGCCTGAATTCCCCTTAATGTTAGCACTGCATAGGTATGATGTTGTCCTGTGATACTGATGATATGCAAACTAATTTATGACTTGTATTGAATGGATTTGCATCTACAGCATAATTTGCATTTTCTTTAATGTGTGTGTGTGTGTGTGTGTGTGGTGGGAAGAGGGGCATGTGTGTGTATGTGTGTGTGTGTGTGTGTGTGAGGGTATGTGTGTGTGTTGGTATGTGTGACCCAACTACAAATCTCTCCAGGGAATGTGAAGAATCAGGCTGCAGATTCAGGGTCCAAATCCCTAGATTTTTAAGAAGGAGCTATTGCTTAGCAACAGGATGGCACTAGAAGTGAACAACAATGGGCAGGTAAAATGAGCCTGTGGACAAATCTAAAATACCTCCGTACCACACAAACAGTTCACCACACAGGCTGCAAATGCCATTAGTCCATGCTCTAATGCAGCAGAGAAAGCAGTGCAGCTTCACCCAGTGTGTTTATATGTAGGCTGTTTAATATCTCCTGAATTTGGATGATATAATTAATCTATAATTTAAGTCTCCAGATGTATAAGACCATTAAAATACTGAGGAGATGTAAATAAATGAATGAACTGGCTGCATAGGGACACAATAAATAAGACCATTTAAATTCACATTAGTGGTTTATTTACATCAGAAACACAGTGTTGAACAGATGTAGGCAATGTATGTGGATGAATGAGCCTATGTGCATTTATACATATCAATCCTTAAAAAGACTGAGCCAACATTCAGAAAGCCACATCACACCTTTTCAGAGGGATAAAATCCTAAATCCTTTATCCCAATAATCATCACCAGATTTTTTATTTTTTCTATTTCTCCTATTGAGATGCAAATTATAGAACATGCAGTGTCTCTGGGACAGACAAGTTAAATATCAGGCATTGCAAATAATGATCTTAAATCCAAGTGATATATCTTACCTTTTTATTTTGAGTTTATTGTAAACTTATTACAAGACTAATTAACATATTTATAGATATTTTTTACTTGTTTTGCCGTGTAATGGTCACACTACACATGTAAAATCTTAGATCTGGAAATATGTGATTAATTATCTTGTTTTAAAAGTAATTTGTTAGTTTCGATTTTAGAATTTGTGAATCATGAATTGGTATTTTACAACTCAATTAAAAGATCCCAAAATTGAGTAACTTAGTAAGCTACATTATACAGAGCACCAAGTTGTACCATTTTATTTTACCAAGGAAACTTTAACCCCAAAGAACACTAACTTTTACAGTTTCAGTTTAAGCAGTCCCAGCTACTTAGAAATCTAATGCCACTCTCTTTTATTCTCATTCTCATAAATGTGTCCCAGTCATTTTTTTTCGTTCGCCTGTTTTTCCATCGCCTGTAGTTTCCTCTTCTGTTGTTATTTATTTGTTTACTGTACCTCCAGGTATATTTGTATATATTTTTATTTCATTCAGAGGTATTTTCCCCTGTAATGGTCAAACCATATACTTTTTTATCTTCAGTGGTCCAATCTCATTTCTCTTTCAGCCTCTTTCTGGTTGTGACTAGATTTAAGTTAGATATTGGTTTAGACTTAACTATTTCAAAATAAGCCTACTTGTTTCAAATACCAGCATAATCATTCACCATAGTATTAGGTAATCTCTACTGACATTAACTGTTGTTTTTTTTGTTGCTCCTCTGCCTTAAAATTTAAAAAATGCTTATTTCAAACCTTTTAATGCTTATTTCTAGACTGGAACCAACATTTTAAGATTTCTTGTACTTTGCTATATATTTTTATTTTATTTTCTTATTATTATGAGGCTTTTGCTTGGTGTGCTATGAATAACCTCATGTCCTTACATGTTTGTATGAAAACAAACGTTCATGCGCAGTTTGCATGCATGCGATTGATTGTGGCTGTTTCGGTTCATTTCAGTTCGTCTGTAATCACATCAGCTCTAATTTCTGCCTGGTTTGTATCTCATTGTCCTCTGCTTCCCCCACTCGTTTTCAAAAATGACTACTACAATTACTGCATTACAGATACAGAATATAATCTGTAAACTGGGGATGCGCCATGTGGATCTAAACTGTTATTATTCAACTAAAGGCTGTGCGAGGCCTGTGCTTTAGTCATTGCTTTTCAGCTTCAATTCAGGCTTAAACCAAAGACGTCAGAGAAGAAAGCAGATGGAAAATCAGAAAAGACGGGATGTTTCAGGCCACTGCCGCTCTTTTCCCACTCCACTCTCAAGAATGAAGGTGCCAAAATAGATCAAATGATCAAAAATGAGAGATAAAAAAGGAAAGGAAAGAGGGTAGGCACTAAAACGAAAAAAGCAAACAGAGAATGTTATACTGCTCTGTTTTCTGTTCACTGTGACCCAAACGTAGTCTGCTAATGTCTGTTTCTTCTTATAGTCCCAAAATATATAGAGAGAAACTTACAGGCATAAAAACTAAAGGAGATGGATGGAATAAATGTGATTATCCGAGCACATACATACCATCACGGTCAAATGAAAACCAAGTATCTTCACTAAGTTTTCTGCATGATTTGAACTCTACATTTACATTGTTCTTTACAACTTTACATTAACCCATGGAGGTAAAAAGTAAAGATTCTTGTCTTCTGCTGTAAAGTTATCATTCTGGGGATAGTTGTTTTTCCTTGGACAGCGATGGTATCCAAAATCATCATCAGTGATACACTCACAAAAAAGCTGGATTCAATAGTTCTTTAGTAAAGGGAATGCAATTTTTTAAAAGACAAGTGAAAACACACAAAGTAGCTACAATGTCAAACTTTTAACAATAGCAAATCATTTTGGTGCTACATAATAAATGTATGTACAACACATGCTTCATCAACCTGAAGAAGTATTATCACATACAAAGAACCATATAAACATGCCAATGTTTCTTTAAAGAACTTAATGATTGAACCATTCCCTAAAGGACTCTTAAAGAACATGTTTAAGTGTGTAGCTTAGCATTAATAAAAAAACAATAATAATAATAATAACAAAAAGAACAGGTCGGTAGAAATTAGCATTATTGCATCAGTGGTCAATTTTGTTAAAACAGACAAAAAACCTTGTTAGTGCTGGGATTACTTTTTCAGGTAGTAGCTTATGTAGGCAGTGTTATTAAACCAAAGTCATTGGTATAAAGTTGCATTATAAGCCCACCAGGATAAAGGCTCTAACGCAATCGCCCCAGTCTGCACTACTAGTAGTTATGCCAAGTTTTTAAGTGATGGCACAGAACAAGTACTTCTCGCTTCCTGAAGATACTTTCAACAGATAAAACAGCTTATCAAACATGGTTCCCATGGTTCCTCAAGCACTGCCTAAAAAAAAGCTTAATGCGGCCTTCTCCTTCTCTTGCATGTCTTAATGTTATCGCATTCCCTGATCTTCAAAGTGTGTCCTGACACTCAAAGACCATCTCCTTGAGCACTGCATGCACACATAAACACGTGCACTGAAGCTCTGTTATGTAATGGCAGAGTGGGAGCAAAATCAGCATGCGTTATCAGTCTTTGATCTGGTGGGGGGGTTCATTAAAGGCATCTCAATAGGAGGGAGGATAATTGGATAGCTGGAGAACATAACATGCGTTGACTCTTATCGGTCTGAACTGCTATATTAAAAGCTCGTTTTGCAGGTGTCTTGCTACTCTGCCTTATCTGACAGAACATCTGGCCTTCAATCCCTTCAGCGAGGAGATAAGGAGATGAGCTAGATATTGGTACAGAGAAATAAGGTCTCCTCTTCCCCGCAGAAGTTGGCATTAGCACTGTTGGGTCCCCTGTGTCTTCTTTCAGCCATTGCTTGTTAAAACAAGTGCCACATGTGTGCTCACAATAGTAAGAGTAGTTATTTTGGTATTATTTGAATGTTGTTGACAGAGTTGCTTTTGCAGAGCTGCTGTTTTTTCTAGAGTGGATGTTCAGTTTTAGGTACTGAATGTATCGGGAATGCAAATGATCTCATTATGTAACTTGACATGGAAATAATGAGGAGGTTATGTAATTTCTAATAAATAATTATGCAGCAAATTGAATTCATCGCAAAATAACAATAACGATAGCTATACACTCTTAAAAGGTTAATTAATGGTTCTTGGATGGGACACATGGTTCCAGGAGTCCGTTTTACTTCGTGCAAAGGTTTTTTAAACTTTTACCAAAACCTTATTTATTAGTTAGTTCAACCACAAAATGAGGTTCTTCTATGGCATCGCTCCACATAACCCTTTATTTTTAGTTTTTATTGATTGTTTACGCACAAATACTGGTACTTGAGACACAATGACAACAACATGTAACTCACACCAACACCAATTCCTGCTTTACACTCAAATTGCAGTTCTAAAACACACAATTTTCAAAACACTGCACACAATTTTCATAAAGAAAATCTCTTGTTTTCACAAGGAACACACTGTTATTCAAAACTCAGTGTTCTACTGGTTCTTTTAAATGTCTGTTCATATAATGGTTTGTGTGTGTCATCTGAAAACAAAATACCATTTTGAGAGGAGAGAACATTGTTTGGACTGTAAAGTTTAATCTTGCAGGAGAATTCAGCGGTTCCGCTCATTGTGTGTGTGTGTTTTTTTATTTGTGTGTAGAGTTCTGAGAGTATGAGGCATGCTTTCAGAAAATTGTGTGCAAACAATCAAGAAAAACTGTAAGAGCATAGATCTCTAAAGGTAACCGAAGGGTGGTACTTCAGCTTGTGCATCCGTTTTGTCCCCTGTGAGGCCGAACATTATTAGACAAGACCAAATGTTCACAGCACCTATTTTAATCTCTACCAAAAGTTATTACTGAACTAACGAACATTTTATTATATTCACCCAAAACAGTTATATTAATGTATCCATCAAGCTCAAGCATTTATAACAAGTACGAGCCGACGTGTTATCAGCAAACCCACACTTTTTGAAGCGATAGCAGAGACGAGAGGAAACAGAAAGACTGAGAAAAACGCTTTTAGAAGCACTTCAGACCAGAGCCCCATTGATGTTCTGATTTTTTTTCTTTTCTTTCCTGCGGTTGCATGGTATAAATAGCTTCTCAATGGAATGATATTTGTGTATGAGGTTTCTGTGCTCTGCTTTGGGTTCTGGCTGCTGTTGTTATTGCATTATCAGACAAAACATGATCCAGACTTGGCATTCATTAAGCAGCATAGAGCAGAGGCGTCTGATCTGAGATCAGATTACTGCTGGTTAATAGCTCTATTGGGTCATTTGGGCAAAAAAAACATAAAAAAAAACCAAAACAGAAAACAGAACTAGTGATGGGGGAGTCTCAGGAAGTTTCTTAGAGTGGAAGGGAAAAGTTTGGGGAGTGATAGAAACGAGGGAGAACGTCTGTAGTTAATTAAACTCGGCCTCATTTATGGTGGGAAACAGCAGGAGAGAGCTTGTAAAAGATAAAGGGAAAGAAAAGAGAGAGGGGGTGAAAATGAGAGATGTTTGAAAAACGCGATGGTGCTGCAGTTTTAGGCCCACGAAAAGAAGACCAGATGAAAGGATGAGAGAAAAAGACAGAAAGCAGACCGAAGGGAAAAGAACAGAAGAGAAGGAAAGGAAAAGATGGAGGGAGGGTAGAGGAAAGCAAGAGAGAGAGAGAGAGAGAGAGACAGAGACAGAGACAGATAAAGATGTTTAATGAGCATCAAAACAATTTCAGGCCCGAGACAAAAAGACAAGAGAAGAGAAGAGAAGAGAAGAGAAGAGAAGAGAAAAGAAGAGAAGAAAAGAGAAGAAAAGAGAGAAGAAGAGAAGAGAAGAGAAGAGAAGAGAAGAGAAGAGAAGAGAAGAGAAGAGGCAGGAAAACAAGGGAAGGGCATAGAAAGAAAGACCAGAAGACAGAGGAGAAAGTGAATTACTATATGCAGATGAATGAAGACTGGACTGGGAATACGGACACACTGAAGTTTAAGAAGGAAAATCTGGGAATTATTTCAGATAAAACTCCCAACTGCGTAGATGTAGCTGTGAATAAGACACTCTGACACTTCACACACGCAGACGCACTGGGCCGCGCTGACTCAGCGTACTGAGAACTAAAAACATTCCACACTCAGTCGAACTGTACAGCTTCCTGCACAGACCATATACCACTAAAACAGATACAGACAGTAAGCAAATTAACAAGAGAACTGGTGCACCTCTCTTTCTCTCTCTCTCTTTCTTTCCTTATTTTCTCTTTCCCTCTCTCTCTCTCTTTCTCTCTCTCTTTCTTTCCTCACTCTCTCTCTCTCTCTTACTCTCTCGCTTTCTCTCCTCACTCTCTCTCTCTTTCTCTCTTTATTTCTTCACTCTTTCTCTCTTTCTCCCTCACTCTCTGGCTCTTTCTCTCTTTTTCTCTCTCTCTCGTTCCTCACTTATTCTCTCTCCCTCTCTCTCTCTTTATTTCCTCACTCTTTCTCTTTCTCTCTCTATCTCTCTCTTGCTCTTTCTTTCTCTCTTTCTCTCTCTCTCTCTCCTTCCTCACTCTTTTTCTCTCTTTCTTTCTCTCCCTCCCTCTCTTGCTGTCTGCCTCTCTAGCTCTGTCCTACACACACACACACGCACAAACACAACTGTTGTTCTGTAGAGATTAAGATCACTGATGAGAAGGTCATATCTGGATACACATAAACACACACACACACACACACACACACACACACATATATATATATATATATATATATATATATATATATATATATATATATATATATGTGTGTGTGTGTGTGTGTGTGTGTGTGTGTGTGTGTGTGTGTGTGTTTGTGTGTATCCAGATATGACCTTCTCATCAGTGATCTTAATTAATCTCTACAGAACAACAGATGACCAGGAGAAGCAGCACCTCAGCTTAAGTATACTATGCTATATGTCAAGAGGAGCAGCTGAACTCTGGAGAGTAGGAGCTCCATCCAGTACCTCTGGGATGTGGTGGAGTGGTGCTTGTGATCTGGAACTAATCATCCAGCATCAGTACCTTAGCTCACTAATGTTCTTATGACTAAATGCTGTGAACCCCTCACAGCAATGTTCCCTGAAGACTAGAGTCTGTTACTGCAGCAAAGGGGGGCAAACTCCCCATTAACAACCTTAATTACAGAAGAAATGCTGAGTGAGCGGGCGTCTGTAAACTTGTGTATAATTTTAACTCAGTTCAGCTTAATTACTAATAAAGTTATTCCATGCACAGCTTGCAAAGCATAAGAAAAAGTTGGAGTTCAAATTTTAACCACAAAAAAATGGAACCTGAAACAATTAAATGTAAATATTGTTGTGGCTATACATAAACATAAACCTAATGTTCATCTTAGAAAACGCTGACTCTCCGTCCATCAAATTACACACAAACAAACAGAAATACCACACACACGCACTCACACGCAGCCACTTCCCTCTGGGGTATATAAGGTTATAGGTCACATATTGAGACTGACCTTGCTCTTTGTGCTCTTTGACAGCTTTGAAGGGAGCTCGTAGATCAAGAGGACCCCGTGTGTCAAACTGAGGCCTTATGCACGACTCATCCTTCCTCTGTGTAAGAGAGAGAGAGAGAGAGAGAGAGAGAGAGAGAGAGAGAAAGAGAATAAGAGTGACATACAGAAACATAGGAATACATTTCTTTTGCTTATTCTCCCTCATCTGTCTCTCCCTCTTTCCCTTGTTTGTTTTCTTTCTCTCTAATTGTCTTTACATCTTTTATTCTTTCTTCAAATTTTGCTCTCTCTCGCTCTCCCCATGTCTGTTTCTCCATCTGTCTCTCTCTTTTGCCCTCCCCTTGTCCGCCCCTCAATCTTACCCATTCTCTCTCATCTCTCTCACTTTCTCTGTCTCTCTTTCACCTTCATTCATGCTCTCGCTCCATAACTCACTATATCTCTTCCTCTCTCCATCTCTCCTACTATCTCTTACTCTCCCCATTTTACCTCCTCTTTCACTTCCTCTCTTCATATAAATTTCTCAATCTTTCTTTCTCTTTTACTTCCTCTCCCTCTCATCCTTTCTCCCCCATCTCTTTTGCTCCACTACTCTCTGTCTTCTCTTTCCCTCTTTCCCTCTTTTCTCCCTTACTCGCTTTCTCTACCTCTCTTATTCTTTTTTTCTCTCTCACTGTCTCTCCCTCTTTTCCTTTTATTCACTCCATCTCTCGCTGTCTCTCTTGTTCGCTCCATTGTTTTCTCTCTCTATCTTTACCATATCCTTTTCTTCACCTCCTTCTCTCCATCTCTCTCCATCTTTTTCTCTTTTCATTTAACTTTAATATTTCCATGTCTACGACCCTCACTTTCTCTTTCCACCTCTATATTTCTGTCTATCGTTTTTTTCTTTTCACTTTTAATCTTTTGTTTGATTCTCATACTATATCTCCATTTCTCCTTCTCTCTCTTTCTATTTTCATTCTCACTCACTCCATGTCCCCCCTCCATCTCTTTTGTTTTCTCTCTTGCTTTCTTTCTTCCTGTCTTCTTCCCTATTTCTCTTTGCTCTCTCACGCTTTCCA
Source organism: Megaleporinus macrocephalus (assembly GCA_021613375.1). Lineage (NCBI taxonomy): Eukaryota > Metazoa > Chordata > Actinopteri > Characiformes > Anostomidae > Megaleporinus > Megaleporinus macrocephalus. The sequence goes on along the minus strand of CM038707.1, from coordinate 24,734,523 downwards.
TCTATCTTTATCTCCATCTCACTCTCTCTCTGTTTCTCTCTCCCTCTCCCTTGCCTTGTATCTCTCCTCTCTCTCCCTCCCAATCTCCCCATCTGTGTGTATTGCATAACTCTGATGACTGAGGATAGCTCTTTCAGTTATAGCTGTGCTCAGACAGGTGTCGTCTCATGGGACGTGTCCAAAATGCCATTCGCTTCCTTCACTGCTCCCTTCTTCCCCTCTCTGACATTTACATTACCTACTACAGCCTTAAAGCCAACTCTCAGGGCACACGGGCTGGCAGGGGCGAAAGAAATGACAGCTAAAGAATAAAAGGAAAAAAATGATGAAAGAATGATAAATGTTGGGTGAAAGAGAGGGATAGAAAGTAAGAGAGATAAAGAAAAAAAGAGTGCCATATAGAGGCAAAGATAAAAATAAAGCAATCAGGAAAGGGAGATTCAAAGCAGTTGGAGCACGGCAACGAGCAAACAACGTAAAAGAAAAAAAGGGGAGGAAAAAGGACGTGAGCCAGGAAAGTGAAAGGAGGGATAGCGAAACAACCCTCCTCCCCCTCTCTCCCTCTCTCCCTCTGTGAGTCATACGTCTGATAGAGATAAAAGCGGCGACCGCAAACATCAAAATAAAAACAGAATAATTCATATTGTGGCGTCACAGACCGATCAAACCTTTTTATAGCGCAGGAATAAAAGGCCCTAATAGCCATTCTTTCAGGATCCGAGTGGCTGAGAAAGTGATGAAGTGTTCAAAGTGGCCTAAAGAAAAGTTCGTGCAGATGCCACTCTCTTTACGTTGCCATAGAAACTTTGGTGATGTAATCACATCCAAACATCTAAGATCTAACAAGCAGTCACTTCAGTCACATAACAAGGAGTTCTTTTCTATCAGCTGCTATTCTCACACACACACTCGCACACACACTCACAAACACACACACGTGATGAATGTGACAGTGTTGCAGGGTTATGCGTGTACACGGATCCATAAGCTAATTAGACATGGGTGCAGGTGACGTCAGAGCCGAATAACTGACCTTTAACACGTCCAAAGGACCCATATTCTAGACTTGTCTTCTACTGTTTTCCCTGTGCTCCATTAATGAGGTCTATTTGTGTTTATGTACCAAAAACAGTGCATGTCCTAGTCCATAGTTCTATCACTGTGAATTCAAGATATATACGGATAGATCTCTCTTCTGATTGGCTGCCCTATAATGTGTCTCACCAGTCCAGACCTCTAATAGTCCTTATAAATTTAAAGTGAACAAGCAGAGTGAAGCTCTTTATCGCAGCTGAGTTCCCGGATGAACTGGGAGGGTTAAAGGTTTTGAATCAATGTATTAAACTATTTTATTTTTGATGTGAGGAGAATTCAGCTGTCCATAATATGAGCCTTTCCCTAAAATGAAGGTTCTTTAACGGTTCTTGACTTGAGTATAATATTTTAGAGAAAACCTTTAAATTCCATAGAAACTCTGCATCAGCTATAAAAAATAAAAAAATGCAAAAAGTGTAGTTACAATAAATTTTTGTTTACAATTGTCCACATTTTCGCAGTTGCTTTTAAATGCTCAATGAATAATTAGTACTCAGTACAACAAATAAAATAAAACACATATAAAACTAAAAATCAAATATATTTTGGTAAACTCTTTTATTTTTTAGGCTTTTTAAAATTGTAAAGCTTATTCTGGCCAATGTTGTAAAAAAGGTGGAAGATCTTAAAGGAGATATACTTAATATACTTAAAGGAGATATACTTAATATACTTAAAGGAGATATACTTAAATGGCCTTACTTTCAAAGGTAAGACCTTTTAAGTATATCTGATTCAAGTAAAACAAACCATTTTTAAAACTATTCTTAATAAGTTCTGCAGGTCTCAGGTAATGAACGAGCACACTAGTGAACCAGAGCTTTGAGATTATTTTATTCATCCTCACATCTGAATCATTAAGTTTAGCATCGGTTCCAAAGAGACATTTTTAGTCAAATGATTTACATAAATACATGTGATTGGATAAGCTGCAACACAGAACTGCCACAGAAGCTGTGCTGGTTTCATATTCATGTATGTTGATGCTCAATTCAATCCGCTAAAGTATGTGTCCGCATCTGGACCATGATCCGCCACTCTCCGCTGCTTAACGTCACGTGGAGGCTTAAACTTCTAAAACGTCCTACAATCCAACTTTCACAAAGCAACAACTTTAGAGACACTTATTGAAAGATTCTTCAGTCAACCAAACGTGCTTTACTGTTTAAGAGTTATCAGCAACTAAATCAGAGGGCCACAGTCCAGTACAGCTACACTTAAACTCAATTGCTCATATTTCAGGTCGCTCCATATACTGACATTATGCAAGAGAGCTTTGTACAAAGTACATAGTTGAGTTGCTGTTGTTAGATAGCAATTATTAAATAGCTGACATTTTATGACATTTCAAAATGTTCACTGATTTGGTTGATACAGAAGCACTAATCTGTCCACGAATAGTTCTTGACATTTATTTACTGTGCTATATATATATATATATATATATATATATATATATATATATATATATATATATATATATATATAATTGTCTTTTGTGCTTTCTATTGGTATTATATAAGTAATATTAATTAGTGCAAATGACAACATTTGCACTAACATTTGACAACAACATTGCACATTAGCTATAGCCTTTCACTCTCCAGACTAAATTTACATCCTTGACATGACCACCCCAAGCAGCAGTCGTGGAGGAATACAAAAATTTTTGTTTTTCATTACGTAAAAACTCAAACTTTTCTTATTTTTTTCTTTGTTCAAGTTCAAGTCAAAACATCTCCTTTATTTACAAATATGATTGTGGCATCAAAACCAGAAGTCTGCACTTTTGAATACATTTCTCTTCAAAAAAGCCTCTTAAAAGCTAAATGGTAGCTTCGGGTTGGCACACAATAAAAGGAAAAGTCGTTGGACAGTATCCAAAAAGGATTACACCATGAAAGACCAAGATATGTTCATTGAAATAAGTGACAAGTTGACAGGCTGTGACTGAAGATGATGCAAGCCTAGAGTCTAAAGGTTCTGTTGTTTGATTGGCAGAAACATCTGACAATGCTTTCTTTCTCTTTGAACTCCTTCAAGAAACCTTGAGATATGTGACTGGACTCTACTATGTACAGCACTAGAGTTTTAACTGCACACAGATCAAGATTTCTGTGGCTTTGACAAAATCAGAAAGCCAGGAATTATATGAGTGGTGGTTTACTGCTGTTTGTATGGATCTTTATGAAACTTTGAAATTTTTTACGTCTTGTTAGAAGCTTTTGCTGTTGTTGTTATTCTGTCCAGGACTGGATTCCTGCAGAGTGCAGTTATATCCCTGCTCAGATATACCTGATTAAGCTCATCAATTAACTCCCAGATTAAGCTGAAGTGATCAGCCCTTAGTTTCCCCCCTTCTGGCTTCCTACAGTTCATCAGCTAAAGTTCATCAGCTGCAAGTCGGACACATAGCTGTTCTGACATCAAAGATTTTCTACATTCTGCATAATTCCATTGTTGTAAACAAAGTCCGCCAGATTGTTTGATATGAAATGGTCACGTGCAGAGAAACTTACTGACATTACAGTGGTGTAAACCAGGAACTAGGGGTTGCAATGTCTGTAACATAAATACAGCCATTTTTGGCCAACAATTTACTTTTACTAATTGTAGCAATTCAGAAAACATATACTGCAACAACCTGCATGTCCCTCTCCACCATGAATATACATATAAAATAAATATGTTTTGGGCTAAAACCTTAAGAAACTAGTGCAAAACAATGTTTCAGGCGTCAGTATTAGATAAAGTATTAACCGGCCCCCATCTTATGTTTCTATTGTATTTTTCTTCTTTAGGTTCACTAAAACATTTGTATGGGTTTATATATCAAAAATGTCCTCATGTACATTGGATACATGACCATTTTCCAACCTCTCTTAACACCTCAGAATGAAACAAGTTGTTTTTGTTATTGTGCCTTTAGGATTCTGATTAGCTGTCCTGTATTGTGCCCCTGTCCCCTCATTCATATGAACATTCCTTAGAAATGTAATATGAGTGGATGATGCTAAACTGAGTAGGTGGATATATGTAAATAAGTTAATTCCTGTGGCATCACAGATACAATGAATTCAAAACAAGCATGGAACCAGCATGGCTTCCATACATGGATCGTATGGACTAGGTGATTAATTGTAAACATTGGAATTTTAAATATCACTTCAGACTGTTTAATTAAAAAAAAGCAAATGCAGTTTAGTTTTCCATGTTATGAGCCTTTTAATAATCAACTCAGGTATTACCTTCCTGTAAGGCATGAGAAACTTCAGACGGCTGGTTCCCATTACAGCCACTGTTTCTCTACAATGGAGCATTTCACGTCAAACCACTCTTAATGACTTTGTTTACATCTTAACATTTGAACTATTCAGAAATGTTTTTAGCGGAATTCCCCTTTGGTTTAACATGCACCTTTGTTACCACTGATCTTTCAACAGTAATCAGAGAGATCTCTGCCTCTCTCTCCAAACCAAATGTTAAAACCAGCTCTGCTCTGTCTCATGTTTACACCTCTCTGGAAGGAAGCACACGAACACAAAAACAATAGCTTCCATCCTGAAAAGTGTGTGTGGATGGGTGTGGATGTGAGGAAGGTAACTGAAGTTCTAAGCAAGCTACTGACAGAGTTGGAATAGGACACTACAGGGAGGGTAAGTCCCATTAGGCTTACATAACCGGTTCCTATGTTATATTTATATATTTATATTAAGCTCCCAGTACAAGCAAAAGCGATACTATGAAAATACAGCTGTTTGTGTGTACCTAAGAATGAAGCTTTGTGAATCACTCTGCAACGTGTGCAATCTTATCTCTGCTTTTGTGTGACTGTTCAGGCGCATGTGTGAACAAATATTTGAATATCTAGTATCGACTATACTACATAGTTTTCTGGTGTGAAAAATGTTTTTACCAGTGGCTATGACAGCTCTTCATACTGAATGACAGGTAACAAGCAGGTTGCCTCTATATTTGTAGCTTCACATTACAAGTTATTCACAAGGCCTTTCTTTTCTGATTGACTCTTCACACCCTTTATTTTCATACCTATAATTCCCCCTATCCGCACAGAGCCATTGGTCTGAATGGTCTATTTCTAGTGGGAGGTTGTAATTTACATCAGGAAATGGAAAACAGCAAGCAGTTCAATTTAGCTGCTGCATTTGTCACAAAATAACAATGAATTTGATTAAAGCACCTATAAAACGCTTGATTTTGTAAGATGACATATTTATTTTTTGGACATAATAAGCAAGCACAGGATTGACATGCGGTGCATTCACAAAAGTAGTAACATACTGTTCTCCTGCAGCTTGTCCTCCTAGATTGGAGTTATGGGTCACTATTATGACTTTTTAATTTTAACCTTTGGATAACAAACGCTATCAAAATAAGCTTAATTGCAACAGTTATCAGTGGCTATCATGAAATTTCAGCCTGAAGAGAAATGACAAATTATGAATTATTATTGCATCTTATTGCAGTCAGTTAATGAACTTTCACCTTCAAACTTACATGTGTCACTTTGTCTGTCAGCTGTGCCACAGCTCATAGTGGAATATAAAGATACAGCTTTATGGAACATTTCATAACAGAAAAACATTGAGTCTCATGAACAGAATTAAGAGCTACAAGCAATAAACACATAATCACAAATCACAAAACTAAACACTGCAGAAAAGTGGTATGTTGGCAAGTGAAGTGATCTTAATTTGAGTGAAAATATCTAATATTTCTTTGTTGTTATCTTATATAATAATTTACCTTTTTATGTGACTGATTTTAGTAATTAACATTATCGCACTATATTGGCAGACAAATTTGCTTGTTAAAAGAAATGTGTTTTAAACAAACTAATTTATCAGCAAATCATAAAAAAATCTAGGAATAAGTAAAAAACTAAATTCAAAATTAGAAATACTGAATATGTTGACTAGAATTAAGATCACTTTTTACAGTAACGTTACACATCATACACCGTTAAAATGCACTTTAACTTTCTTACTGATTTTAGCATTTCAGTTTTGCCCTTCAGACTTTAATAATTAATGACTTTTTATTAGAAGTCTCTACTCAGGGTTCATTTTTGTGGTATATAATGCCTGCAGCTGCTAACAACACTAAACTATAGTTCTCCACAAAAGATGAGTCTTAAGACATCAATGTGATGTTTTCGTCCATTAATGATGTACATAAATGAAACATAAAGATCAAATATGCTCTGTACTAGCACTGGGCAGTATATCCACATTTTAGCCTTTATTGCTATATTTATGATTAGACAATACTGTTTATATTGATATACTGGAGTTTAATATTTCTATAAAATGCATAACCTGTTTCTTCAGTAAAACCATACCAGGGCATTCCTGCTCTCTGATACTCTCTATGCAACCTGCTGTTTATCAGAGTGTCACTGCTTCTCGCTTTTAGTTTCTATTACCAAACACTTTAGCCAACACTGTTCCTCCTAATAAACGGCCATATGTTCAGCACTGTCTCTTAATCATTCACCAACAGCGCTGCAAAATCTCGTCCACACTATATAATAAGAGTGCTTGACCAAGACCCCTAACACTAACTCCGCCTACCTGTGTAAACGTAAGCTGTAAGCTGGATAAGAGCGTCTGCTAAATGCTGTAAATGTAAATGCCACCAAACTTGTCAGCTAAGTGAATCACAGCAGTCATCAGCATCTGCAGCCGTTTACTGAGTGAGAGAGAGTAAGCCACATTCCAAAGATAGACTGCTGCCAAGAAAGGTGGGTCATTGTTAGAACTGTCCTATAAAGGCCCTTTGTTTGTGTTATATAATGTAAAATTAGAACAATTCACCAAGTCTGCTATGACATTCATCAGTAAGCAGTTAGTGCACAAAACTTAACAGAGAAAATACTGAAAAGTAGCTAAAAAAAAAAATAGTTTGCCATTAAATACTACCCTGTAAGCTTTTAAACAGGTGGGCTCAATGTGGTACCATATGTTTTACCGCCTTTTTATATGTAGCCTAGCTTTTGAAATGCAGCTAAAGAGCAATAAACACACAGCAACAATATGCCACTAGACATTACACACTTCTGAACCTTCAGTATTTCCAAGTTTTCTGGAAAGTGGTAGGCTTAAGCATATTAATACATCAGGCCAGGAGATAGTCATAGATTTCAATCAATGTGAGTTTAAGACTGACTCCTGACACATCTTGGAGTCACTGTGGCACTAAACCTAAAGGGAGGCAGGTCTGAAAAGTGTTGTAGAAAGATATAGGTTGAGAAAGTCTGTGAATGAAAAGAATGGAAAGCTTGAGGCAAAAACAAGATGTGGAATGACCTTGATAAACGAAGTAGATTCCCTCTCTCTCTCTCTCTCTCTATCTATCTCTCTCTCTCTCTCTCTCTCTCTCTCTCTCTCTCTCTCTCTCTCTCTCTCTCTCTCTCTCAGCTGGAGGATGAAGTCTGGCTCGCTGGAGGATGCTAATGAATAATGCATATAATCAAGACGTTATTGTTGTGTGGCGCTTAACTGTGTTAAATGGTGCCATGCTGGTTTGGGTATCGCTCTGCGGATAGGAAAGGTTAAGCAGTGCAGCTGTGAGGTCTTTTAAGGGGAAGGAACAGCTGGATGCAGTGTGGTTATTACTATAGCAACGTCATCATGATGTGGTCCTTTGAACGATCTTTTAAAGCTGTCTTTATGAGTATCTCCAGAAAAAAAAGGTAGTCCAATTGAAACGTGGTCATGTGGGTTAGACTGGAGAGCTCCCATTCAGACTCTTGCAGGGATGTCTGTGTGTGTGTGTGTGTGTGTGTGTGCAGGGTGAGGGGTAATTGGAATTCTTGTTACAGGCATGATGGCCATCGCTGAAGGTCATCGCTGAAGGTCAGAAAAGGAGAGGTGGAAAACGAGAGAGAGAGAGAGAGAGAGAGAGAGAGAGAGAGAGAGAGAGAGAGAGAGAGAGAGAGAGAGAGAAGAGGGATAAAAATGTCATAGATTATAAAATGGATGCTGCAAAATCGAATCCTGAGAAGCTGCTGATATTTACTAGTACAGATGTTGGAAACGTGTAGAAGTACTTTTAAAAAAGCAGATTCTAAATGTTCAGTTGACACAACTTTCCTGTTTGCATTCAGTAAAAGAGCTGATTTATTAGGACTGCATACTGAAGTGCAGAATGTGAACTGAATGCAAATGTTACTTGATTATAACATGAATCATCAATCATACACTATTATATAATCACACACCTAGAAAGCAACAGTACTAAATCTTTATTTCTAAAGGTTAAAGAACACATCTGCGCCTCACTTCCAATCTGCCTAATCCTTTTCATTCTAAACAGGGTTGGAAGATACCACATGTGATTTATTTGTAGGCTTGAAAACAACAGATCGTGATAGATTACTCAGTGGCTGTGTAGATGAACATGTGGGTGTAGATTGGGCCCAGGTGTTTTGTTTTGGAGTTGGAGCTGTGACACGTGTACAGCAGTGATCTGTCAGATAGACGACATTTGTGTTGATGGATGTGATGTCATGTTCTGTCTCCATTGGCCACACCTTCCTCTCTTTACTTATTAGGGGTGTGGTGTTTTCTGAGTTGGCCTTTAAGACCTGATCAATTACTCACAAAGCTCTTGCTTTCTCTCTTTCTCTCTGTCTCGGTCTCTCTCTCACCCTCTCTCCATTTCAAACTCTCTCTACCTCTATCTGCCACACACACACACAAGCCACTGTGAACCTACATAGGGAGGGAGCAATTATGATATGCACTGATAAAATAATCTAATTAAACTGTTTATATAATAATGCCACAGGGGTAGCCTAGTGCTAGAGTCTCCCAGCAATGTAAGTGACAGCACAAAGCAGGCATCCGCTACAATGTGTTAAAGCACATAAGATATTCACATGTGACTGACTTATGTAAATGGTAACCCTACTGCTGTACATGTTGGGGGCTGGCAGGTAACAATAAATTAGATATTTTAATACTTGCAGTGGAGCAGCACCACAAAACTGCAGCACCTGGAGAGATGGCAGCTTACCTATATACATTAAATTTATCAGAACAGAGTGAGCAAGCTGACCAATCAAAGCACAAAGCACATAATGAAATACATTTTTTGTCTGTTTGTTACTTTTAGAGATAACAAAGAAAACTTTGTGTTTGTTTATTTAATATAGCACTGTTTGTGCCAAAGTAGCTTTACAAAATCAAGCACAATCGAAGTTAATGCTGTGTGCACGGTTTTATTATAAGCCTTCAGCAGGGCTGGTAATTATATTAAATAAAGATAAAGTATATAAATTATTTTTTTATTGAACAGAAATCATTGGTTCGTCTGTGGCCCATACACCACAAAACCAACCGAAATTTAAAGTAGTACGAAAAATCCACCAGCACAGTTATTGTTCACTATTGAGATATTAAACATTATTAATATTATTATTATTAATAATAGTAGTAGTAGTTGTAGAAGTAGTAGTAAGAGTATTAAAAGATACTAGCACTGGTGGGATTTTCTGTCTACTGTAAATTTCTGTTGATTTTGTGGTATTATTAATAAATGAAATAAGAACAATCTTGTATCTGTGGTGAAATTATTCAAATGAATTTTTACATAATATCTAGTACATTTTATCAATATTGCAATAATGCTGTAGAGGTGAGACCGATTTTTATACCATCCTATCCTTAATCATTCGTATTGAAACCCTCTCTCCTGCCCTCTGCTCTCCTCCTCTGTCTGTATGGGCAGGGATGTGATGGCGTAGGGCTTTTCCCAGAACTCATCTCATTTTAGATGCTCGATTACGATAATGATGCTAAAGTTTTTAATCCCTGTGAGCTGCGCTCTGAGCACTCTCCCCAAACGCCTCTCTGCTACTGATCACTCCAGCAGGGATTTGCTGCTGTTGAGAGCGCTGCAAAGAAGCTGGAGCTCACTGGGTTTAGCATATGTCTCTCTCTCTCTCTCTCTTTCTCGCTCTCTTTATCTCCATCTCTATTGCACTGCATGTGTTCCTGTTTGTTTTTCTGATTGTGTATTTGTTTGTTTGTAGTGCTCTCGCTGTAATCCGGTTTTGACCTCCATGGCCAAAAATAACCCCACTTTTTTATCTCTCCCTCTCTCTCTCTCTCGCTCTGTATACACAGCACTGTGCAAAAGTCAAAGACCATGCTTAAGTACAAGCTATTCGTTTTCAGGGGAAGATTAGAAATAAGATAATCCACTTGCATAAGGACGGGGAAAGTCAAAGAAAAAAAATGAGGAAAAAATAAAAAAGTTTCCAAAACGGAGGTATAATAAATATTTAAAAGAAATGGACAGAATGAGACTCTTCACAACCACCAAAACCACCAAAACCACAACATAAAACTTTCATCTTTGAGAGAGAGGAGAAAGTTTTGCTTTTTAGATCATCTACAATGTGTCCATTGTTCCCGTGTAGGAAAACATCTCAATTCTCAATCCTAAAAGAAGCTGCTGCTGTGTTCAAAGCAGTGAACCGGCCATCCTAAACTCAGAATCTCAACATCACTGGACAACATTAAGATTATTAAAACTAAACTTTGGAACTTTCAGCATGTGGGAAAATATTCCTGCAGATTTCTTTAACCAAATGAAAGTCTCCTAAAAAGAATAGAAGCTATACTAAAGGCAAAGTGTAATCAAACCAAAAATATATATTTTATTCTATTTATATAATCTTCTAATAAAAATATAAATAAAAAAGGATAAAAATACATTTTCTGTTTTTTCCTGACAGTGAGTAATGAATCACTCGTATTTAATAAGAGTAAGAAAAAAAATCAATACAGCATAATATCACAATACTTTTGTGGTGGTATTGTATCAATACAAGCCAATATACATCAATTATACGCCAAGTATTTATATTGTATTATATAAGAGTACAGTAAGGTTTTTAAGACAGTGTTAGTCGATCTGTCTGCTTGACAGTCTCATTTTCCTGCACTATGAAGATGAAGTGAGATGAACAGACTAACAACCTTATATCAGTAGATGTTGCCAAAGTTTTTCTTTAGGAAAAATATTTTCAGCTGAACAAGATAATAAATAATACCACAATATATAGTGGTATCACAGTACTCAGAATATAGCAATATTTTTAAAATCACATTAATATCATATCTTGCCATGATAGTATTGTATTGTGGGGTCTTGTATTGTGATTCCCACTCGTACAACTTAACAACTATTTTCACTAGATATTAATTAAGGCTATGGTAGTCTCCGGTTTATGCACAGTACTCCATGTCTTTGGCTGGCTGTGTGTGTTGTTTTTATATGGAAGTATGCCACAAAGCATATGTGTGTTTGTGTGTGTGTCGGTGTGTTTTAAGGCTCCTGGCTCATTCTTCTGTTTGCAGCAGGTCTCAAGTCGCAGTCAGTAATTGCCTAGAGTTCCAGAGTGCAACCAAAACCTAAACAGCTTACTGATCACACCGCTCATTTACAACTCACCCAGGGCATTCTGGGTATTCATTATGAATATGTGTGTGTGTGTGTGTGTGTGTGTGTGTGTGTACTGTAATGAGTGAAGCTGTGCCACAGCGATGAGTCCCTAATGATGTGTGGAGTTAATCAGTCTGAATTTATGAGTTTAGTACACTCTAGAGGACACACACCCTCATATACACACAATATTCTATAGTCTCTTATGAGAAGATGACACCTGACAAGTGACAAAAACATATGCAATACTACCTGTACTATAATATACATTACTGTTAGGGATGTAACAAAGGCACCATGTGATGTAAAACTGTGTGTAAAACGGATATCAATTATTCCATTTAATAATAATCATTTTGATGTAATAAAAGTGATTAACAAGGAAGGCATCAGGAAAAAGTCAGAAACAAAACGTGTGCTCTTCAAACTAACTCAAAAGATATCATTGTGTGTGTGTGTGTGTGTGTCTGTGTGTGTGTGTGTGAGTGAGTGTGTATATCGTAAGCCACAAGTAAAATCTCATTACATCACATGCAACGGGAGGCCAAAGGGAGGAGAAAATTGTCCACCATGTAGACATCACAAGTGCCATGCTTTAAAAATGATTTATATCATCATTTAACAAAGGCTACTTTAACCATATGAAACCTTATCTAGGATCAACCTAATAAACCTATACATAGCGCATATCTCACACAGCTGAGTTTAAAAATAGACTTGTTTGGCTTTAATACGTAAGAGTGATTTATGTAATCTTGCTATATGAACACATCCGGCTCTGCGGATTGGTGAGGAGATCATGTTTTCAGTCCTTTTTTTCACTGTTTATTTTATTCTATTTTTCTTTCTGCTTATCCTGCTGTGTCCCCGTTGTCCCAGTCCTTGGAGAAGAGCGTTTGAATCTTCATTTGTGGGTAAAGCAGACTGGCTCCATCATTAAGAAGTGAAACTTCTGCTTTTTACTGAAAACATCAGACAGCTGCCACAGAGTCTCTAAGCACACAGCAACCGGGAATAACTCCTCTCTCTCTATCTCTCTTTCTCTCTCTCTCTATCTCTCGCTTTCTCTCTCTCTCCATCTCTCTCTCTCTGCATCTCTCCTGCCTTTCACTGTCACTGTTTTGCTGTCTTTCTCTCTCTGCCTCCCACTATCTTTGTCTCTCTCTTTTACTGTCCTTCTGTCCCTATCCCTCTCCACTCTCACTCTCTCTTTCTCTCATTCTCACTCTCATTTTTAAATTGAAATTGGAATTCAAATGCAACTCCACAAAGACAGCATCTCTCTTTCTCCTTCTCTCTCTCTCCCTCTCTCGTTCTCTATCTATCTATCTATTTATCCCTCTCTCTCTTTCTTCTCTCTCCAAATTGAAATTGGATTTCAAATCTATTTCCTTGACTATTATTGTCTGTCTGTCTCTCTGGCCTTTCTGTCACTTTTCTCCATCGGCCACTCGTCTTGATCTTAGTGTCAGTTTCAGAGAGAGTGAGGGCACGGAAGAGGCAGCCTTTCCTCTGTGGTCTTTAATTAAAGTTCTTTTAGCGTATGGCTAATGAGGGATGGTTTTAATCAGTGGGGTAGAGAAGATGACAGGGCTGAATGAATTGGATTTGCTCAGTGTAACTGATTGGGGCTCTCTTGCTGTTCCATTGTTATTGCTAATTCTGTCTGTTCAAGCAGAACACACTGATGAAGGACTGCATATGGCTACCGTGTGGCTAGGAGGCGAACGACGCGTGTCCTTGAAAGGACACAAATAAACACACGTGAATGAATCAGTGCAAACCCAAGACTTTTTTTATTTCAATATTGTTGTTGTATTGATTTTGGAAACTTAAACACATTAATGTATGTTTATTATTATGTCTTGCTCAAATAATAAAAAGGTAAGATTACAAATTGTAGTCATATGACAATGAAAACTACCACAGAATATAAAAAAAGACAAAATGAATTCAACTTCTACATAGCGATATACATAATCCAACATTTAAATCAATATAATTTCAATTGTTATTTGGAATGTAGGGTAATAATAAAATCCTAATACGATAATTACATACACCTGCTGAGTACAATTCAACTTACTGAACTATATATCACAGTGCAACTGTAAAGAATCTATAATATACTAAATACTAGAAATAAAGTATTTCTGTTAATACAATGTGGGTTTATTGACTAGAACAATACAAAAAAGTAAACCAGCACATATAATTTGGATAAGATATTGCAATTCTTTTTTTATGTGATTAATTGTACAAATTAAAAGTTAACTTATCCCAGATATTATTTATTTATAGTTTTTCCTTGAACAAATTTTGCTTAAAAATTGAAGAATTAGTCAACTTTGGGATCTTCAAAGTCAAGTGCACATGAGAAAGGGAGTGCAGACAGGATTTCCTGGCCATGTGATGTCAATTACTATGTCAATTATTTTACTGCCCTTTAGTACAACTGACATAAAGTAATTTTTGCTATGTAAAAGCAGCACGCAGTAGACAGTTGAAGGTCATTCTTGATCTTTTCTATTAGTCCATTTGTTATGAAATATTCACATGAAAAAGTCATATTTAAGTGTGTTTTTGGTAGAGAACTTGTTTGTTCTCACACAGAAAACCAGCAAATTATGTTGTGGCACTGGTTATATTTGAACATCTTCTAATTTATTCACATAGTATACATGCAACCATTGTAATTTAGATAGGGGATGACAGATGAAGTCATATAACTCACTATTACATTAGTAGTCATGGTAATGGTAACACTTCCATTGGCACTGAGGAATCAACACCATTAGACAGAGATGACGTCACTTTACCCCCGATTACCTTATCGACCAGCTGGTAATTACGTAACAATCTCACCGTACAAATAGCCACCCATCATCAGCCATAGCTTTTGATACTTGCTCTCACTCCAATCAGTGATGCTCTGCTTGAGCGTATAAGATTAGTGCCCACCCAAAGATGTAGGATTAGCCCAGAGTCCAGCCCATAGAAATAAAGCACTGCAATCACATCTTGTGACAGAGGTCACCGCACTGCAGGGCTGTGATATAATGTTACAATGAGATGACTGCTACAGGGCAGAAGTCTCAGTACTAGACTCACTCCGGCATTAATAAAATGTTTTACAATTATATTTCTGCAGTACTTACTTTTAATCAGCCCCGCAGAAACAGTGTTGAACTTTTGATCCGTTCAATCAGTGCATCACGTCAATGTGCCAAACTGCAACCTTTAGGATGCGGGAATGTGATTTTACTCAGGGATGAGGGAAGAAGAGGTGCTGATTTTCAGAATTCAACACTGCAAATGCTGAAAGAAAAGAAAGATAAGCGCAAAGACCTGTGTGTTTCCTGTAGGGTGATGTGTTTTCTTTATATATGTTTAAAATTAAGGTAATGCTGCATTTTAGAGAGATGGAAGTGTGTCTCTAAAAGACAAGAAGAAGTGATTTTAGGCTTATAGGACTAATATTGCTTTAAAAAAGTTTAGTTTAGATATTTTCTACTCATATCCATTGTTACTTTTGGAATAATACCCCATTAGATGAGACAATGGCCATAACTCAAGCAGGTTACACACCTTTTATCAACACTTTGATTGTTTGATGTTCAGTTAATTTACATCCATTTGCAAAGTTTATCCAGTCCACAAAGCAAATACAGCACGGTGTGCATCAGCAGTTGCTGTTGGTCGCATGTGCATATTAAGGGTGTTGTTTTAAAATGCAAGACCACTTACAATTTATTTTTATAAATGAACTTCTCATGTACAAAAATATTAGCAATGTGTTATGTTAAACTCTAGCTTTGACCTCTAAATAGTGAGATAAAAATGTTTTTTTTATTCAAAATGTTTACAAAGTAAAATATAGCATTTTTTTTTTACAAAACTTACTTTATTATTGTCCTTTATTGACTTTGTCTAACTTGATACAGTTAATAAAGTAGCATTTTACATGTTAAATAAATAATAATCATCATCAAAAAAATAATAATAACAATAATAATAATAATCAGCTCATTGTAATGATTAGGTTTCATTGACCAGGTTAGGAAATATGTGCACCGTTAAATCTCTCTACTCTAAGAACTACTGTTGTTAGGCATTGCTTATACTGTGCAGAATAAAATAGTACCTGTTTGGTATGCTTTCTTTCTGCCATGTGAACTGTCTTTTATTGTGGGCTTGAATACAGTGGCATCTGGCTGATCTTTTATCCCCAAAATCTGCTCATACTCTGCCCCCCTTCTGCAACAAGCAATCAAAACAGAAACTACAGAACATATTTACTTTAATACTTTCATAATAGAAAATTAAAGAGCCTGAACGCATTATTCCCAAGGCATATTGGATTCTTTCCACTGGATCAATAAAAGGGTCAGCACTTTTGATTAAGACTTAAGATTTCTAAATGAGATGAACTTTCAGGTTCTCACTTGGTTATGGTAAAACATGAACTATTGGTTTTGCAGCTAGGGAACCTATAGTTAATTATTGTTGTAGACATACATATTTTATAGACATCACGGTGCAGTTTCTATGGTTTTAACCCCTTAATCAATTAGCTGTGTTTCAATAGTTTAATATTTCAGCTGATAAACTGAAAAAGTGGGCTTGCTGTGGCATGCTGTGACAACAGCTGTGGCTTTTACAGGTGCAGCAACAATAGTTGGCATGTAGTAGATATTAACTGCCCTAGTTTCCATCTAGGTGTTAACCTAATAAGGTGGCACTCGTGTTTGCTGCTATTGTTAACTATTGTTAGCTATAGGTGCCACATACTGTGTTAGTTGCTGTAGCTTACCGTGAGTTTTAGCAGCTACTGTTATCCTACGTTGTTAGCTGCTGTAGCTTCAATAAAATAGGTGTTAGCTACAGTTTCCATATATTAAGTGTTATGTGCTGCAACTTCCACACAGTTGGTGTTAACTACCATAACTGAAAGCTGCCAATAGTTTGGCTTTAGATGACTTTCATCACTTTTGTAGAAGCGCAATAAAGTTACTTAGGATATTGTCAAGAAGTCTCTCTTTCTTTCTTTCTCCTGCTGCCTGTGCTGCCGTGGATGACTCTCAGTGGAACACTGGCAGGCAATCGGCAGCAGGTAACTAGTAGAGCGCTGTCAGGAAAGACACACCTGAGCAGTCCCAGCTTGTGTGTGAGAAAGTGTATGCGACAGAAAGAGAGACTGAGAGTGGATGATTGAAACCAGTTCCCCAGTGAGCCGCTAGCAGCTTTTACTTTTTCTCAAAATAACGTTTCGTCAGGCGGCATTAGCGAGCAGCTTAGCAGAGACCTATTACCTCAACTGAGCAGGCAGATTCTTCAGATGATTTTTATTCAGCTTTTTTTAGCCTGGCTTGTATCGCATCAGGATTCACCTCCAGAGCTTAACACCATACTGTTTTCCACAGAAGAATGTGAACGCATGACACATAAATGCGCTCGTTTGTTGATGCATGATGGGTTTCCAGACTTCTATCTGCTTAATGATTCATAGCTATAGCCTTGCCCTCATAAGAGCCACTATAGAAAGAGAAATAGAGTGGACGAAAAGAAGTGTGAGTGTGTGTGGGTGAAGAAACGGGCGTCACTCATGACATTTTCTCTCTAGAGGAACAGTCTCATTTTCCACCAGTCCTCTAATCCTCCCTTCTCAATTCCTCACTCCATCCAGCCGCCTCCCCCACGTCACGGCTAAGCCTCTCTCCTTCACTTTCTGCCTGGGGAGACTTTGGGCTCTCTCTCTCTTTCTCTACTTTTCTCTCTATCTCTCTATGTCTCTCTCTTTGGCAGTGAGATGTGAATCTTAAAGCTAGAGGATTATGATCTAACAGGCTATGGAAATCAGACAGGCAAAACCTAATTTAAGGAAAGTCACCTTCCCTTCTGTCCTTCTTTGCTCCCCTGCACGACAATACCAAACGTAACGTACTGCACAGTATCTGTGAGATCTGGTATATTTGGGTGTGCCAGGACGAGACCATATGTCTGGACGCTCTTTCACTTTTTTACATTGTTTACTAAACAAATAATAACATGAATTTCTAACATGAATTTTTCCATTGATTCACTCCATAGCCCATATAGTCCATTAATAAAAACACTGAAATGCATGGAATTTATTGTTTTTATACTATCACGAAAAAAATCATACAAAAATATAGCTTTTATAGTCTAAAGCAGCTTAGCTCTGGCCTCTCACTCTGAAGTTATAAGGAGAGCAAAAACATTTTAGATAAAGCAAAATACTGTAGCTACTGCTACTGCAGTAACTGCAGAAAATATAGCAACTTCCTAGCAGGTTAAATGTAACATCCTCAGGCTCCATGTTGTACAGCCCTCATACAAAAAGTGTTTATGGTATAATATGTATAATAATTACAGTTTTAAAACACTATATGATCACACTAGTGTTGAATGAAGAAACACGTAGTTAGAAACACTAGTGTTGAAATGAAGAAAGGTGCTTACCATAAAGAAACCATTACACACACACACTGCACTGCTTCATAGAAGCCGTAGGACATTACGGCAAAAGCCCTTTGATCTTTTAGTCTGTACCCCTACAGTAGTTTTGCTCTTAAGGTACGAGTTTGCTTCATAAAAAGAAACAAACAAACAAAAAAGAACAAAGCACTAAGGACCAGAGCGAGGATGATTGATACCAGATTGTCAGTGCCTTAAACTAGAAAAAGCCCTTGTGGCTGCCCTCGCTTCTCAGGCATACAGAAAAAGTTAGAGTGATTGTCTTTCTTTTCAGGTGAACCAAAATGGTGCTTTAGCTGAGCAAGAAACACGCAGTAGAGTAGAGCCATGATAGAGTGGAGGTCTGTAGGAGAGTGGATTAGAGTAAGAATGGTTTTGTTTTCTACCTGAGACAGGAAAAAACGCTGTTGTGATGATGATGTGGGTTTGATAAATTATGAAAATATGCTATTTTACTGTGTGGGTTGTACAGACCTTAAAAGTAAATAGTTTGGATTTTGTTGTACCATGAAACCAAAATAGTTCCATGTGTTTTCAAGTTTATTCTGTCATCATTAAGCATGAAGGCAATATTCTGCATATTCTCTGTCTCTGTTTTGATTTTTAGTTTTCTGTGTAATATGAACTCAGCAGCTGTTACAGGAGCTCTAACAGAGCGTTTCAGACAGATAGGGAATACAAATGTACAGTATGAAAGGAACACAGGCAATGAGCATAATAGGTCCTCTTTAATGGTCAGGAATAAGAATGTTACTTTAAAAACTTATTAAAACACAGCCGGATCACTTGCATGTTCAAAGAATTTAATCTGTAATCTGATTACATCTGAACTCTGAACTAAGGTATTGTAATCTTCTTACTTTTCATTACTTATGGATTACTTGCCTTTTTAAACTAGTTAGATAAAGTTAGATAAAAACAATTTTACCAAAAGGTGTGGTGTAGAACTATAAGGAGAATGGGACACAAGAAGTTGACATTGTGCCTCACACAATGTAAAACAGAAACCGCCAAACCTATGTGAAGCAGAATATGGACATGGTTCTGATGTAGGCAGTATACAGATATACTCGAGCACAAAAAACATGACTGTTCAGCAATCAAGGCACATCTTCCCAGGAGTAAATCCTAAAATGAAATATTCGAGTTCACTGAGGCTAAAAGCTCTGAGACTAAACACATGAACACAATATCACTATAGAAGGATTCAGTTCAACAAGCATGCAAATACAAGTCGTGTTAAAAACGAAACTGCTCTCCTGGGATTTTTACTGATTTGTTAAATTGCATTTGTGATGTATTACATGGACAGTTTTTTTAGCTTTCAGCAGCTTTGAAGAAATCCACAGAAATCAGTGTGTTTTATGGATTCAAAAGCATTTAATTTGTCTTAATTATAAGGAATGATTATTTACACACAGCATTTTGCGCTCATCATTACTCTACTCTACTCTACTCTACTTGAGACTTTGCTTTTCAAGTTTCAGAACTGTTAAAGTTGACATTAGCTGAGTCAACATAAGCAGATATTTTATTTATAGCTGGTTAAACTGTAGAATGGTAGCAACAACCAAGAATATAAGAGCTTATTTCCAGATCAGCTTGCTGCTGTTGAGTGTATGTAATGTAAATAAAGTGGTGTTATTATTAAAACTTTTAGACTTTAAGAATCTCAGCTGTCCTGCTATCACAGCCCTTTGCCATGTGCTTACTGTAATTATATAACAAGTTTTTAAATAACATTAAAAGCACTATTTATGTATGAGGTCTCCTGTTTAATGCTATAATCATTTTATGAAGACGTGAAATTATATACAAAGTAACTTCAAAAGAAATCCATACAATTCAGACATTTGTGATGCTTTTATGACCATGACTGCACAAGTACTCTAATAAGAATACAACAGTGATCCCCAATCTGTCCTGGAGAGCTAGCTGTAGTTCCAGTACAGTTCAGTTCCAACATGTTTCCGATAAGCTGTCCTACCCCTCACTCAACTTTAATACATCTGGTCTGGCCAATCAGAGAATTGGGAAGTGGCTGATCAGCTGGAGCAGGTGTGGCAAACTGTAGATTGTGCAGAAAGATAGATATCTAAGACCTGTCATAAGACAGGAACATAAGGAATTGTGAATGTTCAGCTCCTAAATATTTCTTAAAACTCAGAAAGAACAAATAGAACTGTACTTATACTGTGAATGTGCAGTCTTAAGCTTTTTGAAATTTGGATATTTGTAAGTGTGCTGGTTTTCATGACATCACAGAAACAATACATTTTTTAACTGTTTTAGTTTCAATGTGTAGACTGTGTGGTCTGAGGAGTGAATGAAATGTTTAGAAACTTACTATGTCTGTACCCTAGACAGTTATATTTAAATGCACTTTTCCATAATATGGGCCATTTAAGGCAAAACACATTTGGATTTTAGCCAGAACTGAATGGAGCATCTGCCCATATGATCTACACACACATACACACGCACACACACAAAGTATCTCATGCTCTGCGCTGTCTAGTCTTTCGACCTCACACAAAAACCAAGCTCTGGCACAATGCCACACTTACACCGCACTACATATCATGTAATATCTATATATAGTTTTCACATTACACAAAGTATGCAGTACCGACACCTTTACATTTGTATCTTTGGCCAACTGTTCTTGCGTTAGATGTCTTAAATTTTTTATTATAAAGTGTTACAAAAATATTGTACACTTACACTTAATTCAGATTTAGAAGCATTGTGTGTTTAAACTCACTCGCAAAGACTTTCATTTATGTAACCCTTACTGGAAGCAGCCTGCATGACACTTTTGTATATGATCAGTGGATACTTTGAATATACAGAGCACTCATAATACAAACTGTCAGCATGCTATTGAGTTCAGAAACAGGTTTTAAGATGTAGCACAGTGTGCCACATGTTGATCCTGCAGAGCAAATCCTCCATGTTCCAACTGCCCCTCAATACACAAGCTGTTGCGTAAGTCTCTGTTAATGCCGTGGTGGTGGTGGTGCATACGTGTGTTTGTATACATGTGCATGACCATGTGCATGCATAGCATGTATGTGCATGTGCACACACTCATCAAGTGCGTCTGTCCCAGGCAGATGCTACACCAGCCAGCATTTTTATTCATATTTCATATTTTATTAATGCTTCCAGCCGGTGACAAAAAAAGCCAACACTCTCGACACCCGTGGCAAGTCTTTGCGCCAATCAGCGGTCTGTGTAGGCTCCATGGTGATGAGCGTCAGGTTTGATGGACAGCTGAGGTTGACAGGTGGGTGCGTGTATGTGTGTGTATGTAAGAGAAAGAGAGAAAGCAGACGTGGCATAACAAGAGTGCTTTCCTCTGTGCTGAAGCCACCCAGCCACCCATCACCCACTGTGTGCTGCTCTTTGGACTGAGTCAATTGGGGAGAGGCTGCAGGAAGAAAAAAGCAAATGGAGAAGGTGTGCGTCAGGTGCTTCTGTCTGCAGGAGAGCGGACAGCTCCAGAGGGCATTTATTTAGTGCTCCTATCAGGATTAAATGTCACTTTTTCTGGAGGTGGATTTGTTTCTGTGGGGCTTTTTTCAGTGTTTATGTCTATTTAGACTTGAAATGCATGAGCACTTCTTTAAATACTCTGAGCCTTTTGTTCTAAGTTCTTTTGTGCAGTTTCAGGTGCAGATCGGACATGTTCTGCATGCATGTTTTGTATGAAACTGACACATGAGCCATTCAAAATGTGCTTCTCATCCCTATGAGGATGCATGCAAGGGTGGGTTGCGCAAAATGAGGAAGGACTACACAAATACTGGGTGGACATATATTACTATTTTGCTGGTTTTCCTTCACCTTTAAAAAACAGGTGAAAATTTGCATTTGGGTCTTAAGAGATGTCTTGTTAAGAAACCTTTTCCTTTAAAGGAGACTTATTATACTTTTCATTTTTTTCCTTTTTCTTTAGTCTGTTTTGCAGCTTTTGACACAAGTCTGCAAAGTTATAAAGCCCGGAGCGTGTGCCAAAGGTAGAAACGCTCTGCCACAGCAATCATTTTTCTCAGCTGCTTGAAACACCTGAGGTTCCACCCTGTTTCTTTGTTCTGTCATCTCGTAACACAATCCTTATTCCCCTACTACCAGTAGACTAGGCACCCCCTTACACAGTACATAGTGATTAAAAATACAAACATATCAGTCTGAAACATACTGCTCCAGCCTAGATTGTGGAGGTGGATCAGGTCTACCAACTTCTTCTACCTGACTTTCAGGATCTGGCTCAAACTGATCCAGCAGAAGCAACAATGGCCTCATTGGGCTCATCTGGCGCTTGAACAGATCCGAAAGAGGGAGTTAGAGAGAGAATGTAGGTGTACAATTTTAGGAAATTTGTAAGTGTAAATCTATAGACCCTGAAAATAAAGTTAACATTAAAAATGTGCATAATAATTCCCCTTTAACAATGGCAACAGACACAGTGGCTAGATACAGCCTTAAACGCATGCTTAAAGAATGTGTACCATCAGAATAATTCTTGGAAGTACTTGAATTTGAAAAGACAGCACAAATTATGCTGTGACTCAGTCACAATATGCTTACGTTAATATGACAGTTTACTGAAGAGGCTGCATGAATGTACTTCTGGATGTGCACTTTAATTGAGAGATTTTTGTCGTTTTGTTTCCCTTTCTGTATTTCATCTGGGCAGATATATTGTAAGATGCCGACGTCCTTCGAATGAAATCAGAATATGACCACACGTGCACGCCCTTGCTCATTTGATACTATTATGTGCGTGTTTTGAGTCTGCTACTATTTTGTGTATATATAAATTATTGTTTGTGATCATACAGTGAGCTGGAGTGTTGACTCTGATATGAGTCTTAGCCATTGTCAATGGCACATGTCTCACAACCATAAAAATATTTCAGAAAAGGTTCCACTTTAATTGGTGTCACAGTAATTGGTGCCTGAACAAGCTGTAGTATTTAAGGTGATGTTGTGGCTCATCCATGCTCACTGGCAGATCATTGGAAAGGTTATAAAAAATGCAGACATCTCCTTCCCAGCCTGGAATGCTATATATAACCTGTTTAACCTGCCACTGCTCTGGATGTTGCTGTTTCTGCTGGGCTACTGGGCTGGAATTTGAGCTGGTATATGTGAATTCTTGGGGGCAGAGTCAGGACTGTTTAGCTATGATAATGTAAACACAGTATTTCGTTCTATGGCATATTTAAAGAAATGGTTTAGTAAAAAAAATCAGATGTACACATTTCTCCCTTTATCCCAAATGTAGTTGATCAGCAAAGCAAGTGTATAGCTAACAAGTAATGGAAGCATATAGATGTTCCATTAATTAGCACTGTGCAAACTGCATGACTAAATAATCACACACTTGGCTGACTGTATTTGGGGTGAGGGGAAAACTGTACGAATAAGATTTTTTGCTGATCTATCGCTTTATTAACCATCTTCTGCATGGCTCCTCTGCATTGTTGATCTGCTGGGTGCACTCAGACAACTGTGAGTGTGTCAGGATCAGTTTGTGTGCCTATGCTTGAGCGTGTGTGAGGCTGTGTCTATGTGTGTTCTGTAGATGTTGTTGCAGGGTTACATTAAGTTCATTCATCTTCATTTGCTGTGTGGTACAGAGCTGTAGTGCTACCTGCCACCACTGAAATGCTCCATTGAGTATGAGCCCAAGACAAGAACACATGCATGCACACACACACACACACACACACACACACACACACACACACACACACACACACACACACACACACACAAAACCACACTTCTTCACTTTTCCTCATTTTTGCTTGTCTTCCCTCTTTCCTTCTCCCTTTAATTGTCGTTCCACAGTCTTTTGTTCCCGACCTCTTTCACTGATTTGTCTTTTTTTATTCTGCCCGTCATATCCTAATGGCTGAATATATCACAGTGATAGATGGATGGCTGTAGCCCAGTCTGGCTGGAACTGTTGTGAATCGTCACAGTGAACTACATTCACATTTATTATTTACTGCAATGTCCTACATGCCAAATGTGAATATGTCACAGACATATCTATGCTACATTTACACAGACACAGGCATTTGCACAGACACAAAGAATCCAAAATATTTAGCCTAAATTCTAATTACTAAATTCAGTTAGTTTAAGGTGCACTCATTACTAACACAGGTGCTCAAACACAAAGCTTTCCTAAAAGAATAGCTAATATAACTGCAACAAAGGGGCACAAACTAATAATACCTGTGTCTGAACACTAGTCTAATTGTTTTCTTTAACTGTTTGAACAGTAATTAAACTCATCACAGTACCAAAAGACAGGACATACAACATACCTTAACTCTCTTTCTCTCACTTTCTCTCTCATTCTCTCTCACTTTCTTTATACTCTGTGTTTTTTGCTACTCTCTAATAAGTTATTGAATATATCATCATTATTCTCTCATCTGAAATAAGCAGTGAAAATGAGAATTGATTTCTTTTTATTTCCTGTCTTCAGTTTTGTGCCATATCGTTTGGTCTCTATCTCGGACAAAAAGACAATGTTCTTCTGTCTAGACACCAAAGACATGCTGCAGTCGAGCAGAAGAGTGCTTGATATCTTGACAGAACAAGAATTAGTTAATCAAAATAACATTAGAAGTATCTCTCTGTCTCCCTGTTAAAACAGAATTCACCAGTTTTAATAGGCAAGAGACTTAGATAGCCAGTTTACAGTTTGGAAAATGTAGAAAGTGCTTGTATAAGGAAAATCACTCATTTGGCAGATCATCCAAGTTAACTCCATCGCTGAAGACTGAAGAACCTGCTTGCCGTCTGTTAGTTCTAAGTGTTTGCTATTGACTTCCAGTGTAAACACACTCGTTATTTTCATTTTCGGAGGAGTGACTCATGGTGCAAGCTGATTAACTCTAAGGAAACCAGGCAGGTGAAGTGTTTGTTCAAGGTCCTGAGTGACTTTGTGAGTCAGATTTGGCTCTTGCTCACTCCTTTGGCTTTCTGTTTTTAGTGAACTAGTGAAAGAGTGGCTTCTCGCTTCTAAAAGAGAGAGAGGTAGACAGAGCGAACATGAAAGAAAGAAGGAGAGACAGAGTCAGAGACACGAGCAGGGTTTCCATTCACACATACTTTTGAAAAGTCAGTAAAAGAAAATGTGAATTAATCGAGTTTCCATTTCCGAAATGCGAGCTTCCATCAAATGCTGTTATGCTCAAATTCCCAAAGATAAGAGTCCTGCTCACGGTGCGTGGAGGGATTCCAACCTTTATTAACTCTCGATTGAACGGTTTTGACAGCCATCTGTCAAAGCCCTAACAGTTCAGAGATGCCAGGCGCAGAAGGTTGCAGCCCAGTTAATGAGGGCTGAAGTTGGTGTCTCACAATTCCATTGCCCATTAAACCCCTGGGGACGTCAGTCCAGATGTAGCGACGATGGTTTTTGTTATTGTCAGATAAAAGACAAATATGTAACTTTCATTTTGGTTATTTCCTCACTGCTTTTGGCATTTGTATTTAGAAAAATAACTTTTTTTACCTCATCCAAGCAAAAAAAAAAAATCTGGCTTTTCAGTCCAGGTTCTTTGTACACATTTTCAAAACTCACCTAAAAGACAAGGATGAAAAACCCGCTTTAAACAGAGGAAGACAGATAGAGACAGAGAGGCAGAAAGAGACACAGAGAAAGGCATTAGCAATAAGGTGAAATGTGTTGCTGAAGGATCCTTGGTTTGTGTGTGTGTGTGTATGTGTGTTGGGGGTTATTCACCCCTCTCTCACAAGACTAATGAATAGATTCCACTCTGCTTTAAAAAATATATGTGTATGTGTGTGTGTGTGTCTGCTTGAGTGATTGAAGCCCACGCGCCAATCTAAGGGATGAAAGCTGTGTGCTTTGAATAAAGCTTCACCTCTGATTTATATGCCTCCACACATTCAGACTGGGAGCACACACACACACACACACACACACACACACACACTCAATTTAGAATACATAATTTACCTCTATAAAGAAATCAAATAGGTTTGCATTAAAGTGGCAGAACTGCAATAAGAGCAAATGTAATGGATTTAGGAAAGAGACTCAGAGAGAGGAAGAGACGCAAACTTTGAGAATCTTATGAAAGTTTCATACTTTTACAACTTCATAGACTGGTAGATGGTCATCATAGTCCTCTAGTAATCAGTAAGATCCAATAAGGCACTACCTAACTTACTTGGCTACCACTGTAGTAGCTAAACATGGCTAATACTAACCAGCAATATTGTAGTATATACTGGCTGGTGGAAATTGTTAGCCATTTTTTAAAGCAGAAGACCATATACCAACCTAGAAAGAATCATCACAGCAACCATTTACGCTGCTATTGAAGCTAACTAGCATCAGTGCCACTATACAGCAAGTGAGTTAAAAGCCAACCAACATGGGACCCCCCAGCCCCGTGTAATTGGGGATCCTCTGCACACTAAAAACTCCTACAGAGAAGGTAAAATATGGTTGTTGGGTCATGCTGAGCGCTACAGTGACACTGACGAGATGGTGATGTGTTATGTGTATTGTGCTGGTATGAGTGGATCAGACACAGCAGTGCTCAGTAGTTTATAGGAAGTGAAGCTGACAACGGACAATGAGCGTAGAAACAAGGAGGTGCACTTAACGAAGTTACCAGTCAGTGTACTGCAGACATATTAAAATATGCTGGTGTAAGAACAGCTGAAGGCTTAAATGTTGGGAGAGGGCTGAGGAGCAGTGCAGGCAAGTAGAATGTGTCTGTGCTTGCGTGGTTTTGTGTTATCTAAGACAGGATGGCAGGTTGTTGTGACATTCAATGAAATTTCATGCCCCTAGGGAGTTTTTGTGTGTATGTGTGTGTGTGTGTGTGTGTGTGTGTGTGTTGGGACATGATGTCATGAGTTGTTTTTTTTTTGTGAAAAGAGGAATGTGCTATACTGCCTTGACTTGTTAACGAAGAGACCCACTCTTCACAACACACCCTGTGCATGAGTGTGTAAGGACATGAAGACTCTGACTAACAGTTTTTGTTTTTATGAGTATGCAGGTATAACCTTTCTGTAACACAGTGAAAACAGTCTACCTTATCACATGTTCTATGCAAAGAGTGTGTTGATAAGGTCGGGGAAACAAATCTGAATACCTGATGCCTGAAGCCTACGAGTTCCCTGAAGATGCACATATTAATGCCCACACATTTATACCCTCATATTAATGTTCTACACAATAAAGTATACATAGATGTCAGCCATAACCTTTCAAGGTGGTATATTGTCTGTTTACAGTGTTTTGTGGACATCATGCAATCACACAGCTGTCGTTTTGATAGCCAACCCGACAACACAGTGGCCGATTGCTGTGAGATAACACATCCATAACAAATCCAGCGAAGACAGTTAAAAACTTTTATTCAGAACACTCCGTTTAAAACTAACTAACTAAACTAGGTGTTTTAAATGATATTTTAATTGATATATTTTATTTGATTTGTTGCTGTAGTGAAACAACTGAAAGCTGAAATTTCACCCTGCATAATTGATGCCATGTCCCAAACGGTATCCTGCATACTACTGACTATGCTAAAAATAGCACATATACCATTAGAAGTGCATTCATTAGTGTGGCAGGTAAATTATAGAAGTGTTTGGTTTGGGATGCAACATCAGCCACATTCAAGACTCCACAGCTGCCCTGCTGGGCCACTCGTTAGCTTTTCATGAAACATCTCCAAGCCAAAGTTTAGGGATCATGTATTGAGGTAAATGTTTACATGTATATAGGTAAGCTAATGCAAGCGGACCATTGGGCATAGGGCAATAGTTTTCTCCATGCACAACTCAATTCCTGTTTCAACATAATAGATGCATTTTAAGGAAACAAACTCACAATTTAGAAGGGGTGACTAAATGTTAGCTGTATACTACTCAAATCCAGTCTCAGTTATGAGGATAGTCTCAAGACCATAAACTAGCGGTTTCAATCTAATCATATCTCATTTGGAGTGAGATGGACTTGAAATCTGTTGTGGAGACCAGCTAGGTGTGATGAATTATTAAAGAATATTGACCAATCCAGAATAAACAAAATAATAAAAGTCCTTTCTTTGCATCAGGTGTTCCCAAAACAGTCACCAAAGCGAAAGCTCCCATGGATTAAAGCAACATTGTTCTCAGCAAATAAGATGTCTAATTAATAGATACAGAGCTCTGACTAAAGAGAAAAAATTTGAAATCTGTTAACTGAGGATCTATGAGTATTATTTGTATTATTTGGTCTCTGTCTTGTCTCAGTCACTCCTGGTCTCAGTTTACTTGGACTCAACTACCAAAAGTCTAGATGTGTCCCTGTCACAGTCTTGATTTGTACTCAGCTTTATCAGTTTTGGAATAACTTTGAACAATTTCATCAAGAAATTTCCATCCAGAGTAAAAACAGAATAATGCAAACTTTATGTCTTTGGTTTCTTTTCTCCCAGAGGTACACTGTTATTCCTGGGTTTTCTTCTGTATTAATGTGTTTGCACTTCCATATATTTTACATGTTTTTATTTTGTTCATCATGATGCTGTTAAGTTTTTAAATTTCCCAGCACATATGGTTTACTGAAACAGGTGGTGACTTTAATCATATAAGGCAACCTTGTTTAAATCCTGGTGGTAGTCTTTAGCCAAATTTTGTTGAATGATTAAGTTCTACAGAGAGATTGTAGTGAATGGGTGCATCCAATAGCTGAGTTCAATCACTTCAGTGCCTGGATATATAATGCATATGTAATACATATGGGACATGACCCTATGTTCTGAAAAACAAATATGAGAGAAAGTGCTGGAGGAACTTGTGCTCCATGTTCTAGATTGCCGGCAGAAGCCTTTTGCACAAGTTAACTGTAATAACTGTGTTTAAATGTTTCATGCAAGACCCATTTAACAACTCAAGCACAGTGACTGACTTTCTTCAATATCAGAACAGGGTGCTCTCCATGTCACCCTAATGCCATTCTTACAAGGCACACACACACACATGTGGCTGCAGAGGAGCTGGATCTGAAGAGCGCTGAGGCCTTTTTTTGTGCTGACAGCTTGACGACCTTCCTCCTGTGGTCCTCCTCCTGCATATTCATACCCGCAGTGACATTAGCACTGTAGCCATGAAATATGTATGCAGTATGGAGCAGAGTATTCCTTGACCTTTTATATTCACCCCAGAGAGAGAGATAGAGAGAGGGAGAGGGGCAAGAAAGTGTTTAAGAAGTTTTGGGTTACATGAAGACTTTTCAGGTTTTCCAGGAAGTGGCAGTAAAAAGCAGAGAGAGGTTGTTACAGGCAGTAAGATACAGTTAGAGACAGTAATAGGCAATAACAGACAGCGAGAGGACAATAAGAGATTGTATGTTTACACTTACAGTGAGAGAAAGTTAAAAACAGTTAGAGGTAGTAAGAGGTTAAGTTAGAGATAGCAACATACAGTTAAGATACATTAAGAGGCAGTAATATACATTTAGAGATGGTAGGTTTACAATTACAGGTAGTGAGAGGAAGCAATGCACAGCGATAAATAGTAAGAGGCAGTGAAAGCAAGTTGGAGGCAGTAAATGGTGGCACAATACAATCAGAGGCAGCAAGATGCAGTAAATCAAGAGACAGCGAGAGGAAGTTAAAGCCAGTAGTGGAGGCAGTGAAAGAGTGAGAGGCAGTCAGTAACAGACAAAGACAGTGAGAGGAAGTAAGAGTAAAACACATTGGAGACAGTTAAAAAAAAGACAGCCAGGTACAGAGAAATATTAAGAGGATGTAAGAGGCAGTAAAACTCAGTTGAGATGGTGAAAGAGTAAGAGACATTTAGATACAGAGAGTCACTAAGATGAAATAAGAAGCAGTAAAACTCAGTGGAGGCAGTGAAAGACTAAGAGTCAGTAAGATACAGTGAGAGGACGTTAGAGGCAGTAAAACAGTGGAGGCAATGAAAGAGTGAGAAGCGGTCAGTTACAGAGATGAGAAGAAGTTCAGGAAAGTAAAACACTGTGGAGGCAGTGGGAGGAAATTAACGGAAGTAAGAAAGAGTGTGAAGTTATGGGTTCAGAAGGGCTCTGGATGAGACCTGCTAGTTTTTGAGGATGGCTTATAAAACATGCGTTGCTTCTCTTTCTCCTTCCTTTAAAAATGAATAGTTATGAACAAAGAACTGGTGGTTTATCTACCACCATAACAACTACACATTGTCTGTGTTTCAGATGACTACAAAGTAATGTGATCTCGTGTCATTCGATCGCTCTGACCTCATCATCAGCTGCTCCCTAAGACTGAACACTTTGTACCAGACTGTCTCCTGGTTTTCTAAATTAAAGGCAGATAGCAGACAGGGAGTTTCACTGATAGGTCAAGTAAGGTCTAATACATTCCCTCTTGAGTGTGCTGGAGAAGGGGTGATGGAAAGCAGATATAGAGATGGCAATATACGAGGCCAGCGAGATAGTCAGTAGAAAATTGTGGAAGTTACTCCACAGTGGACAGTGGAATGGGAAAGCAAATGACAACTCCTGATTACAGTTAGAAGGGAATTGAATGCAAGAGAGAAGGAGAGATGGGAGAAAAAAGAGAGAGAAAGAGGCTGTAGAGAGAGACACACACATGGGGAGAAACAAGCCTGTATGAGTGTTAGCAGGTGATTCAGTGGGCATAATGACGAAAGTGACAGCAGGTCACACTGCACAGCATTATGGGAAAATGGAGGTGAACATCATCCACTGTTGCATGAAGTCACCTTCACCTCCACCGTATGTGCGTGAGTAGAGTAAAACTGCAGGTACATAATTTCAACTAGAAATGAGCTAAAATAAGTCCTCTTGACATATACTAGGTTACCTGCGCATCTAACTGTGATTAAATAAGAAGGGGTTAATTGTAAATGCAATGTAAATTTTTTTATCACAAACTTTGTTAATATCTTTCTTATATATTTACAGTGCAGAAACACTGCATTTAATCAAAAGGTACCACTCGTTTGTATTACAACACAACTGTTAAGGTTTATTGTTATTATTATTATTGTTGTTGTTTGACTTTTTCTGCTATTAAACATAGTGGCTGGTCATTTTTTACTCTTAAGACAACACGATGGCTAGATTAAAACGCTGTTCAAAGCTAAATGTGTATGTAATTTTGGACATCTGATTATTACCTCACACTATTCATTTTTCTGATGACATGCTCACCACACACACACTCACATATATGAAGTTACAGTCATGATCACTGGTTTAAACTTACAAAAACAAAACCTGCACAGATAAACATGCTAAACTACTCTCCCAGGCCTCTGATATAAATACCTGCCTTGCTGATGTACAGTTAGAGACTGTAGCTCATACTCTATATCAGTGGTCTATTTCTGACAAAAGAACCACTCTAAGTTGGATATGTCTTGAGGGTTGGGCCTAAGCGGCGGTCATAAACTCTCATCCTAGAGATCTACTTTCCTGCAGAGCCTGGTTCCAACTGCCATCTAACAGGCTGCTTCTCTTCATACCTTACATTAAAGCTTCCAATCCGGTCATTCAAGGATTTCTGCTAAAGTGAATTAGCTGAAGCGGGTGTGGCAGATTGTGGTTAGAACTAGACTCTGTAGGTAGTAGAGCTTCAAGATGTAGAAACAGTAGAAAGTTATGTACAGATAGACTACAATCTGTAATTGTACACCTTTATATATGATTTTAACAAAAGTGGAATTTTAAAGCAGATCACTGGAAATATACTCGCTATGCCAACTACACAAAACAGGTAATCAGAACAAAACCTGAAATGTTAAAAAATGTGATTCTAAGAAAGCACTGCAGCATGTATGACAAATACATAAACTGATCTGAAGTCCATATAATGTCATAAGAGACCTGTAATAAAGTGAAAACAGGCTTCCATGTAACAAGTTAAATGCAAAGATATGGGTGATGAAACAAAAGTGAAACAGGGTGTAGTTCAGTTGCATAAGCAAGCAGTTTCACTACAGTCCTGATTCCTGTGAATTATGTTATTTGGGGTAATATTTACACTTGCATGGTTTTTGATAGATGCTGATTTATGGGACATTTTTTACTGTTCATGTAGGTTTTCCAGTGCTAGAGATGTCAGCATTTATTGCAAAGAAAATGCCTAACGGTGAAAATCATGCCACTGTTTACACATGCATATCTACATTCTACAAGACAAACGAGATATTTTGATGAACTTTCTAGGTGGTACACTGTCTATCAC
This sequence comes from Megaleporinus macrocephalus, assembly GCA_021613375.1. Lineage (NCBI taxonomy): Eukaryota > Metazoa > Chordata > Actinopteri > Characiformes > Anostomidae > Megaleporinus > Megaleporinus macrocephalus. The sequence continues at coordinate 24,702,184 of CM038707.1, read as the reverse complement.
TGTATAAAAAACGTAGGATACCACTGTTATGGCTATTGAATGCAATCTGCTCCAGCTACAAAACACTCTCAGGCTAATTCAGCACCGTATTCATATCATGAACACCACTGGAGGGCTTGATGTCCCTTTAGACAGTGCTTGGCACCGGGCATGGTGACTTTAGGTCCATATACAGCTGCTCCACAGAAAACCTTTTATTGAGTACCAAAAACAGAACACAGAACAAACTGAAAAAAGAACTTAACCTGCTGTGCAATTGCAACGAGATGAAATGACTTATTTTAAGAATGATTAATGTAAGACTTATGTTGCTATTCCAGACCAACAGGTCACGTCTAGATTTGAGAGAAGTAGTTAGCTGATTTTATTAAATTAATAATGACACCGGATATAAGTCACTATGTGTATTTCATGTGCTGTTTAAATGAGACTATCAAGAATCTCCAGAACAGATATAGCAATCATCAAGATTCGCCATAAGAACTCCACATAGTCACAAAGCAATGGTACATGTATTAAACTAACATACCTGTTACGTATGTTATTTTAACACATGTATCATTATACCCTGTACAAGCTATACCCCGGACCCTGGGTTTACTCTGGTGCAACAATTTTCCTTTAAATCTATTTACAATTGAAAGTCCACATCAGTGTATTGTGTTGTGTGCGCATCTTAGATTATTGCTCACCAATGTGTTTAAGTGTGAGTGTAGTTGTGTGAAAGTCCTCGCTGTTGTGGAAAGATCTCTTCAGTCTTCAATCTTCTGCATGCAGTTATCTTCAGTGGGTAGGCTAGGCACCTCAACAGTTCCAGTTCCCAGAATCACAACTGAGTCCTTAAAACCTGACCTGTATACAATCAAGTCAATCAACTTTCTACTGTGTACATAGCCACTAAGTAATTAACCAACATTTAAATGTATTTATATCAACTTCAATAATCCACTCTTTTTCAAAGACAGAAAGAAGAGAGTAAAACAAAAAAGTGAAATGCTTAGTAAGCACTCAGGGTCTATCCAACTCGTATTTTCTTCCTACAACAGTTACTGAAATTATTTAATACGTAAAGAAAGAAAACATACATGTATATATCTTACACAACACCACTTTTGTTAAGACATTTAACCAAACATATCATCACTGTCCAAAGAAAAAACAAGTATTTCCAAAATAGAAACTTTACAGGAGAGACAAAAAGGTTTTACTAGAAGTGATTTTGAAGCATTTCCATTGACCCATTCATCATGAAACTTCCACAGCATATAAAGAGCAGCTGTCGTGTTTATACAATATAGAAATATGAAAATCAACACAAATGCAGATACATTCATGTGGCAGTGAAGCGAAAAGTCTATTTTTTTACTGCATATCATCATTTCAACAGTCCACACGTGCCCCTTTTACGCAGAAACATGTTAGGGGTTGATACTTAGTGAGTTATATCTGCATTCTTTGACCAAGTTACTATAAATAAGTTGTTCTTAAGTCAGCTAACAAGCTAACCGCTAACAAGTTAACTATGTACTAGCATACATACACAAACACACTAGCAATCAGTTTTCATCAAAACAAAGAAAGTGCTCACCAATTATTCCTCATACACTTGTGTAGGTTTCGTATGTTTTGCTGTAGAATCTGTGTCTTTCTGATCCTAAAGGTTTTTTTTTCTTCACTTAAAAGCGAGTGGTCCAACGCAGCTGCTAGTTACTTACTGGCTGTGCGTTTACTGATTCTCAATGGTGACTCGTTTCGTTTTATTTATGAATTAACATTAAACATTTCTATGCAAGTTTAAACAAATTAAAGGTATTAATAATAAAAAAAAGAACTGGAGAAGTAATTACGCTGCAGCAATGGGAAGCAAAAAATAAATAAATACTAAGAGAAGCACAGCCGGCTACAGTAAGTGGGTTACACTAACCTACATAAAGTCAACAACCGTATCATTACTGTTGAGAGGTGTTGCGGAGTTTGTTGTTGGGTCAGTCCACAGGAGACCAAAAGAAAACCACAGTCATTGTAAAGCACTTTGGTCTAGCCAACCACTAACAAAAAGTTTTATACCTTAGGACCTTTGTATGCTGTCATTTGTTCACTTGAGCAAAAGAATGTTAGTGGAGATATCAATGGGAAATTGTTCCTGTTCACAAGGTAAGAATCCCATCCCGTATGTTTTGTGATTGTCTGTATTGTCGTAATATAGCCCTAACCAAATTCAGACCTAACCAAATCTCATCTATTCAGCTTTTTACCTCCTGCCCTCCATCTGGACTTTGTCTTCAGAATCACATGCCTGTAAACAACCTATTAGCAGTGTTTTGGACAGCGTCTATTACAAAGGGCGTCTGGATACTTTTGATTCTTCTAGGGTTTGGCCACTGGAGTCATTGCAGAGTGGAATCTAATGAATCAAATTAATTGTTGATCAATTGATGCTAAAAAAACAGTGTTAGGCAAGGTATTATACTACAGGAAGTGTTTTTCACTGGAGCATACAACTCTCAGTGACAGTAAATGACAATCACATTAATTTGTCATTGTTCATGCGTCATTCCTCTGTCAGCATATGACACCCTTATAACACACACCTGTTTGTGTGACCTTGCGTGAGAACATGAGACTGTGTACTAGTCTAGTCTAGTCAGGTGGTAGAGTAACCACTTCAAGCTCAAAAGTAGGAAACTTCATAATCCCTGTAATCCCCCCCGTGTCTCTCTCTCTCTCTTTCTCTCTCTCTGTAAGAATAGTGTTGTTGTGTAAGTCCACTCTGTGTGTGTAATAGATATGGACATTGGTGTGGTGTATAGGGCTCTTTGTAATTTGCACTAGTTTAGGTGCTGACGTGAAATCTTGCAGGTTTATGAGCGTAAAGCCTGTAGAGAAAACTGTAATTGTGTGTGTGTGTTGTGGGACATGGCATGCCACTTAACCTACCCTAATTACCTTTATTGCTGGAGATCAAAGCACACCATCATTTTATATTAATTTGAAGAATGATATGTCAGGTAATTCCATCTAGTCAGGTCATTTCTTTCTATTACCTTAACAGCAGCCTGGTTTTGTATGAGTCTAGCTTTTCAGAAAGAAAGAACATTCTTTGCATTTCTCACAGTTTAATCATTTGTTGTCATCAAAACAAGCAGTAAGAGGTTGGAAGCGCAGACTTGAACCTGACAACATAGAAGGTAAATGAAATGTAATTGTGATTAGTTTTGTAACTACCACATTGGGGTTTAAAAGTCTGACACTACAATGAAAAAAGATGTCGTAAATATCATTATTATTCATTAAGCTGTTTAATTAGTGGGACCTGGTTATGGTTATCTTAAATATATTTTATTTTATTTCTTAATTATCCTGAAATCAATTGCAGCTTCTTTTAGCACTGAAAATGTCTTTTTCTAGTTCCTACAAACTTCTTGAAGCAATTAGTTTAGTAGGTTAATATATTTTTTATAGGAATGTAAAATCAGACTACATTGGACTACATAGATAGTATCAGTGATGGCAAATCCTGATTCTACCACCACCATGTTTTACAGATTATGTTGATATGACATCACAGATGTAGTTCTAATGCAGTGTTTTCCTTTCTCCAGACATAAAGCTTCTCATTTAAACCACTTAAATGTAATCTGTCCACAGTAGCGCTCTGGTCCATGTGATCTTTAGCAAACTACAGGTCGACAGCAATGTTATTTTTTAAGATTTGTGACTCTTTCCTTGCAACCCCGCCATGCATACCATTGATTTTCAGTGTTTTTTCTGATGACAGTGGGCTCATAAATGTTACTGGCTGTTGTTATTATTATTATTATTATTATTATTATTATTATTTGATATTGAAAATAAACAACATAAAGTCAACAAAATAAATTAATGAAGAATAGCATATGTGAGGAGTATTATGATAAATTCAGGCTTTATTCCAGAAATAATCTTTTTTTTAATTTTATTTCAGCTGTTAGTCTTTTTAAAAACTCCAAACTTATAATTAATGGATTTCGGCATATTGAAACTCACCATTTTAATATAGGCAAATCAAATACTAAGAAATTCTGAAATCTTTTTTTAAGTATTTCAGATATTTTAAAGATTCTGTATGTTTCACTGCTGTTATTCTATGATTTTAGGTTGTAATGACTTGTATTCCTTTACACCAAAGAAACAGAAGCATTGTCACAGCTGGTCTCAGGCTATTGGACACCTCTATATATAAACCTTCTGGCGAATAACTACAACTCTTTCAGTATTACAGGTAGCTGGGTGCTCCAGAGCAGGTTTGGGCAGTTCTCGTGTTCACCTGCCTTCCTCTGTGACTCCACCTCCTTACATGGGGACTTCCTGTGTCAGGTGTGTGTGAACGGTGTAGCAGTGCAGACAGAGAGAGAGAGAGGCTGAGCTGTGCTTTTCTCTGCCGAGACTCTTCCTGCCACACTTCCTGAGCACTGTGGATTCTACGATTCTTCAAAATCATACACTGAAGAGAGGAACACAACTAAACGACAAACTCTCTCTCTCTCTCTCCCCCTCTCTCTCTCTCTCTCTCGCTCTCTCTTTCTCGTGCTGGACTGGCTGTAGTCTCTGGGGTTACCTGTGCAGGTGAGGCACTGAGGACACAGCAGAAGAAGAACAAACTGAACACACTGTAAGTTCTGCTCAACTAAAGGCTTGTGGATTTTTCTCTACTGGCATTAATGTCTCTACTCATTAATGGCTTACTTTTTAACTTTCACTCAGATGAGCAAAGGTGCGCTCATATTTTCTTCTGTTAATGGAACACGAATGTGAGAAGCAGAACCTGAAACGTGTCTGCACTCTGAAAACTAGTGCTGCTAAAACGGGTTCTTTGGAGCAATGCTGTAGAAGAACCGCTTTTGGTTTCCAGAGGAACATTTTGGGGGAATTTCACTCATTTTTCAGCATTTCTGCATCATTCACATCAAATCGTTTGCCCTAGATCTTCACAGTGGTGGTGACAGGAGCCAGGGATTGAGATATCTACAACACAGACATAGCCATCTTACTGACAAGTATCTAAAATGGTGAAGCTGAATGTGTCTTCTTGCTTTTGATCCTCAAAAAATATTTTCTTTGGGTACCATATAGCCTTATATATGGATCTCTCCTTCCTGTCACCAGAACATTTCAGTACAACAGAGGAATTTATCTAGATTGAAGCGTTTCACATCAAATAACTCCTCTTTAAAGAAAATTCCTATTTAAACTGTCGTGTTTTAAAGGAGTTGGAGATATGTGAGTGTGAAAACCATTTTAAAGTTCAAAGAATCTGCAAATAATGTAAAGGTACTAGTCTAATTAAAGGTCAAGGACCATTCAGTAGCATTTATCTTCATGAGTGTCCTGATATTCCTTCAGGTGAGTGCTTGTAAGGTTATGTTTAACCACATGTTTGAGAAGAAAAACACCAGAAGAATGTTAAAGCCTCATTGCTGTGGCACATGAAGGGCAAAATCCTTTTCTTGAATCAAAGTCAAGATACACTCCACTCTGCCCAAGCGAGAATCTGCAAGGCTACTCTAACATTAAGAGAAGGTGTTGTTTATCTTTATTACATCAGTGATATAGTCTGTTGTGCTTGGTTTGGAATGACATGATGTCTAACTTAATGAAATGACAGTCATTTACAGCAGATTAGAGTGGAAGCTAATATACGTATATGGTTGCACTGGAGGCCTCACTGTTACCAAATCCCCGATATCTAATCCACCTCTGATCTCAAACTCAAAGCAGAGAGCCGAGAGAGGGAGAGAGAGAGAGAGGGAAATGCCAAGAGCAAGAAGGAAAGGGGGAAACGGAAGGAGAAAGAGAGTAAGAGAGAGAGCGAGGGAGAGAGACAGTTCTTTATAGTGGAACACTTATATAACTCTCCATATGTTCCACTATACGATTCTTTGATGTGAACTACTTATGCAGCACCCAGAAACACTCATGAATTCTAATGCTGGTCATGTCGTCTGCATGTGTGTATATATGTATATTACAGTTACAGTAAGCCGGTAGCCATAATACAAAGCCATTGTTGATTATTTGCAAAGGTTTTATTCACATACCTTTGTGACATATAGCACTTCATTGGAGGAATCTAAGACTGCGTTCCTGTGGTAGAAAAGCACTTGATCCCTTTCTTGAATTAAAGTCAAGGTACACACAGTGCTGCTCATGAGTGAGTGTGAAAGTCTACTTTAATGTGAACTTTGATCTTAAAAGTAGAGGAAAAACATTCAAACCCCCATATTTCTGCGCTTAATCTTTTATGATCCAAAACTTCTAAGCTTATCAAATGGCGGTTAGAGTCAGTTCAAGTTGCTCTGACTGTGGGAGCTAAGAGGTTGGCCTGTACCTGTGTAACACGAGCAGTATCGCCTGCAGCTAGAGCAGTCACAATACCAGTTCTTCTGTTTTCAGTAGCTTTTCATAACTGCAGCTGTCAAAGATGTCCTTTGCCTGTGGTCCCAGTACGTCTTATTTTTCCCTTCTTGTTATCTATAAACATTAGCAGCCTTCGTTTTCTCACAAAGCTGCTGATTATGCACGAAAGATTAGGGACGTTACAATACATTGTTCTGTATCAATGCATCCGTCATACCGCAACGATCTGGTGTCATCGATGTGCTGCATAAACATTGATGCATGCATGTTTATTTCCCCCACAATCCAACATTGGCTCCCACGCTGTAGGTGGCAGCATTTCACGAGGGGTTAGAACCGCTACCCAACATAAATGAGACATAAGCATGTTGGAAGCACAGGCAAGACGCAAGGCTAAAACATTTCCACTTAATAAAAATGACTGTATTGACATTTTATTGCTTATATAAACTTTGTTTAGATGCCATAAAGAGACCAGCAATAAAAGTCTGACTTGCTGCTCTGACCGTTGCTAGCTTTCTCCCCATGTGATGTACAGCTATATGAAAAGTAAGAGATGCATGTGGGTCCACAACATTACCTTCATTAGCATTAACGTTCACCTTTTAAACCTTTCATATTTAGTTTATTAGCTAGGTTATATATCATGGGTTAGTATCATAAGCACAGCCTATCTTTAGTTTTTCCGAAAAGAAACTGCTAGCAGATTAAAACCTTGCTTGGTTGATTGGGTTCACATTGAAGCGCCTAATGATGTCGCAGCAATCTATACACTCTTACATTGGTAACAAATCAGGCATGTGGAGGCATTTCGATTTTAGAAAAAATAACAGACAAACTGTCTGAATCGGTTGTGTGTACATCTAATCATATAATTTCATATCGACCTCAGTAATTGTTTCGAAGGGCTCGTGGTATATTTTGAGGTATTGAAGCTAACTTGCCAGTCTGAAGGGCCAGTACTGAAGGTGGCGTTTGTAATTATGATGTTTACAGTCTTTTGCATGTTTAAAATACAAGGGAAGGAAGAAACATGGACAACTTTATGAAAGTATATTAGTATTGTTAACATTGAGCCAGCCAGCTATTAATAGTGACATGAGTCTTTACCTTCACACAAAAGCAAACTGTATGGTCAGTGTTATATTTATTTATTTATAAAGGGTTTTTTTTGGTGATTCTGTATGGCACCAAAAAGATTCTTCTATTATTACAAGCTTGACATTGTAGGCTTGGTTTTGTTTTGTTTTTGTTTTATTTTTTTTTCTTCACAAATGTAGTACATAACAAAAGCCAGGTTTACACAAATAAAGCCCTAAAAATCTATTAAGCTCCAGTAATAATGTAGATGTGCTTCATTATTTTTCGCTACTGCAGCAGAATACTGATGGAATCGTGACCTGACCTCGGCTAAAAAGGGTTTCAGGAATTGAAGTGGAAAAATAGCTAATACTTTAATCTCTAGCCTTTGAGTGGAAACTGGCTAAAAGGTAATGGAAAGTAATACATTACTGAGATTGTGTAATCCTCTGGATTATATTACTGAACTCTTAATCAGGTAATCAGTAATCTGTAACAGAATACATTTAGAAACGTACCTATCCAACCTTACCTTGTGTGTGTGTGAGTGAGTGAACGCGTGTGTGTATGTTTAAGTGCCTGTATTCCTGGAAAAATTTCCATTTGAACGCGTGTGGAACAAAAGCGTAGGGCGTGTGCCTGAGTCGGTGTCATAACTTGCTCTTCATGGAGAATACATGCTTTCCCCGTCTCTCTCTCTCTCTCTCTCTCTTTCTCTCTATCTCTCTCTCTCTCTTTCTTATTTATTTTAAAATGTCCATATCCAGTTTGTTAATAACCATAATTTACAGTTTTAATTATGAACATCATATTACTGTAAGTATTTATTACGGTAATGTTGTCACATGGACCAGCAGGGCACCCCAGGGCTCTTTATCATTACCCACAGTTCCTTGCTCATACCTAAACTGTGCAGAGTCCTGAGGTACAGGCAGGCTGTGGAATGTTCGCTTTCTTCCTAGACATGCTCAAACACAACAGTGACGTCCAAAGCCAGCAGCACGGTTAAAGTAGCACTTCACTCAGAAAACTGAAGTAGTTAACGATACATGAACGAAAGTAGAAGATTTAGTTTTCAGTATTTTGTTAAAATATACAATAGCTAGCTTAATTAGATACATTGGATGGATGGATGGATGGATGGATGGATGGATGGATGGATAGATAGATAGATAGATAGATAGATAGATAGATAGATAGATAGATAGATAGATAGATAGATAGATGATACTATTTGTTATTATTCATTATTATTTTCTACATTATTTCTATATTATTATCATATTATGTGAATGTTTTCCCTCTGACCAGTGGGCATCATAATGAGAAATCAGATGTTTTAGGGGTGGGCAAACGGCATTGCATTTTAATGAACAATTAATAGACAATTATGGGAAAACAAGTGTTTTGTTCTTTTGTTTTTTCCTAATAAATGGTCTGATGAACTGATAGAACTTTCCCTAGACCACCCTGTCAGTAAGGGGCATGGGAAAAACAGCCACATGTAATTTGTGTCAATGTGTGCTACGTTTGATTTTAATGCTTGCGGTAAACATTCAGTTTTACCAGGAAGCAGTTAGTAAAGGCATGTCAGATGTCGGCGCAAATGTCAGGAGCTCAGGGGCGTTAATGAACAGTAGAACTGATAAACAGTGAATTACACTTGGAGCTACAGTGCCATGTAGATACGAACAGATTTAAAGCACTGGGTGAGAGTGATAAGTAGAGAAAACATAAAGAAAAGAGGTAGAGAAATGGAAGGAGGAAAGAGCTGTTGGTTGGTGTGGTGACTAAGAGTATTGTTTGAAGAAGGAGAGCTGATTCTTAGTCTTCTGATTTTTATATGGCTTTTGTGTGTGCGTGTGTGTGCGTGTGTGTGTAGGTGCATGTGTGGGTGCCCATTAGTGGGCAAGCACAAAAACCAGAAACCATCTCAAACTAGTACACCCCCCCACATACACGCACTTTGTGAAGAGGTTACTTATAAAAATTTGGTTTGAGAAAGGCTGACTTTGCAGAGTGACATATCACAGTGTCATGTCGTTACTGAATTACAGAGACGTACCAAAGTTTATTACTGCTTGTACATGCACATGGGACTACATGTGCACTGAAAAAGTAATACATTGACTAAAGAGATGGGTCAGTTTCAGTATAGTGAAAGTACTGCATGCTTCCATGTGATATTAACAACGTAAATAAAAAAAACTAAAGCACAAACTATAAGCAAAATAATATAAAAATATTCACTTGTTTTAACTGAAGAAGCTGTTCAAATAGAGAGAGCTCAGTTTCTTTTGTTTAACTCTCATAAGGAAAGTGTTAGGTTAGCTTTGCAGGTTACTCCAGTAAGACTGGTGTTAAAGTGCTGAGCAAAGTCTAATTGATGTTTGTTTACATTTTACTTGTTTCCAGCTTATCAAGGCGAACTTGAACTCTCACACTTGTCCTGAAATAAAATCAAACATTCTTTAGATGCAGTTCTGCTAGACCAAGGCAGCGTCGAGTTGCAGGGTTTTCTTGATTTTGTGGTTTCAAGTTGGACTCAAGTAACTCAAGTCCACAATTCTGTCCAATCCAGATATTAAACCCTTGGGTATCAGCCGATACCAATACCAACCTGATATTTCTTCTTTGAAAGCAGCTAAACTTAAAAAACAAAGCTCTTCACTTAACATTTAGTAGATATATAACATTTATATATTTCAGTTATAACTATATGTATATATTTTAGCTTATTTTTACTTTAATATTGTCTATTTATTGTATGCTGCCCTGCTGTAGAGTTGTATCTGAGCCTCACCCCAAGCATTTCTATGCATGTGATGTCCTGACATGATGTGCAAATGACAAATAAACTTGAAACTTAAAACTTGAACTAGTACATCTTGGTAATCCATCATGCTCTAGCTACTCAAACACTCTGCTACCCCAGAGGAACAAATGCACAGCTAAACGATATATGTCACATCATACAATATATGTGAGTATGTGAATTTAAGACCAGTCATGTTACGAGATTAGATCTCATTCTTCTTTTTTTTCCTTCCAGCGTCCGATCCAGCATTTTCCGCTGATATCAGCTTGATTACAATACCTGGCATGAGATCAGTGTTTTTTTGTAATTAAATGTATTTAATTAAAGGGCATACATAATATCTATGCTAATATCATATATCTATACAGATGAATAAAACAAGTTTGATCAACACATTTGGTGACAAATGTCAGCCAACTGAATGGTGTTAATGTAACATATTTTATTCACTAAAAAAAAAAAAAAAAGATGGGCACTTTTGAATCGAGTGAGTGAAATATAGCTTATTTTTTTTAGCAGAGTATGTGTGTGTATCTATGCCAAACCCTACAGCAATGTTTCTCAGCTCCATTCCTTAAGAATTGCTGCACAATTGTTGTGCGTCTTGCCTGCAGTAACTCACTTGATCCAGCTGAAAGCTCAGAACTGTGCAGCACTGGGGTACAGGGTGATTAGAACCGCATTCTAAAGTAATTCTCAGTGAGATTATGCTGTTGCCGAGAACAAAGTTCCATCATGGCAGGCACACACGCACACACGGATCGTCAGAGGGGAGTGTATATGGTGAGCAGTGTTCAGAGCGACACCCTGCAGACAAGCTTTTATGACTGTCATAACTCATAACATTCCCCTCTCGATTATATAACACACCCACTTAACCCCTCCTGATAGTGTGTGTGTGCTCGTGTGTGTCTGTGCATGTGTGTTTCTTTACCACGAATCTTCAGTTCCAGACATGGAAAGACTGCTCTGTCAATAGAAGGCATTTTAAGAGCGAATCAATTTTGCAGTGAAATTCTCCCGAATCCATTGTTCCCTGAGCATGAATGTTGTTCTTAGTTACTGTTGTGAGGCTGAACAAGCTTTATTAGAGCATTGGCAAAAGTCCTGTTCAAACTAATGAGAAAAATGCCAGTCACCGCATAACATTAACTATGTTTTAATAGCCAGACTAAGTTTAGCTAATTCTAAGTAATTGGACTTTGCAAAGACATTTACATGTTAGGTGTCGAAATGTCAGCCCTGTTAATCTGAGAATGATCTGGTTTAACTACAGTGTGAATTGTCACCATAATGAAGCCATAATTCAATTTGTACATGTATGAGTTTCTTGCCAGGCCATGTCTGACAAATTGTTAAACATAAAGATGTTTCTTTCTCAGTTCTCACCTGTTTACTGTGATATTGCAGAAGGCACCTCAAGATGTCAGAGAATGATCCACCCAGTATGTCTTGTGTTAATGATACGCCTTCAATTTGGGCCTTAAATGTAAAAACTCAAAAAAACAACAGCCCCATTTTATCATACAAATATCTGCTAGCTCCCCTATGTGATCATAGTAGTAAGTTAACACTAAAATAGCTGTGATTTACATTAACATTTTTTACTAACTCTACTTACTTACTTACTAATTTTTTGGTTTTCCCTTCCATTTAATGTGTTATGTAGCAGTGGCATGCAATGTCTTGCTCCAGTCTAGCTTGGATTAGGTCTACCAGCTTGTTCTACCTGACTTTCAGGATCAAACACTGATACAGCAGAGCCAACAGCATTATAAGTATAGTCACAGCAGAGTGATGCAGAACTTGTAGCAAGATGCGGCTCTGAAGGTTGACCACTCAAAACAGAGTGGTTATGATGAGCAATCAGAGCACAATGGGCTCAGCGAAAGGCTCTAACAGAGTGTTTCAGACAGAGGATGAAGCATGTAAATTTAGTCTAGTCGACCCCAAAAATACTATTATGAACACTGACAATGAGAATAATACATCCACTTTAAACAAACATTTAAAGATTCCATATGTGTTATTTTAGCTTGTAATGTATATTAACATACTGTTTACGTAATATATTACAATTTTTCAGTGACTTAACAGTAAAATGCCCTGTCATAGATCAGCCACTGCTGTTTTCCAATTCTAACAATCAACTCAAACCTAACTAAACTAGACTAAACTATATATTGTATTCATCACAATCTAGGACTTCCAGAAGGTCTAGAGTGACGGCTTTCTCATAAAATTGGTCCCATCCGTTCATGTGATGTTGGTGGTTAATCTGAAGTCTTAGGCCTTCAGTTAGCTCCTGGTGTTTGAACCAATGGAAGAGCTCATTTGGAGATATCTACCTGAATACCACAGAGCAAAAAATCTCGATTAGATAATTTTCTGCTGTTTCAAGACTTTAACCATTTTGTTTTGAACTCATCCATAACAATTAAAGAAGAGTATTACTACAATACCTGCAGAGTTTAAAGACAACAAGCATGTTTATAAAATGAACTAAATAACACAGATATATATATTTCACTGAAATCAGTAGTCTTCCAATGACTTCTAATTAGTCTTCGTCTTCTCTGGAGACCTAGAAGGCCCTGAGGGCTCATCTCCCTTCGGTCTATACTACACTTCAAACGCCCTAATTGCATTAATCTTGCTTAACTTTCTAGTAGGATCATGACGATCTGTTTTAAAAATTATATTCTAGTTAGACTAGCTAGTTAGACTAGCTAGTTAGTTAGTCCAATATCAACCCACATCAGACCCAAGGAGATTGGAAATAACAACATGATACTAATGTTATCTTAATGACATGACAAAAAAAAAAAATCACAATCTCGTTAGGGTGATTGTGAATTGTGTCAGCATTTAGCCCACCTCACAACAGCTGCTGCTGGAAGAGCATGGATGGATCAATTAGCCTGTCATGAAGCCAAGGAAGCGAGTGGATATATGTGTGAGTCTTTATTGACTGGAAAACAAAACACTGAGTATTTGTAAAAAAAACAAATACAAAGACAGACAACAACATAAAGACACATACAGGACCTGACAAATGCTCACTCACTGAAACACAAATGTTTTCACCTCCACAAGTAACCACAGGTGGATATGCTAATGATTAGGCAAAACTAGTGATGAGGACAGGGTGAGTCAGAGACATGACACAAGAGCGGGCACAGCCAGGACAGGGACACCACAAAATAGGCACATATGTGTCTCTATGTGGAAGGACCACTGGAATGCCAGGAAGGTTGTAATTGTGCATGTGTTGGTGTTTCAACCAAGCAGCTCCAAATACATAACACAGGTCCCACCCTTATTTTTGCATTTTGATGCCAGCTTAGCCCCTCCTTTCTCTCTGTCTCTTTCTTGTTCATTTTCACCCCTATTCTTCTCTCGCTTCGGCCGGTATTAGATACCTCGGGCCGCAGTATTGATATTTCTGTTGCTAGTGAAAAAAAATGAGTACGGGAGCCGTTCAATACTACTCCCCGTGCCAAGTAAAAAAAAAATCTGAAGTTGTAAAGTGATTTAAAAAATACAAGTCATTTATGCTGACTCCCTCAGCCGAATTGGGCCTGAGTGCCCACAGATTAACTTTCCAGCAAAATCCTTATCAGCTCAAGGGGCACCAACTTTGTCTTTCTTTCTCTTGTGCAGGTCCCAGTAAAGGCCCAACCAAACCTCGTTCAGAGCTGGTGTTCAACCATCTTCACAATTTCTACCTTCTTCATCCAATGACTGAGGCAGAAGAAGCAGGGGCCATGGCAATGGCAGCATGTGATGTCACAGTAGGTGGGCAGAATGCAGCAGATGCCATGGCACTCAGTGACACTATGGAAGTAGGGAAGGATGAAGGAGGTGCCATGGCGATTATTGGTGCTGCAGTAGAGTTATCCGAAGAAGCAGGGACCATGGTGATGCCAATTGATAGTGCAATGGAAATGTCAATTCCTGATGCCACAGGAATGCCAATGGGTGGTGCTTTGACACCAGTCGATAGTACGATAGCAATGCCAATCGATGGTGCTGTGGCAATGTCAGCAGATGGTACTCTAACAATAACAATGGATGGTGCCACAGCAAAGCCAGTGGGTGGGGCTACAGCAATGCTAATGGATGGTACTACCGCAATGCCTATGGATGGTGTTGCAGCAATGCCTGTGGGTGGTGCCACTGCAATGAGTGTGGGTGGTGCCACAGCAATGCTAATGGATGGTGCCACAGCAATGTCTATGGATGGTGCCACAGCAATGAGTGTGGGTGGTGCCACAGCAATGCTAATGGATGGTGCCACAGCAATGTCTATGGATGGTGCCACAGCAATGAGTGTGGGTGGTGCTACAGCAATGCTAATGGATGGTGCTACAGCAATGCCCGTGGGTGGTGCCACAGCAATGCCCGTAGGTGGTGCCACAGCAATGCCTGTGGATGGTGCCACAGCAATGCCGACTGGGGGCAACACAACTTCAGAGCCCACCGCCCCTCCTGTGGATCTATGCAAGGTCTGTGGTCATCGACACCTGCTGGATGAGAACCATGAGTACAACTACAGAGAAGAGGCCGATGATGAGCTCCTCTGCCACATCTGCCTGCAGCCCCTGATTCGGCCACTGGACACTCCCTGCGGCCACACCTACTGCCAGGAGTGCCTGACCAGCTTCCTTCTGGAGAGCGACTTCTGCCCGGTGGACCGCATGCCACTCCTGCTGCAGAACTGCCGCAAGTCCAGCTTGCTTGTGAACAAGTTGCTGGACAAGCTAAGCGTAGCCTGTCCCTTCAGCGACCTCTGCTCTGACGTCATGCCCAGGGGAGAGCTGCAGGGACACTTCCAGAGCAGGTGAGTGAACGAGTGAGTGTTGCTGAAAAAGAGCAAGGCAGTGTAACAGAACCTGGTTCAGTCTGTTCAGTCATGCTCACCACACTGTATACCTAGGTGTGCTTTAAGGGTCACTTGATAAATCATTTTGTTCTAGTAGGACACAGTGTGCTGGACTCGCTGACATCACTGCAAAACAAGTAATCATTCTTTTTTGCTGATTTTAGGCATAGAATTAATCACAGAAATAATAAATACAAAGTAAATGAGGGATGACAGTGAAATGCAGAGTGACTTTTCAAGGTGATGAAAAGACACAAGAAAGTAAGGAGCTACTGGGCCTTGATGCTGACAAATGTGTTACTGGTGACTATACTGACTAACAAAGATCTACATCTGTAAATAGAAGAGAATATATCATCACTGTCCATGAAAAAAATGTATCTCCATTTTTGTTGATTTTTATTTTTCTATCATTTGAAGGCTGCAGCTGATTTTTACATTGTGTGAAAATTTCATGATGAATGGACCAATAGAAATGCTCCAAAATAAATGGAAGAAATTCTGGTTCCATTGAATTACATTGAAAGTAAAAACAGTTTTCGTCTGTACAGTTCTCCTGTAAAGTTGCTATTTTGGAGATACTTGTTTTTCATTGGGTGATATTTTATTATGACTTGAATTTGATAAACATTACTGATGTGTACAGTCTTCTTCACAGAAAAATAATTATTGCATTTTTACATTTTTTACATTTTTTACATTTCAGGTTTTAACAGGTTCTAAAGAAGTAAAAAAAAATAGTACTGATGTTGTATCTATCAGTACCAAACTTAAATTAAGTGTACATGTAATTACTACATATTATATAACTAGCTAATATTTAGTTATGTAATTGCATGTAAATAACTATGTAAGATATAGTACAATAACAATACTCTACATTAGATTGTTATGAGTAGGAAAAATTCAGTTTCTTACCACTGTTTATTAGTTTCTAAGAGCTGGATGCTGACTACTTCTCTCTGCCTTTCCCTGTATTTCTTCACTCCAGTGTTTAAAGGGTAGCGGACTCTTTTCACTCGCTCTCTTGCTGCGTTAGCATCGTTAGCTTGCTCCTTGCCCTGAGGCCTGAGTTGAAATTAATTGCGTTTTTGTTTCGCACACTAATGGAAACTTTCCCCTCGCTTTAAATTCCACTTACGGAAACATAATCAACCTGCCCTTTTCTCCATCCGAGCGAATCCCCCTCTGCGCTTTTCCTCCCTCCATCCCTCCCTCCTTCCATCCACCTTTCCTCTATTTACGTCACCTTGTTTGGGCTTTCCACCTCACCTCTATCCTGTCTTTCTCTCTTCTCTTTCTGATTTGCTGGTGGTGGGCCACATCCTGACGGTTTTTAGGGGTCAACGGTTGCTCAGTAAGATGCCTCCCAGACGTGTAAATGGATGAGAAAGGCCAAGGGACCACAGCCTGAAGACGTGAGATCGAGAGGTTGTGTCTGTGTAAGAACCGGCCCTCTTGCTATCGCTGGTTTTGTTCTCTAAAAGTAATGCAGTTATCACATCCTCAGTTCTACTTTCTGAAAACATCCCACTCATTATGATACAATGTCAGTAGGCAGGGTTTAAGTCATAGAACATTATGCAACATGTTTCCAGTGTTTTGAAAGATTGTCTATGATGCAAAATATCTGTACTTGAATTTCTCTGTGGTAGTAGGACTGCACCGATACTGATACTGTATCGGTATTGATGCTGATACTGACACTTAAATGCAACATCAGTATTGACAATAGGCATACCGCTATATATTACCAACACACAAAGCAGTTTCAAACATTCTATCAGGAGCCCCTTACCTGAATGGTAAGTCATAAAACCACTAAAAGCTGTGGATACAGAGTAAATCATGATGATATTAACTAAACTCAAAGATGCTCAAAGATGAGGCGCACATCAATTTATGAAACAACAACTTAATAAAACAATATTCAGCTCCATTATTGCCAGACTTGAGAAGCTGCCAGGTGCTTACATGTGCACACTATATATTCATTTCTCTTCTTAACTAATTTGCACAATAAACATATTTACCTAAGTTGTTATACAAGGTTTTTTATCACTAATTACATCATAATAAATTCTCAATATATAATATATAATCCATAAGTGAATGCCAGAGTGTTATGACGCAGAACCTAGATTTAATCAACAAATTTATAAGTGTTAATGTATAAATATTAGGACCTATAGGTTAGTTAAGTTGGGCTTAGTCTTGGTACTCAGTATCAGCCTTTATTTAAGGATCTGTTATTGGCAAGGAAAAGGTGGTATTGGTGCATCCCTACTAGACAGAGAGAGCTAAATGAGCTTGACCATTGGTTAAGCTTTCAGGACCTGGATAACCACCATAAATAGGAATTGATGAAAGAATCTACTAATGAATTTCGATTACGGGTATGGGAATGGGTGACAAAAAACAACCTGGGGAATGAAACAGATGACGTTATCTTGTAATGCATTCTGATAATTATAACTTGTGTAATTATAATGAGTTTGATGGAAATTAATTGAATCAAATTTCCCAACACATTTGAATTTTATTGCAAGGTAGTGAATATAGCTGCCTGTACTTTTGTGCTGTTGCTGTTTTCTTGCTGGATGCAATGAATGGCATGCACACTGGAGGTGACACCAAAAACAGTACTGCGAAATGTGGTAGGTACTGTAGGCCTTCATCTGCAACCTGTCAGTGCCTGAGAATTGTAGAACAACCAGCGGGTTTCAGACAATTACAGCAACAGTAGCTCTACACCAGATACCTTCGTTGAAAGAGTCATTATAAAACTGCAACAGATAAGGTAAACTATGCTTTCATATCTGTTAGCATTCTTTTAAAAGTCTTTTATCTAAAATAGCCAGAAACAGCCTGGTGTACTATTCTTAGCTTCCACAGCAGCAGAAATAAGATGACAGTCAGGCAGGACAGTCAGACGAGAAGAAGACGAGGATCTTTCCTAGTTTAATTTAATGACATGGCATATATTTTATGGGAAATGTTATTAATACAGGCAATGAATTGAAACATAAGAAAATGCTAATATTAATCCATTTTCTTTTTTTAGACACATAATGAAGCCAAATTTGTGATTTAAAATCACAAATGAATGAAACATGATGTTATCATGTAAAGCATTCTGATAATTATAGTATAATAAGTTTCATGTAAACTAATTTAATCAAATTCCCCAACACATTTAAATTTTATAGCTTGCAAAATTTGAACTCAGTGGAAAGCAAGGTAGTGAATATAGCAGCCTGTGCTTTTGTGCCATTGCTGTTTTCGTGCTGTAGATAGATGCAATGGATAGTATGCGTATTGGAGGTGACACACCACAGTATAAATGCACAGTGGAACACGTAGACTCTACTGAGGAACTGATATGATAACTGCTTGCAGATGCTTTGATGTGTGTCTTGTTTGGTTTTGTTTTGTCCTTCGTGCTGCGACTTGTTGTATCCTGCTCTTCGTGACTCTGGGTATGTTCCTAGTTGTTTAGAGGGATTGAAGGATTTGTCCAAGAGCAGATTACAGTTGAAATCAAGTATTGGACTCAAACATTTCATTATGAAACAAATTTTTTATATACATGTATGACACATGAGTCCTGAATACAAAGTATTTAAATTGAGTTCTGCTCTGTGTCGTTATATCAGCTGCTATTATTTTTCTCAAGCATATGTGAGAATGAGAGTGTCCTCAAGTACAGCGAAGGACTGCCATATAACTGTGATGTGTTTCCATTTGGCTGACCATGACTACAGATTGAACAGCAGTTGCGCTTGTGGAGTGTGTGTGTGTCTGTGTGGGTGAGCTGAAGATGAATCACTGTGTGTGCTGTTTCTGTGCAACCCACCTGTAATCTGAGTTTGTTTAGTGTGTGCAGATTGACAGGGAGATAGACTGACAGGGAGTGGTGAATCAGCCCACTGACCCCAGAAGACATCAATAGACTAACATTCAGTAGATTCAGTTCAGGGGTCTGCATTATTAGCTGGGTGGTTATGTGCAGGTACTGGCAGCAGTGTTGAAGATTGGTAATGTGTTTGCTACTAGATTCCCTGCTTACCTACAGTCACCCTGACCCCCCATCCATACACCCACCCACCCACACACAAAACCTATTCACTTAGAAAATGATGTTTATATCAATAAGTCTGAAAGAAACAGGGAAGCCGGGAGGAAAGAAGAGAAGAGAAGAGAAGAGAAGAGAAGAGAATAGAAGCGAAGAGAAGAGAAGAAAAGAAAAGAGAAGAGAAGAGGGTTTTGTTTTCTTCCTCAGATGGTAGATGGCGAATTGCTGCTTAGGCAGAGGTTTGGAAGAAACAGGGACATATGAAGTCATTTGTAATTTATAAGGGAGCAGATGAGGAAAAAGTAGTTGAAGAAAAGGAAGCAAAAAGAGATAAAATGTGATTTTTTTTCTTTATATAGATGTCTTTTAAAACAGAGCAAGTACTGTAAACAGGAGATACAGGCTTATGAAAGGGTGATGAAAGAGACTGTAGAAAATATCTGATACTGTAATAAGCTGCAGTTTTGTGTTTGTATGTACAGCAGGTTTATGCCACATTGTGGGAACCTGCTCATATGCTCACACTGTGGGGACCTTGTCCATCTTTACAATTTAAGGTGAAGACATGGTTTAAGGTGAGGTTAAGGTTTAAAGATAGGGTTTGGGTAAGAGTAAGGATCAAGAAAGATTAGGGTAAGAGTGGTCTCACGTTGCCAGACTCTCTAAGCAGAGATACCTTTTGATGCTTAACGTGGCCAAGACCCACATACTACTGCAGGAACACTAAATTCAACTGACAGGCAAATGACCACAAGCCTGCTATTTGGTGGGATGTACAGAAGGAGGCAAACACAGACAGTCCCTCGGAAAACACAGACGTATCTGATACGCAGAGTGTGTGGCTGAGACTAGTGTTTGCTAGGCTTAACAACAAAACGCTGATTGATGTCTGACCACTACAAAACAATACACAGAGGTGTGTGCGTATACTTGTATGTGTGGAGAGCCAATCAGAATGCAGTTGGCAGAATGCTGGTGTTGTGGCCAGGTTATTGCACTAATAGATATTGACACTAGGGCAAGCGTTAGGGTTAGGCTAGTAGTAGTTCCAGTTAAGGTTTGGGTAAGTCTCCAAAGAAAAGTAATGTCCCCAGAATTCACAAAAACAAATAACGTGTTATTTTATTCATGCGCTGTAAATGTAACCATTGGCTAAATGTTAGACTAAGCTGCTGCTACACTTCAAAGAGGCCCTGGATGAAACAGAAAGAGAGACAGAAAGAGAGACAGAAAGAGAGACAGAGAGAGAGAGAGAGAGAGAGGAGAGAGAGAGAGAGAGGTCAGATGAAAGGATGAAAGGTTCTGTGGGGGTTCACTCTGAAGGACACGCACTTCACTAGAATGGTGTTACGATCCTCATTTCAAACACCTGCCTGATCCTCTATACAACGCTAAGGGACATCCCTGCTACAGTACTCATCTGTCTGAAGCGTAGCAGCTCATCTGTCTAACTGCCTTCAGATACAACATTCATAATCCGCTCTGTTCATTCTGTAATATTAATTACATAGTTTGTAATATTAACATGTTATTATGTGTAACTGATTTTAATTGTGGCGACTCCAGCAGCAGCAGATCCTCATGAGGGGCAAATTAGTAAACAACAGCAACCATTTATGTTATTTGAGAGATGGAAGAGGAGAAGAGGAGAAGGGAAAGAGAGAGAGATAATGTTTAAAACCCTAAATACACACATATATAAACTGCAGCATAGCACAAATATTTATTCTCTCCCTCTCTCTCTATTCTGTCTTTCTCTCCTTTATCTCTCTTTCTCCTCACTCTATTTCTCCCTTCCTCTTCTGTCTGTTTCTTCTCTCTTTCACTTCTCTTTCTCTCTCAATCCCCTCTCTTACTCTCTACCTCTTACTGTTTTTCTTCACATGTAAGCAGTATCCATCAAACCTATGTTGTGTAAGAAAGAGAGAGGGAGAGAGAGAGAGAGAGAGAGAGAGAGAGATCGAGAGCAATGTCTCCCATGTCTCTTTATGTGACTGTGTGTACTGCCACTGCTGCTTGGGGGGGCTTAATGGTCCCACCCTCTAACCTATTCCATGACACACAGCCCAACACTGCCACCCTCCACCCCCCCTGAACCACTCTCAAACACACACAAACACACACTCACTCACACACGCACACACAACCCCTTCACAGCTGAATGGAGTGCATCATGTGAAGCCGAATGGGGGGGGGGGGTGTGCTACACACGCACACACTCTTTCATCCAGATGGATAATAATGATAGACACCCGGACCACCCCCCATCCCAGGGCTGGGATGGTTCAGTCCGACTCTCTGTGGAGCGTGCTGCAGTATAAGTCAGAAGCTGCGCTGCCACACACACACAAACACTCCAGCACAACATACTCTGCCTCTCTCTCTCTCTCTCTCTCTCTCTCTCACACACACACACACGGCGGCCAGTACGAGTGCAAATCCTCTTACTCCTGGACGATGCCCAGGCCAGATTAGACCGCAGGGCAGCCATCGCATCCCAGCCGAGAACTAACGCGCTCTCTTTCTCTCTCTCTCCTTTTACCTCATCCCTCTCCTACTTCTTCTCCTCCACCACAGAGCCATCGATCCAGACTCCACTTCTGCTCCTTCTTCTTCTTCTTCTTTGCCAGTCTCTCCGCGCACCTCCGCTGCCTGGGTTCTCCTGCTGTTTTCCCTTTCTCTCTCTTGCTCTCTCTCAGCGGTGATGACCGGGTTAGTCGCCTGAGGGAGAGTGAAGAAAAGGTCCAGGGAGTGAGGGAGGGAAAGAAGAAGAAGAAGAGAGAGGAGAGGGGAGGAGGAGAAGGAGGGCTAGCTCTTTGCACCTGAGATAAGAAGGTAGAAGAAGGGAAGAAAGGAAGGAGGGGGTGTCCGAGTAGGCTTTGAGCCGAGAAGGGGGAGAGGGAGAAAAAGAGAAAGAGGGAGAGAAAGGATACCTTTGTCCCAGAGAGAGAACAGGAAAGAAAGTAAGAGAGAGAGAAAAAGAAAGAGACAAAGAGAGAGAGAGAGACTCATTATGAAGGCTTTGCTGCTGTTGGTTCTGCCTTGGCTCAGTCCGGCCAACTACACTGACAATGTGGGCAACCTGCATATCCTCTACTCGGAGCTGTGAGTACCTAACACACACACAAACACACTCATGCTCACTCTCAGCATCCCATCCCACCGCACTGTGTCCGTCTGTGCCTGTGTGCGTGTGCATTCTTCACTTCGATCCATCAGTACGTTCCCCGCTCCTATTCAGGACAAGTCGTACCGCACACCGTCCTGCCTCAGTACTGCAGTGAGTATGTGTGTGTGTGTGTGTGTGCGTGAGTGCAAACGTACCCAGCGGGTACTCGTAGCTCAAATGTTGATCTTTTAAGCTCAGGAGACTTGATAGTGATTCTCCTGAAACTCCTTAGGAGAAATAGTGTTAGATATGAGACAGAGGGAAACGAGACACTTCTGCCCCGCATAAGAACTAGAACAGCTACTCACAGCATCACAGCTGAGAGGGCTGTTTATCTCCATTGAGAAACCTGTCTGTTGTGCAGCCCTTATTTTGGCAAATCTCATCACAGTATGTTACTTTACTGAAATCTCAAACCCAACAGTCAGATTCAGGGGGGCTTTCTCTGGGGGCACCCTCAGGAGAAATACCTGAGCAACAGCAGACGTCTTTGTCTTTTGCCTCTGATCTGATTGCTACGCGCTAGAACGATAGATACACAGATTTATCTCATCACTAACCCGACCCTTGTGCACACCCCTGCCCCCGAGAGCAACCGATGAGAGAAGAGAGGAAAAAGATGAGAGGAGGGAGAAAAGAGAACTAAGCAAAACATTTGAAAGAGAAGAGAAGAGAAGAGAAGAGAAGAGAAAGCAAAAATAGGTAAAGAGAGCAAAATATAGAAAAGGCAGGCAAAAGATGAGAGAAGAAAACTGACAAGAAGAAAGCAAATGATAGCTGGACATAAAGAAGTGATTCTTTTCTTTAAAAAGTACTGTATATGGAGCCACAGGCTCAGAAAAGAGTAATAAAGAGACTGATACCAAAGAAGGACAATAAAATGTATCTGCTACAAAAACGTGGTCAGTGTTGTGCTCTGCAGTTGGGTGTGCGTTTGTGTACATTCTCCCCTTTGATCCATTACAGTGCATTATGGTCTCACATTGACTGTAGGGTACTGCAGTTCACACATGTGTGTGTGTGTGTGTGTGTGTGTGTGTGCACGTAACCCCCCCCCCACACACACACAACACCAACCTCCGACCCCCTCCCCACCCCCCTGGTTCAATAAACCTTCATCCCATCGTTTATCCTAAGCACACTTTGCGTGTGAGTAAATGTGTTTGTAGTGAAGCTGTCACTGGACATTGTACCAGATCAGCTTTATGTGGTGTTGGTGGAGAGGATGCTGGTTAACGCGGCTCGCTGTAGCCGTGGACATCCGTTACCGTGGCAGCAGGAGACAGTCGTCAGGTTTTGTTGCAGGTTCGGTTGAGGCAGGTTGTGCTTTGAGCAGAGATACAGAGTGGAGAGAAACACTGCAGCGTTGGAGGGATGCACTGCCGTAGGGGAGTGTGTGTGTGTGTGTGCGTGTTGGTGGTAGCTGCAGTTGTGAGATACAAGTTGTGGTCTATGCTGACTTTTAAGTGTGTAACTATGTAAGAGGTTTAAGCAGGCTCACAAAATACTCTCTGTCACACAGACACACGTTTGTTTCTGTGAACTGTGGGGACATTTTATCGACTTCCATTGGTTTCCTGGAGGCTTAACCAGAACTACTACAAGCCTAACCCTAACCCTAAAACATGTCTTCACCTTAAAATGTAATGATTTGCCACAAGCTGGTCCGCACAAGGAAGAATAGTCCCAATAACAAGGATGTGTGAACAGGTTTGTACTTAACATGGCATAAACCTAAAACACACACAGTCACATCTCCCTCACTGCTACTAATCAGAGCTTTCTGAATAAAATCAACAGTAGAGCGTTTTAAAGATCATGTTCTCGGTAAGTCACAGATTTACACACACACAGCAGCTCTGCTTGTATTGCTGCTCCGCTAATGATTCATCTTCAGCGCTTCACCGTGCCAATCACATAGACTTCTCCAAACAGTCACACGCTCCATAATCACAACTGCTGCCCAGTTTGTAGCTGCACTCAGCCAAATTATACACAGAATTACATTACACACACACACACACACACTATATATATATATATATATATATATATATATATATATATATATATATATATATATATATATATATATATATATATATATATATATATATATATATATATACATTTATCGTTAACAAAAACGGTAGTAGCCTATTGTCTTGATACACTACACACTATATTGAGCCTCTAAAATGAACTGGGTTTGGCTTTAATCTGTGTGTATGGGGAAGGGGAGGCTTGTTTGTTTGTGTGCTTTAAACCTGTTTCTGGTAGCTGCAGGTATGGCATGCAAGTTGTGGTCTTTGTTGTCTTTTCCCTGTATACAGAGAATGGACAGAGAGAGAGAGAGAGAGAGAGAGAGAGAGACACACACACACAGAGCATGTAGTCTGATCCTCTGTCTGCCCAACACAGCCAATTGTACTCGCTGAATGTGTGAATGGCTGTGAATCCAGACTACAATAGAGTGACTTACGAATCCCTCTACTGTCAGAGAAAGCTTTACCTTCACGCTCATTCAAACACACAATGAGAGAAGAGAAGAGAAGAGAAGAGTTGAGAAGAGAAGAGAAGAGAAGAGAAGAGACGAGAAGAGAAGCTGGTTATGTTTTGTCTTTCTCGTGCAGAGCTTGGCGTATGTGTGGCTGTAAATATGATGAGCGTTTATTCCCTCTTTTCCACAGTGTCAGCGACTGTACTCTCCTGTGTTTCACAGTTAGCTTTTGCTGATTAAGACATGGGAGAGAGAGGACGAGAGAGAACGATAGATAGGGAGTGAGGGAGAGAGAGAGAAAGAGAGAGAGAGTAGTTGGTGTTTTTTCGGCTGGCTGGAGAACTGTGGCACAGTCATTCATCTTCATCCAGCACAGTGACAGAGACGCTCCCTCTCTCTCTCTCTCTCTCTCTCTCTCTCTCTGTCTCTCTCTCTCTCTGTCTCTCTCTCTCTGAATCTCTCTCTCTTTCTGTCTCTCTCTCTGTCTCTCTCTCTGTCTTTCTCTTTCTCTCTGTCTCTCTCTCTGAATGTCTCTTTTCTTGGTCTCTCTCTGTCTGTCTGAATCTGTCTCTTTTCTTGGTCCATTTCTCTTTTACGCTCTCTACTACCTCTCTCTTTCTCTCTTTCTCTCTCTTTCTCTGAATGTCTCTTTTCTTGGTCTTTCTTTCTTTCTCTGTTTCTCTCTCTCTTTGTCTCTCTCTCTCTCTGTCACTCTTTCTCTTCCTCTCTCAATCTGTCTCCCTTTGCTCATCAAAAGTCTTGGTTTCAGACATTCAGTAGGAGGTATTAGTTTATAGCTGAGGAAAGTGATGCCGGGTGATCTGGTCCTCCTGCTGGAGTCTGTTACGCAGCTTCAGACGAGCTCATTACAAATCACCACCCAAAACATCACCCTGACTGTCAAATGTCATGAAAATCACTCTCATACACACGCAGTTAAAGTACTTGTGAAGTGTTAAGGATGTTCAGTGAATGTGAGATTTGCATATGTGTGTGTGTGTGTTTAACACTGTTATTAGCTTAGCCCTTAGCCCGTCAGAACTCATATCCGCTCTGTTTGATCTCTGTTAAGACTGATTCTGCTTCCTAACAACACACAGGCCAGACCTACACACGCACCTACACCCAAGACTGACCACAGCAGTCACAAGAGAACTTTTTTATATATTAAATATTAAATATGTAGTTAATAACACAATTTACTGCAGGTATATTTTGTATTGACAGGATCGGGTCAGCACTGTCTGACAGGAAATGTCAATGCAATGTAAACAAAAAATGTTTTCTATAGATGCACTTCATGTTACAAATATTACTGGGAGCAGAACTGCTTTGTTAAAAGAACAGAAGTTACCGCTTTGGTAACAGTAACAAGATTGTAATGTTAGTCAACTATTGTAATCATGATCGATTTTGTATTGTTTGTGAATTTCTGCTGACTATAATGGCATAAATTGACATTTCAGAACTGGATCTGTTTTCTTGTATACCATTGTATGAAATGTTAACTAACAATAGTTCACTATCAGTATCGGCTGGTCACCAATTATACCACTGACTAAATGTTTAACTCTCCAAATCAGAAAAATCTTGGTTGTGGAGTTTGTTCAGTCTATCCTCTCTGTATTTAGCAATATCTGGAGTAGTCATGTTATTGTATTTTCCATGTTATCAACTGCTCTTTGGTCACAGGAAAGAAAACTGTGACAGTCTTGCTGGAGAACTGTTCTTTTTTATCGTCACTGCCTTAAATCCACTCTCCACATGAACAGCGAGAGCCAGCCAGTCACTAGAGATACACAATGTCGTATTAGGTTCCTGAATGTTGAATGAGTAGGATTTGTTGGATGCTGTTTAAACACACCATTCAAAGTCAGCCCCTATGGCTCACCGAGCAAAAGAGAGAGGGAGACAGAGAGAGACAAAGAGAGAACGAAGGCAGTGTTGGTGGTCGAGTGAGCTAGAAAGTGAATAAAGAGAGACGGCGTCAGTGAGGAAGGAGTGAATCAGCGAAATAAAACTTTATTTGTTATTTTGATCCCCTCAGGGTATTAGATATTCTTCAACCGTGTCCTCTGTGGTTGGCGCAGTTCACTGCACAGCAGCTCCTTATCTTTGCTGTTTTAGTCTGTGAAGTGAGCTTTCTGCTTTCTGTTCCCTTCTGCCCTCTAGTTGCACCTGCGTCTCTGTAACGATGTTCCACAGAAATGTATCTATAGCGGCAAACACCGGTTCCAGCAGTTCACTTTTTCCAATATTGCATACGATTTGTGTGCAAACACGGTACCAACTGAAACCGGTTAAGAATCTGCATATCCAACAGATATACTTCAATGAGCTCAGAGTGAGAAATCATCAAACATAGTTACAGGACATTTTTCTAATTGTAGTTGACTGTAACCTTAACAGTCAGTGAAGGCTTGTATTATAGAACCCAGTTCATTAGAAAACTTAAAACTTAGAGAATGTGTGAGTGTGTGTGGGTATGAGGAGAGACTGTCTTACTCACATCATGAACTATGTATTGTTTAACTGTCAGAACTGAAGCCACATGCTCGCTTTCTTTCAGTCCATCATTAATGCTGTAGCCTGCAGTAGCCGGCCATAGACAACAGTAACCTGATCTGACCCCCTGTGTTATTTGTTGTGGTTGTTGACTGTAATAAAGCAGTTGTCAGGCTCTCCTTCACTGGAACTGTAGTAAAGCAGAAGTTCACGGGTGGACGATAAGCCTCCAGACTAAAACAATCTGAAACACTCCTTTACAACATTGCGTTACAACTAAACACGATTTGGTCCGGCTGTTTATTAGATCACAGCGTGCGCATTTGGGAGTAAGAGCAGGATAATCGGGGCGGACTGAAGTGAACAAGCGTGTTTGAAGATAGGGTCAGTGAGAGCCATGTGTTTGAACGTTCACATGTAGGTGTGTGTGTGTGGATAAGATATAAAGTGAATTTACAGACGGAGCCCTCAGTGTTGACAGAGCCAATAGAGTGAGAAGAGTGCATGTATAAACAGAGGTGTGGAAGGGCGGAGGAATCAGAAACAGCTGAAATAGCAGTGCAGTCCTGACAGATTTATCGGAGATATCTTATAGAGGGTCTGATAAGCAGCTGGTAAACGGAAGTGATTCCTTAGACAGTATTATTCTTTAAAAATTCTCTATGCAGGTTACAGTTTGATAAATGTTTTCTAACTGACGTGCACATTTTACAGTTACTGTAGAGCTCTCCATGCCTTGTAGTTCTCTTCAGTTAATGTTTTAAAGAGTTAGACAAATGAGACGCGCCCACACAAAAAGATACTGTAACGTGGGGAGGGCACCAATCTTATATCACACAAACACAATGTTGTTTTGCACTCCTAAAGACTTTCATAGGATTCTATAGGTTTTTGTATTAGTGAAGCCAAGTAATGCTTAAATGCAATGCATGAACCTAAACTTTACCTGAAAATACAATGGGCAGGTTTTCAGTTCTTTAGTTTTTAAGTAAAAATAATAATTTGTGGTGATGCTGTAGTGAGCAAATTGTCCTCACTTGAGCAAAAACTTCATTATGCAGTCATTGTGAGGACTCACAACTATAGTTAGACATGTATATATCCACAAACTCACATACATTCATACTTATCCTCTTTGATTTTCCAGATAATAATAATAATAATAATAATAATAATAATAATAATAATAATAATAATAACAATAATAATAACAATAATAATAATAATAATAATAATAATAATAATAGGCCAGACAGATTTGTTATATGTAAAAGTTTGGGAACCCCTGGCAAAACAACAGATTCTTGATTTTTAACTTCATATTGTTTGTTTTACTTTTTTCTAATATCTTAAACAAATGTATATAATTTTTAAACTAAAATTTGTACAAAATATATTATATGATCTGGGGATTTCAAACTTTTGTACACAACTGTATTACAATCTCTGTCTATTTGTTGTATGTGATTACACTTTATTATTATTTGTCTGTGTTCACATCATGTAATTCCTGGCAAGGCTGTCCTCTCTCGCAGTAGTAACTGCTGAAATAGAGCAGTCTGATGCTGCTGAGGACGCTGAGCCGTTTCCTAATTGAGGCCTTTAGCTGTCCACAGTGTGAGTCAGAGTATGAGGCTGCCCGCGGGTTTGTGTGTGGCTCCTACTGGACACCTTCATTTTCTACTCTAACAGCAGCACACAGTAGCTCTGCAGAGGCCAGAGGGACAAGCTGGGCTTACGTGTGGGTGTGTGTATGTGTGTAAGTGTGTAGCAAACCCCTGTGGTCAGCCAGCAACATGTCATCGTCAGGGTGACGTCTACCGAGCAGGAAAACGGGGCCACAGCCAAAGGCCTGTGTGTTGCCGTGGTGACCTTATTTTCACGGCAAGTGAGCACATGGCCTGATGAACGTGCACGGTGGTGTGTGTGTTTGTGTGTGTCCTGCGGCACTCTGTGGCTCATTCAGGCACGGGCGAAAAAAAAAAGGTCTCACACACACAACACTGATGAGCATCATTGACGTAGAACACACACACACACTCACACACACACACGCACACAGGGGTAGGGGATTGTGATATAGGCCTACTAGAGGACAAAGAGGCTGAACACAGCCAGATTACATTTTAGTAGCAGTGCTTATAGAGATATTTATACTGGCATAATATAACCATTTACCTTCATACGCAAGAACACAAGACAAATATGAGTTTCAGAACAGTTAGAAAAATATAAGTATCATATTTTGTGGGATAAATAGTTTACAGTATTGATAATGTTTCCCATTCTCCCATATCAGTAATAATACATTGTTATTGTAAGCTAAATCATATAACTACTAGAGCTGATGATACACAATACATACAAAATATTTTCTGTGTAGTCTGCTAAATATTCAGTTGTAATTCGAAGCCATATGTAAGATGTCAAAACCATTTTTATTCAAAGAGACTGTGATAAAAAGCAGGGGTGAAATTAGGATGCGACTGGGCAAGTGGTCTCTTAGGTCAATGGGTTTTAGCAAATTTTGAAGCCATCTTGTTTTATTGTTGCAACCGAGACTACAGCTGCATCCAAAACTGCATCCTTAGACAGTACACACACATTTGGCACAGTGCACACCAGGTAAAGCATCAGAACCCCATGTGCTCTGCTTGACCGGTAAAGCAGTAGGACCCAGTGCACACTGCTCAACCAGTAAAGCAGTAGGAACCAGTACACACTGCTCAACCAGTAAAGCAGTAGGACCCAGTGCACACTGCTTAACCAGTAAAGCAGTAGGACCCAGTGCACACTGCTCAACCAGTAAAGCAGTAGGACCCAGTACACACTGCTCAACCAGTAAAGCAGTAGGACCCAGTGCACACTGCTTAACCAGTAAAGCAGTAGGACCCAGTGCACACTGCTCAACCAGTAAAGCAGTAGGACCCAGTACACACTGCTCAACCAGTAAAGCAGTAGGACCCAGTGCACACTGCTCAACCAGTAAAGCAGTAGGACCCAGTGCACAGTGGTTGACCAGTAAAGCAGTAGGATCCAGTGCACACTGCTCAACCAGTAAAGCAGTAGGACCCAGTACACACTGCTCAACCAGTAAAGCAGTAGGACCCAGTGCACACTGCTCAACCAGTAAAGCAGTAGGACCCAGTACACACTGCTCAACCAGTAAAGCAGTAGGACCCAGTGCTCACTGCTTAACCAGTAAAGCAGTAGGACCCAGTGCACAGTGGTTGACCAGTAAAGCAGTAGGATCCAGTGCACACTGCTCAACCAGTAAAGCAGTAAGACCCAGTGCACACTGGTTGACCAGTAAAGCAGTAGGACCCAGTGCACACTGCTTGACCAGTAAAGCAGTAGAACCCAGTACACACTGCTCAACCAGTAAAGCAATGGGACCCAATGCACACTGCTCAACCAGTAAAGCAGTAGGACCCAGTGCACACTGCTCAACCAGTAAAGCAGTAGGACCTAGTGCACACTGCTCAACCAGTAAAGCAGTAGGACCTAGTGCACACTGCTCAACCAGTAAAGCAGTAGGACCCAGTACACACTGCTCAACCAGTAAAGCAGTAGGACCCAATGCACACTGCTCAACCAGTAAAGCAGTAGGATCTAGTGCACACTGCTCAACCAGTAAAGCAGTAGGACCTAGTGCACACTGCTCAACCAGTAAAGCAGTAGGACCCAGTGCACACTGCTCAACCAGTAAAGCAGTAGGACCCAGTACACACTGCTCAACCAGTAAAGCAGTAGGACCCAATGCACACTGCTCAACCAGTAAAGCAGTAGGACCTAGTGCACACTGCTCAACCAGTAAAGCAGTAGGACCCAGTGCACACTGCTCAACCAGTAAAGCAGTAGGACCCAGTACACACTGCTCAACCAGTAAAGCAGTAGGATCCAATGCACACTGATCAACCAGTAAAGCAGTAGGACCTAGTGCACACTGCTCAACCAGTAAAGCAGTAGGACCCAATGCACACTGCTCAACCAGTAAAGCAGTAGGACCCAGTACACACTGCTCAACCAGTAAAGCAGTAGGACCCAGTGCACACTGTTTGACCAGTAAAGCAGTAGGACCCAGTGTACAATGCTCAACCAGTAAAGCAGTAGGACCCAGTGCACACTGCTCAACCAGTAAAGCAGTAGGACCCAGTGCACACTGCTCAACCAGTAAAGCAGTAAGACCCACTGCACACTGCTTGACTGGTAAAGCAGTAGGACCCTGTGCACACTGCTCAACCAGTAAAGCAGTAGGACCCAGTGCACACTGTTCAACCAGTAAAGCAGTAGGACCCAGTGCACACTGTTTGACCAGTAAAGCAGTAGGACCCTGTGCACACTGTTCAACCAGTAAAGCAGTAGGACCCAGTACACACTGTTCAACCAGTAAAGCAGTAGGACCATTATCACTAGTAATCAGTTACTAAATGGACAACAGTGTCCATGTCTAGGGGAGTTATTTCTGGGTTTGGAAGTGAGTTACACCCACCTGCAGGTCCTGCCTATTTAAGGTGATACCAAAACCATGCTTATAAAAATGACTTCATACTGGTCTAACTGAAGATAGACAGTTGTGAGTCTTTTTCTCATGGAATCCCCTCCTACATGAAATCTGTATTTACTCTGAACACATCTGTTGTAACCCCTCCCCCGCATCACAACATATAGATTCTCCATTAGTTTACATGGCTACGCATTTTTTGCCCCAAAGTGTAGCCTGCAGTGGGCTCTCGGCCTGATTCGATCTTCATCAGGGTAATGAGGATGAGGGCGAAGGCATTGTTGCTTAATCAACACTTCAGTAGCGCAGGAAACAGTCCATTCCATGAAACGGTCTGTTCTCCTCCTCTTTTGCCCACCTCAGCACCTGGGCTTATAGCACTGACGTCGCCCCTTTTCGTGCAGTGCTCTCTCTCTTTCTCTCTCTTTCTCTCTCTTCGGGCTTGCAGAAAGTGCAGCAGAGTGCCAGACAAAAAAAAACAGAATGAATTTTAATTGTCCTGCAATGCATTTCCATGCTGACAGCTGTAGAATGGTTTTGGGAAAGGATATATTACCTAAATGCTTTTATTCTTATGCAAATGCAGTTAATGTGATAGTTTGGCAAGAAATGTAAACAGTTTCCATCATACGCTTGTTGCAGTGGAAGTAGCCCTAAAGAAGTATGAATTTAGTATTTAGTGGCTATAAGTTGCTATTATTAGCTATATCAACATTGTAACAAAAGGCACTACACAATTCCGCTGTAAGTCTGATGTAAAGTCAGAGTGGTGTGATATGAAATGGTTAATTGTAAAGAAAAACTACCAACTCAAATTTCTTTACAGTGGTGGCAATGGAAACCAGGGGTTACAATGTCTACAATACAAATATAGCCATATTGTTTGCTTTCTAAAAGAAGCAGTGAACCCACACATGTCTACTGAATTTTGAATTTAATATTATGAGTTATAAAGCCCTGCATTGAATGTAACTGTAGTCTTAGAAAAGCATGTTTTAGACCCAAATTCTAAAACTATTGCAAAACCAATGACCATGTTTACACCTGATCGCTTCACATAACCAGTATCTGGATTGTATCCTGATAATATTTAATCATTCATAGTTAAATGCATCTCTTGTTAGTTGAACTGAAATCTGTATCGGACAAAATGTGCAAATCCACTCATTACATGGCAACCAATTGCATATGGTTGATCCCCTCAGTCTCTGCTGTCTGCAGCCCGTTTTACACTGTAGTGTTTGTCCATATTGCTTTGGGACATTTTGTTTTATTCGATGACCAACCATGTGCATCCTTCACGATTATCATATCACGTGTCCAGTGATGCACTGCCTGGGGAGGGGTTTCGGTTGTACTGGGCGGGGGTTCGGCTGTTAAAAGTGTCTTGGAGAGACGGATGTGTTTACACTGCTGTACTGGCTATGACTCATAAGCATCTCAGACCACCACCTGAAGCGGGTTGAAAGATCAGATTTGTATCTGTTTATATGCGTTTAGGATGCATTTACAATCGTATTTTAATGTGGTTCGGCCTAATTCAGACATTAAGTGATCAAGTGTAAACTGGGTATCTGGTAGCCAATAAGGAATCGTTTCATGTATCGACTTTCTGTGATGTAGCTTTTAGGGGCATTGAATGCTTTGGATTACCACCACTGTAAACAATTCTGACTCATCGGTGGAAATGAAAAGAGAAGAGAAGAAAGATGAAAAATGATGCAATGCATCTCTACTGTAACATATCTTTGGCCATAGCTGCTGTAGATCCCTAAACTATTACAAGAGCAGAAAATAATAACTAGGCCAATATTGCGCTGCTTGAGTGAACATAAAGCTCAAACAAGCAGGAGATTATAGCCGAGGTGCATATGGTTGGACCACTCCTGCACTCATACGAGTACACCATGCATAGCATGCACACACACACACTCTCTGTGGTTGTCCATGCCTTGAAGGTCTTGCATGCTCTGAGGGTAGATATCTGTATTTCAGACCCTCTTTCTCACTGGCACAGAGAGAGAGATGCTCATATTCAGCTAGACACTCAGACGAGCACTAACACATTAGAGCCAAGGCATCCATAATCGAGAGTGGAGCACTTTGGGGTGTAAAGGGTGGCCCCTGTCAAGTTTGTGCATGTACGTGCTCACTAAAGACTGAGCAAGAGAAAGAGTGAGAGAGAGAGGTGGAGAGACATGGAGGTATTGCTGTAAAAATGAAGGGACTGGGGGGAGGGAAGGAGGGATCAACATAAATCTGCCGTGTGCCTTCACCCTGCTGCTTTCATCAGAGAGAAGGGAGTGTGTGAGGGGAAGAGAAGAGGAGGTACAGAAGCAGAAAAGCAAGAGTAAATAATCTGTGCAAAAAAAAAGAGAGAGATATTGAAAGTATATGTGAGACAGCAGGGAGAGAGAAAGTGAGAGTGGAGGGGAGAGAGGGAGAGAAGCAAGAGATACAACAAGAATGAAGAAAGCAGGACAGAGAGGAAGAGAGAGAGAGAGCAAGCAAAAATGAAAAGAAAGAGTAAGAGAGAAATGAAAGCAAATAGACAGCAAAATAGAAGGGACAGAGAAAATAGAGAGAGAGGGAGATATGAAGAAGACAGAGAAAGAGAGAAAGGGAAAGAAAGAGATAGGGATAGAGAGAGAAGAGACAACAACAGAGAGAAGGAAAGAGAGAGAAAAGGGATGAAGAAAACAAAG
Source organism: Megaleporinus macrocephalus (assembly GCA_021613375.1). Classification (NCBI taxonomy): domain Eukaryota; kingdom Metazoa; phylum Chordata; class Actinopteri; order Characiformes; family Anostomidae; genus Megaleporinus; species Megaleporinus macrocephalus. The sequence continues at coordinate 24,667,547 of CM038707.1, read as the reverse complement.
GAGTGGGGGAGAAAGGGCTGACAAAGAAGAGAGTAAGAGACAGATAGAATAGAGAGAGAGAGAGAGAGAGTAAGAGTGATTAAGAGAAGGAGAGTGTACGCAGGAGGTCTTTGTAACTGCCCTTGCTGGCTACTGGTGTGATGTCATAACCTGGGAGTGTCGCATGGTAGCCAAGCGATACGGAGCCAAGCGATACGGAGCCAGCCGACCCGACAGTGTGTGTATGTATGTATCTATGTGTGTTGTTAGGGGAGCGGCTCTCCACTTTTCTTTATCTTCATAATAGTTTACTAAGCCAGGAAACCACCTTGTTAAACCTGCCGCACTGGTCCCGACAGCAGTCACGCTCTCTTTCGTCTGTTTCCTTTATCCCTTTCTCTCTCGTGCTGGAAATGAAACACCAGCTTATTAGGAAATCAAGTTCATGCAGCATTTACTGCCTTTGGAATCATTAATTATGACACAAAGTACAACCTCTTGCATAAACGACACAGATCTTGGAAGTAAAAGCGCATAACTGCTGCCTGTTCTTTCGCTTGTTATTCTAACGCGATTAGCTTAAGAAAGGGATGTCAGAATTAATCATCTGTGGGTCACGATCATCTTGGCTGATTGCGGTACAGTCACTGCTTCATTATGTTTCCTTTAGTAATGAAGCAGTAATGAAGACGCCTACGTCAGAATAACGATGAGCCAAAGGGCAATTGGATTTGAAGTTTCCATGCGAGAGAGTTATTGAGCTTCATCATATGTCCAGACGTATACAGGCTCCCCTTCTGAATTCAGCTACTTTAAGATGCTCTCGTTGCTGGTAAAGGAATTCAGTTGTGCACACACAGCTTGTTTAATTAGCATAAAACAGCACAGTTAACAGAATAGAACAGTAAGGGTTATAGAGTTCCCCATCATTAGGCTGTGGAGCAGTGGAACTGTGTTCTCTGGAGTGATGGAGCACCATCCTATACTTTTAGGATGAGTTGGTGTGATTCAGAACTAATCTCCAACATCAGTACCTGATCTTACTAATGTTGTCATGGCAATGTCCCAGCATCTTGTGTAAAGCCTTTCTAGAGGAGTAGATGTTGTTACTTCATCAAAGAACGAACAAACACCTTATTAATAGACTTGATTTCATACAAAATCGTTGGATGAGCAGCTTTTTCATGCTGTAAATCACGTAATCATACGGATCAATGTAATCAGTGCTGGATGATACACTTATCAGCTGTGGTGCTCCCAAAGTCAAAGGTTACAAAGTTCAGCAGCAGATTAAACCACTCTTTGGGCAACACATTGAGAAAGTTCTTCAGTGACATATTTTTTCCCGCTACATCTCGCGTCCGGTTTCTCGCCCTCCCCACGATTCGCTTTACTTTCAACGTCTAATCCCGGAGCCGCTGAATTAGTTCTGAGCTGAGGATGCGTCACCATGTTTGGACGGCTGAAAGGAGAGATTTGTGTCTCAAGCTTTTCTCTCCTCCATCCAGACTTGTTCTTTCTGAGATTAATACTTTTTTCCGTAATCCGGTCTTCCTGCAGTACTTCCTCGGCCTAGCTTGCGACTCATCAGCAGATTAGCGGGAGATAAGGAAGAAGACACCTCCTTTGATAAACACTGGGACTGATTATAGCTCGTGAGAAAGTGTGTGCGAGTGTGTATTCACACCCCTCCTCTGTTAAACATGTCAGTGTAATTAAACCAGCCGAAGAATCCCTACTTTGGAACCACTGCTATCCCAGAATGCATTGCTCCTTCTATTGGTTAACACCCAGTGATGACACATACAGCAGGGTGTGATTTTATGATGGTAGGAAGTTCTATATATACTAGAACTAGAACTCAGTTCAGTTTTATTCCTGCACAGCGCTTTCATTTATATACAGCTGATGTAGCAGGTAATGTAAGCCCCCAGTGGGACATTACCAGGGCCATATCCTACATGTTCCTTGCACTTTTATTTATTCATGTATCAATCTCAAGGCCCACTTGTGTGTAAGCTATGTGATTAGAGGTGACCTGCCTGCTTCTCCTCTACTGCCATGTTCAATAAGATTGCGTTTACTTCGCTATGTTTTCCGTCTCTTCGCCTCCGCTCACTAAAGATTAAAGATTTGTGAGCTCCTGCTGGTGTAGGTCCATGGTTGTTTCTTTCATTTTATTTATTCACACACAAAAACTTGCATCCTGCTTGTGGAGAAACTCCAGACTGCTAAACATGTGCAAGTGAGAATGCATTTTCATTTCAGTGGGATTAAAATATTTTTCAGTGCAACACATGGCTAGGTTTCAAAAAGTAACCTTTTGAAATCTAGCTTGTAAATACATATTACTTGTGAATGAGTATTACTATGTTAATATGTATTTATATGTAGTACCAAGCATGCATCAGTAATAATATTTAAATACAAAAAAGTGTTTATGGCCACAAATAATGACAATGTGTCCATGACTGGATTACAACCTTGCATCGATGAGTGGCTACAAGAGTTTTTAATAAGTTTTTAATATATGTCCATTCATGTTTGGCTATAGAATCATCACAGCAATGCTAAATTTTAATGCCATAGGTGTGTTTTAATCACCGTTGTAGTTCCCTACAGTGTACTACAGGGTGTTCAGACATTTTAAGGGTGATTCCAAATCATAAGGAGGGAAAAAGTTTTAGTTTAGTTTCATTTATTGGATTTCAAAATGTATACATGCACTAAAAAAATAAATACTGACTGAAAAGATGTAGCTTATTTGATTACTCGTTTTAAGACTTTTCTTTCAATTCTTTTTCTAAACAAAAAAAAAACAAGTTCAGCTGGAAAAGACTGGAAAGAGTTAGAAGGTTTATCTCTTACAAGGAAGCTGCAGGAAAATGCACCCATTCGTCTGTGCACACCTTATAGAGATGCATCTTTGATTATGATGCTGTAATACATTGTGAATGAAAACATTTATAAACATCCTGTGCAGATGTGTGGGGGGAATATAACAGTGCTACTCTGGAATCCTGTGGAAAGGACTGCAGCTAATGTTTATGTACTACTCCAACCCCATATTTGAAATAGTGAGGGGCATTAGATGCCACTGAGGGGTTCAGCATGTTTTTTAAGCATGCAAAGTTGAACTAGGCTCCGATAAACGCTGCGTCGCTGGTGCACACGATGGAAGTGCTTCTGAATGGAGCTCAGGGTGAGTTACAGTATGTACTGGTGCAATGGCGTAGTGCACTGCTGTGTACAGCCGGTAACGTCACTGCCCTGCGAATGCTCAACCTATGGAACTGCTGCAGTGTGTGTGTGCGTGTCTGTGTGTGTGTGCAGGTGCACCACTGAGTGCTGATCACATGCTGTGCTGGTGTGATTTAGGCTCTCTCTATCTCTCTAGCTCTCTCTCTCTCTCTCTCTCCCTCGCCCTCCCTTGCTTTGCTAAGAGCTTTCCTGATGCTGAGCCTGGCCGACAGTGAGCTATGATGATTACACTGCTGTCCTCGCCTGTGTGTGTGTGTGTGTGTGAGTGTTTGAATTGTACACACCTCTGTGATTATTGTACTGCTCCTTTGGTCTGGATTAGCAGGCTAGCTGAGATGGATCTGAGTGGAGGAGGTAGTATTGGCGTGGTACAGAAAGGATTGACTGTCAGACAGTTTTTTTTATGATGATGATGGTTCCTCTCTTCCCTGGATTAACCAAAGGGTCCTTACGCTCAGGGAGAAAGGTTAGTGTGTCACGCATACACTATGTGTGTGTGTGTGTGCAGTCCAGATTCCACAATTCACAGATGCAGAAATAAAACACCAGCAAATATCACCACTAGAAGAGGATTAGTGAGCCAGGTCAGTGGGAATAGCCTCACCCCTGCTCGGGACAAGGCCGCAATGGGAGAAATGTGACTGACACATTTTGTAGCAGAAGAAAGCCGCACATACACACACACACACACACACACACATCATCCCGTCCTGTGTGTGCTTGAGTAGTACAGTGCAGTGTTATTTGGGTTGGTTCGGGATAATCCATTCTCCCAAAAGAGGATTGGCTGTCAATCTTGTTTTGATGAATAGGCCGTAGTGGACCTTTGTGTGCCTGCATGCTGGAAGAGGAGTATGTATGTGTCAGGGTCAGCTTGTGTGTGTAATGGGGGAGGGTGGTATGACCATAAGTGGCTCTATTGAGCGTAGCTTGTTATTCATGGGAACATGCACTTTAACTGAATTTATGCTACAGTTGTATGTATGATTATGATCATTTCAGAGCTGATACAATAACACTTATTTTTCTGACAGTGATGCTGATACTTAAACTAGGCACGTAGGGATTTAGGATTTCTGGGTTTATGCCGATATCCAATATTTTTAATGTTTTCATGCAGTACTGTCATCACAATAAACACACATATATTTTAAAAAGCAAGAAGAATTTGTTGTGTGACATCATGCCAGCAAGTTTAATGAAATTTCTCATCAGTGCGCCGTGCCACTTATATTTAACATACAGCAATGCTTATTATAGCATCCCGCTAAAGTCTAACATTGCTATGGATGCACAGGAGACACGGCCATGCAGAGCAGTGAGGCACACAGGCTCAGACTGAACTTGCAGTAGAAAAGACTTAAATCTAATATAGTTCTGACTGTGTAGACATGATATGATACATGTGTTATGCTGCACTGGCTTGCAGGACGTTGGGTGGATCTTTGTATCTACCAGTTATTGTATGGCTGTAGGTGACCAGCCGGCTGCCTTGCGAGGCTGTTAGCACTGAGTGGCATTACTTCTCAGCTGCTGTGTTTAGTAAAAGAGCACTCACTTAAAGTGTTATGTTTCTTTCTCAACAGTGCTACTTCAAGTATTAGTATTATTTCTTCTAATATGTCTTCTAATAAGTGTTTTTCTGTGTGAATAAACACTCAATAGTTTTTTTAGATGAAATGATTATTTTCCCTTACAATATGTGATCCAGCATTTTCTGCTGATATCAGTCCAATGGTTGTTCCTCGTCTATGGTTGTTCCTCGTCTATCTAAATCTAAAAACACTACCCTTTGTATGTCTTTATATAGAAATGAACAGAGAGATAAACATATTCAAAGAAATACTACTGGCTATAAAGTTTTGGCTACATAAAATAAAAGCGCTGTGGCATATTTCTCTTTCTATACATAAAGGTATCAGAAAGAAAGGGAGAGGTTTAATCTACAGCACCACAATTGATCGAGTGATAGAAGGAAAATAAAGAAGAGTGTATGCACCCAAACAAAGAGCAGAAAGAGATGGATGGGATGCTGGGGAAGAAATAAAGGATGGACAGTGTAGCAGTATAGATGCTGGGGGGCGGGGGGAAATCGGGGATGGAGGGAGTGGGGGAGGGAGATGAGAGAAAGATGGTGGGATTGCAACATGGAGAGAGAGGAATGGAACAGTGCGTGTGTTTTTTAATCTCTGTCAGTGTGGCTCTGTGCCCTGCTGTACACCCATATGGCTCTCAGTGTGGCTCTCAGAGACCACATGTACAGTGTATGTGCACATGCGTAAGCGTGCGTGTGTGACATCTGGACTAGTGATACACAACCAATTGTATAACATCATGAAATACACTACAAACCAAGCCACTGGAGCAACCATTTGTAAAAACTTGGGAGAATTCTATTAGGAATGATAGACAGTAATATGTTTATTGATAGAGAACAAAATATCTAAAGCAATGCATAACTGGTTCTTAAGATGCCCATTTTTATCTTATGTTTTCATCTTTCCTTTATTTTATAGCAAAAAAAGTTAGTGTGCTTTTAAGCATGATATTTGTAGTTGACCTCTAGTCCGCGTGGCTGCCGTGTATCGTGCCTCATTTAAGCAGCAGTGTGAAAAGTGTGAAAGGGCAGAGCTAAACTGATGGAGGCTGAACAGAATGATACATCAAACTGAACTGGTTTTTGTGACATCAAAGTCACAGTGAATTCAAAACGCATTTCCCATAGAAAGGCACTAAGCTGTCACTGGGGCGGTACCCCATCCTAACTACACCAATGAAATTAGATTTTTAACGTTGGTTTAAATCTACACATCATCTTGTTTTATTGTTCAGGTTTAATCCATTAGATTATTATACCATGCAAGTATGTACAATGTTTACTGAGAAAAAATGTGTTGCAGTAAATTTTAACATGGATGGTACATTTCATTGTTTTTACCTTGATGTATATATATATATATATATATATATATATATATATATATATATATATATATATATATATATATATATATATATATACTCACACAGTAACTTTTTTTGGTTACCGTGCAGGCTAATTTTGCAGCTCAGTTTTTATATGTGGACTATATGAACTGGGTAATAAATGGTACTAAAGCAGTGTTTACCAATAAATGGTACTGAAGCAGTGTTTACCAATATGTGAAGGCCTGTTTTGCCTGTTTTGTCTGCTAACAATAAAGTTTGTATAGTTTAGCGGTGTGGACACTGCTGGAAAAGCCTGCTGATGTGAGTGAACAGGTAAAGATCATGACGTAGGCTGATTGTAAGGAGTGGTAGACGTTGCTGAAAGGTTCAGACAGCAGCCTGCGTCTTTATCTCTAAGTGGAAAAGCCGATTTTAATTAACATCAGCCTAAGCCCCTTAATGAAGGAACAGATGAGACCATTGTGCGTCTCTCTCTTTGCTTTTTTCTGTTCTGAACTTCCTGCTGGTGTTACATGTTATATTTCATGTTTTGTAGCCTTAATTACCTGATTATGTGTAAGAATGTGTAATAACGCTGCCCTTAAGAGGCCAACCTTTACCACATAAACTCATATACAATAAATGTATAGTAATTGTACACTAATTGGGTTTATCAAATGTAAAGCTTTTTACACGCACATGCTGCAATATGAGCATAGTGTGATTTGCATACCTACACTTAGTGGTTACTTCATTAAATCTTTATTAAGTTACTTTATCTACATTCTTGGTTTATTTTATCAGCCCCAGTTAACAAACAGATGTACTTTGTATTTATACAATTACAGCCTGTACATCTGTTTCTCTGTGTACTTTAATATCCCCTTCAATGTTTAATGCTCAGGACCCCCAGAGTACCTCCACAGAGCAGGTATTATTTGGGTGGAGGATTATTCTCAGCACTGCAGTGACACTGAGGTGGTGGTGGTGTGTTAGTGTGTGTTGCGCTAATAGAAGTGAATCAGGCACAGCAGTAGTGGTGGAGTTTGTAAACACTGTGTCCACTCACTGTCCACTTTATTAGTCAACCCTACCTTGTTGGTCCACCTTGTAGATGTAGAGTCAGAGACTGTAGCTCATTAGTTGTTGCACCATTTGTGTTGGTCATCCTCTCGTCCTTCATCAGTGCTCACAGCGTGCTGCCCACACCTCACTGTAGACTGCATATTTTTGTTTGGTGGACAGAAAATGAATCTCCACCCAAATAATAACCAGCTCTGGTGGTCCTTTGGGGGTCCAGAGTGATGAATGGCTAAAGGTTTATGCAAACAATGACCTACAGTCTGTAACTGTACAACTACACCTATACAGAGTGCACCTACACTACAGCTCAAAAGTTTGGGATCACATTAAAATTTTCTTGCTTTCAATGGAGTATCTTCTTTCCTTAACACAACAATGGACTGACGGGTCTCTAAAGAAAGTTGTTTTTTCTGGCCATTTTCAGTCTGTCAGCAAGCCATCAACTGCTGATGCTTCAGATACTAAACTAACCTAGAATGTTGTTCTCCCTTTTATACTCACTTATTAGTAGAATGTTTTTCAGCTGTGCATCACAATTGAGCAAGAGTGTCCTAACAACCAATTAGTCCAACAACATCCTTAACTTGGATTGGCGGCCGTACCAGGAGATTCAGACAGAGGACTGAGAATTGCTGATATTAGGACTATATGTAAATAAGCCTCTATACAAAACTAGACTTTAATACAAACATTTTTATTCTTTAAAAATCATCTGATACTGATTAATTGTGAAATGGACAGTATTGTTTGTGAATTGCATGAAATGAAATTCTAAAGTGATCCTAAACTTTTGAGCAGTAGTGTATATAGTATATGAAGTCGACACAATGGGTATATACAAGGTGCCTGATGAAGTGCTCAGTGTTTGTAAATACATATATAGAGATCATATTCTCTCTTTTGTTTTAGTTGTTTTAGCGTAGTTGCTCTAGATAACAGGGGACTAAATAAAATTAGCATAAATAAAATAAAATGAAAGATGGAAACAAAACCATCAACAATCATCAGAGGACACCACTGAAAGGGAGTCCTGAGCACGTGTCTCAAGCTATGAAATCCAGTGCAATCTCACACAAACACACCTGAACCTGCACATGCTAGGTGTAGTGTGTGGACAGGGCTTTCAGCACCCTGGCTTATAGCAAGAAACACTCTTGCCCTAAGAAGCACTGTTAGCGCTATTAGCATTAGCTTTTTTTCCATTTTGTCAGCTCTTCTGGCTCTAAACAACTCCAGAGGGACGTCTGAAGTATATACTGTTCATTATTCAGAGTAGCTCAAGTTTCTGTCTGTCTATGTCATAACCGTTAGCAATGTTTATAAGCTTCGACTTTCTATAAGCATGAGCTGTTCGTATTCGTATATTACTGCCGTCCAGAGAAAACCAAGTATCCCCATTTTTGTGATTTTTAGTTTTCTCTGTAATCTGAGCTCTGCATTTGTCTTTTACACTGCATTTTAAGATGACTGGACCAAAAAAAATCCTCTGAAACGTCTTTGAACAAAATACCTTTCCATTAACTTGCATTGAAAGTAAAGAGTGTTTTTGTCCTTGCCTGTAAAGTACTTGTTTTTTTTCTTTAGACAGCAGTGATTTGGAAATGATGCATGACACATGCAAGTCATTTCAAAACCTGCCGAATTTAAATTCTGTAAGATCTAAGATCTGTAATCTATAAATCTATTTTGAGATGGTTTATTAATACCATGCGGTGTCACTGGAGAACAATGTGTATAATTCTGGACTCAAAGTTTAAGACGCACCTCGTCCTAGAAACTGTACGCTGTGCAAAGTGTCAGCTTAAACGTGCCCTCAATTTATCACATCCAAAGCTCAGTGAAGCTCAGTCTCCCAGAAGCACACCTGATGTGATTCCTGGTATTAAGCTCATATAAACATTTTAATTGGGATAAAGATGTTTCAGTGGATGCCGAGTGTCTGGAGAAGAACTTTCTACAAAGTTTAAGAAGTTTGAGTAAAAAAAGCCATTAGGTGACAAAGAATAAGTTCTTCCACTTGCAAAACAGGGTAGATTTAAAAATGTCCACACTCACCACTGTATTTTAGTCCAGGTGCATCAGAGAGAGAGAGAGAGAGAGAGAGAGAGAGAGAGAGAGAGAGAGAGCGAGTGAGAGAGAGCGAGAGAGAGAGATGCATCTTGCATTGAAAACAGCAAGACTAGCATGTAAAACCAAAAATACATTTTGTTGACAACACAGTTCTCGCTCTGCGTGTGGGCCAAAGAACTAATAACAGTGTATTGATGTGCTTGGATCGCCGTCGCTGTGTAGTGGCTGTGTGGTGTAGTATGATGCTAATTCTTCCACTAATCATGATACTTGATGAGATGATAACCGGCTCTCTGCTATGGAGGAGCTTTTTAGTGATTAAAATACAGTCCATTCAGCTTTTCTTCAGAGTAACTGATCTCAGCTAAATGAGAATCATTACACTGCAGGCCATCCTTCAAAGTGAACCAGCAACCCGAAATCATCATGTTTTTCTTCCCGTGATGTATTTCCAAGTGACAGACTCACGGAATTAGTAAGGAGTTTCCAAGCTACCCAGTGGGGGTCAGGGCTGTGTATTGGCAAGAACCTGGCGATACAGCGGTCACGATTCAATATATCACAGTATATTGAGATATTGCAAGCAAAGTGATATATTGTGATTTTTCTAATCCTACTATTAAAACACACCACTATATGAACAGGTTTGTCAGTGCTCATGATAGCACTGCACTCTTGTGCTGTTTGTTAATGTTGGAGTGGAGCTAAAAATGGATTACAACACTGCCAACACTGCCATCTACACAATGATTCACTGTCTGCCAGGAATCTGTGTATCGATACTGTGTTTTTGAGAATCGATACAGTATCAATAAACATAATATCCTGATATTCGATATTTCAATATTTTCTTACACTCCTAGTGGGGGTGGTGAAGGGAGGGTGATGTGATATTATTGGTTGATATTATTTTCCCCCTCCACTCAAACATGTCTTTATACTTTGATCAAGCATTAGAAGAAAGTAATTCTTTAATCTTTTAAATGATACGGCATGATGAACTTAATTAAAAAGGAATATAGACACACTGTTAAGACTGTCTCCAAATCTTTCATGGTTCGTTTTCACACAGTGTAAATTGCTGCTGGTGTGTAAATTATAAAAAATAGCTCCTCTCTAAGTTGGCAATCCAGATTTTTCTTCTCTTTCTTTCTTTTTCTCTCACTTTCTTTTTACCTCTTTTCTCTCTTTTTTCTTTTGTTTCTCTCTCTCTCTCTCTCTCTCTCTCTCTCTCTCTCTCTCTCTCTCTCAAATGGTCCATGAAGGTGTAGACTGCCATGAAAAGTGAGACAAAACGGCACTGCATTACAGACTGGGTCCCCAGAGCGGCGGGCCGAGTCTCTGTGGGCAATTCGCTTTTGTCTGCAACAATCGAGCCATCCATCCATCCATTTCTCTTTCTCTGAGTGTGATCTCTGACCCACACACCTGTGGCTGATTGTTGTTGGCACTGCGCTTGGAATCTATATTCTAAGCCAGGCAGGCTGTCGTGGTACATGAGCTATACGGTGTGCTCTGAAGTGAAACATATCTGCTTTAATCTGAGTCAGACTTTCAAGCACTACTGTTTTCTGCTCACAGCACCACAGGTAACTCAGTAGACCATGTAGTGTAGAGTTACTCATGTTACCTGTCAAATCGTAACTGTTAAAACGTTTCTTAAATCTTTTCATGAGTAACAACAAAAAATTTATCTCACCATGTCCTTGATTTTTTTATAAATTAAACTCTTTTTACAGTAGCTGTGAAGCGGAGTGTAACACTGACAGAGCGTATGTTGTAAATGTGTGATTTCCAAAACTGGACACAAGCTGGATTTTTTAAGCACATCAATATTTCTAAAAGTGTTTTAGTGAGTTGAAATGCAGTGAAGCAGTTCTACACCATTAAAGCAGCAAAGCAGTCTTGTTCATTTTCACTCAGACGTCTCTGTGGAAAGATGTCAGTAGTTTTCACAACATCTGATTGAAGTAAAGTTGATTTTACTTAAGCATGGGTTTAGGTCACCCTGCCCACTTATATCTCTGGTGATGAGATGCAACAAATTATTCACATTAAGAAGTCCAATTAAAGCAGAGACATGGAGCCTGTTACTATTCATGCACACTCATTTCAATGTGATGCACAAAGTGATGCTTTAATAGTCTTGTTATTCTGTTCCTGTATGAAGATTTAATGGCCTTTTGACATTTGTGGGTTTGTGCGTATTAGTTCAGCTCTATTAGCTCGAGCGTGTCGCTCAGGCAAGTGTACGTGTGCATACAGGTGTGATAATAAATGTGATAATAATACTGTCTCATTGCAAATGTATTCAATTGCGAAGGAATATTTAATATTCTTTCTGTGCATCTGTCTGTGTGTGAGTAACCTGCACTCTGTGGAGCGAATCCTGTTTGTTCGCCTTCAGTTCCAATCTCAGTGCAGAGCGACACGTCTCCTGCGACAGCGCTGGCTAATCTGTTGGCTGCACTACCCCGGTGTAAACACATGTAGAGGGGAGGGAGCTGAATGAACAATGAATACCGACATGCAGATGCACAACTCTACTGATACTTTAGCTGCTGTCTGATACACTGTACAGTGTACAACACCATCCAAGCTATGCCCCCTTCTATCTAATACAGTCTATTGGATAAGACATGCTTGGTGTCTGTCAAAAGTTTGTTTTTTAGTTTAAAACTGGGGCTATGAGGGCACCAGGACCATATAACCCACCAAATTAGCATCATGCATGCCTAAATCATCACACGCTTGCCTCAAACCTCGGTGAAATGGCAAGTTTGTGATGATCCAGGCATGCAATTTCGGATCTTGGAACATTGGGAACTGGGAATTGAACATATGATGTCAACAAAGAAAAAGCACCACTTTTATATTGATATATTAAACTCTGAGTTTCCATAAATACAGAAGAGAAGAAGTTAAATTCACACACGGAACATGTCCTGATTGGCTGACGTTGTTTGAGCAGTTTGAGATAATGTGCTGCTTTGTTAAACCATGTGTTTGTGTGTGCGTATGTGTGCAGGTGTAAAGGAGCATCACACTATGGCCTGTCAGCTGAGAGGAAGCGTCGCTCTCAGGAAGGAGACTGCACCGACAGCACGTCAGAGCTGGCCGTGGCCACATTGTCCGGTGATGGCTCGACCTCCAGTGCTGTTGCCCTGCTGTCGGACGAGCCTGGCCTGGTCAACCCTGCCTACGAGCCCAGCATGGAGGACACCAGCCAGTCAGGCAGCACCACCAGCCTGGCAGCACGCTGCAACTCCAAGAAGAGTGAGTGTGAGTGAGCACACCAAGCATGTGTTTGTTTGTGTGTGTGTTTGTTTATTTGTGTCTGTAAATACACTACCTATCAAACATTTAGGGACACCCCAATAACCTTTTAAAATTATTGGTAGGTCAGTGTTTGCTTATATTCTTAGAGCAGACACAACAATTCCTTCTCCATAACCATAGAACCTTACTGGAGGTGTAACTTTACAAGAGAAGGGATAAACGTTCATAACCTTCATTCTGAACCATTTCAGGTCTAGCCATCATGACAGTGCAAAGGTGGGCAAGCTAGTAATAATCAGTATATCAGAGATATTGTAAAAGAGCACAGACCTCCTTTTGCCTTATTAAAGAGTCAAATTAATCCTTGTTAATTGGATTTAGTGCTGTTCTTTCTGAATCCTGTATAAAAGTCATTGCACTAATACTCGTTAATGGCTTTTTAAATGCAGCAGTACATGTGCGTTGTGTGTCTGTCTCTGCTTTTTGTTCTGATGGCACTGAGATGTTTTGAGATGATAATAAGTCTTAAGACTAAGTCTGGAATTAAAGAGTTGAAATTGCAAGAGTTAAAGTTTTATTGGAAATTATTGTAATAGTATTGTCTGATCATATGTGACACTGAGAGTGAACTGCTCTGGATATGTTGCCACACCCCAGAAATGTTAAACACTTGTTGGTATGTCAGCACTATTGGTCAGGAACTGCTGATGTAAAACTTAAGAGTAACTGTAGTTTGTATTATAGATCATGTAGTTACATAATCAGCTGCTCTTTATATCAAAGTGGGAATTCTGATGAACATGCAGCTGAGCATTAGTTGTTTATGTGGTGTCACATGAAAAACTCACATTAGCAAAAAAGGTAGGGTGTCCCTAAACTTTTGACAGTTGCTGTATGTGCACGTGTCTGTGTGTCTAGGCTTTAGTGTAAACTGATATAGTGAAGCATGTTGATGCAGACTCTTCAAGCAGACCACACATACACACGGACTGTCTCCCTCCATGCCCCGGTTTCTTCTCTGTTTGTGCAAAGTCATCCTTTGTGACCCACATATATCATTTTCTGCTAAAATCAAACTCTCCTCCATCCCACCCTCCAGCCCGCAAGGAACCTCCTTCACCAGCGTTCACAAGAAGATTTATCACATCTAAAGCAAGACCTTCTGTCAGAGAGAGAGAGAGAAAGAGAGAGAGAGAGAGTGCAGCTACAAAAGACAGAGAGGAACAGATGGAAAGAACAGAGCAAGAGAGATAAAGAGCGATGCAACTAGACCAGATGGAGGTTATAGACACTAAGAAAATGACAGAGACAGAGACAGAGAGAGAGGCAGAGACAGAGAGAGAGAGACAGAGAGAGAGACTGTCTTTATGAAAACTTCATTAGGACTGTGTCCTCTCCTGCTGAACTGTGGGTTACACTCTCCCCCCTGCAAAACGCTGCCGGCCAAAGGGGACAGGAAATGGCGCTGCAGCAGCACTTTAGGTTTGGGTAGGCAAGGCTGTGTGTCGTTGCGGTGGTGTGAGCTGCCCGTCCCTGCCCTGGACTATGCTTTTAAAAGTAGTGCTACTGTCAGAGTTCTACACATCAGAGGGAGAGAGAGAGTGATGGAGGGTAAAGTAGGGATATAACATCGCTAGAAACCTACAATGCCCTTTTTAAAGATTCAGAATTAAGTATTTCAAATCATTGTTAACATTACCTTTCAGTTATTTCAAAAAAAAATGTTTTATTAAAGTGGAATATAATCTTCATACTTATTATGCTCATTTTCAATCTTTTAATTTGATTTTTAGAATCTACGTGAACATATTGACCTGCTTCAGTTTTCTCCAAACACAATATTTTCTCACATGGTGCATCTGCATTCCCCCTCCGAGCTTTCTTTAAGCTTTGGTATCTTAAGGCCCCGCCTCCTGATGAGCCCAGTGTGCTCTGATTGGCATTTTTTCTGATTGGTCAATCGCCAGCGTCCTGCCCTCACATTGCTGTGGCTGTACTTGCATCAAATTTGTCAGAACAGTTAGAGTCAGAGTCTGGTAGTTCAGATTCACCCTTACGAGCTAGACATGTCAGAGTGATACTTTAATATATTAGTGCTCTGCGTATTGTGTAAGAGTGTCAAGTTAGCCAGGTAGGCAGGCAGCAAGCATTGTGTTACGAGATTATGTCATCTTGTAAAAGAGAAAAGGGCTGGTTTCTGTTTGAGAGAGGTTCTCCCTCTGGTGTGTAAACTGGATTTTATAACTTTGCAGACAGTTTACATGCACAAAAAGCTACATAACATACTTAAGGAAAGAGCATAAAGGTGAAGTAGGTCACATTTAACATAAGACAGAAATTTACTAGTATTTTAGATTTAGATCTTAGACTTTCTGGCTCTATCAAAATATCTTCCTTGCTATAAAAAGTGTTCTTTGTCTAAATAATGATTAGACTTTGTTCCCAGACCAATGCTAAACCACAAGTTCTATTGCTAAACCACAGCTTTTTATTAAATAAGATGTAACTGACGAAGACAACATTTCTTAATACGTTTGGAAAAGTTTTGAATGTGCACTACTAACTATGTAACTGTAAATTTGTCACTTAATATCTAATAATAAAAGACTGGTAACATCCATGTGGTAGGACAGCTGTAATAGTACTGCAGTAGGGACAGCAGAGCTGAATCCCACTAGTATATAAAGTAATAGTATACTGAGAGGCTTTGTTTGTTGCAGTAATTTATCCTGGCTTATGATTGGCTATTTCCAGGTGGGCATGTTCAGCTCTAGGCAGCTGACTGGCTGTCCTGGGTTAGATCTGGACAAGTCCAGGCATGTTCAGACACTGTT
The DNA here is from genome assembly GCA_021613375.1 of Megaleporinus macrocephalus. Lineage (NCBI taxonomy): Eukaryota > Metazoa > Chordata > Actinopteri > Characiformes > Anostomidae > Megaleporinus > Megaleporinus macrocephalus. The sequence continues at coordinate 24,652,113 of CM038707.1, read as the reverse complement.
TCTTTCTCTCACTGCCCTGTCTCTCTATCTCTGTCCTACACAGTCCGCAACTTTGACCGCTCATCAGTACGAAGCCGCTCATTCCGGCGTTTAAATCGAGCTTTCAGCGTCCTCAGGCGCACCAAGAGCGGCACAGCCGTGGCCAATGATGGCACAGAGGAGAGGGACAACCTCAGAAATGCCAACATACCACAGGAGGGTGAGTTTATGTGCATTTTTCAGAAAGAAAATGTTTTTTGTAGGAAAACCAGGCCTAAAACTACAATATGAGGACCGACGCAATTCTCCACATCTGCAACAGGCATTTGTACTTTTGGGTAGAGAGGTTAAGGTGAGGTTCAGGATCATGGATTAGGATTAGGATTATGGTTTCAAACTTTATACACAGTCGTATGCAAAACTTTGGGCACTCTTGGTCAAATTGCATGTTAACACATCCTTCACAGACGATGCACTTCTAGCAAAAGTGGATCCTGAATTAAACAAATTGGGTGAAAATAAATCTGTACAGTCATTATTGCACCTTTAATATGTACTATTATTTTCAGCATGTTAAATTGTGCAAAAAATGTAGACAAGTTGTCATATCTAAGTGTCTCCCCTGCAGAGGATGTGTAATGTATAATTAGAAAACCATAAGGAAAGGTGCTGGGTGTAAAACTGAAAGGAGAAGGGGGTTCAGGCATGGTCTTCCTGCCAAACATCAGTTACTCCCTAACATAAGAAGTATAATAAAATGGTTGAAAACTGTCTACTGTGTGTGTGTGTGTCTATATGTCAGTGTGTGTCAGTGTGTGTCAGTGAGTGTGTCAGTGGGTGACAGCCTGGAAACAGCGTAGCTACAGCATATGTTCCTTTAATAATGCAGATGGGACTGGCATAAGGCTCAGCCTGATCAGAGAGATAGATAGATAGATAGATAGAGAGAGCGAGAGAGAGTGAGTGAGAGAGAGAGAGATCTGTTCTTTCTATAGTGAGAGAGAGGGCAACATCAGAGGCAACCGAAAGCCTATTTGCAGAAGAGGCCACAGATAAGCGATAGTCTAGTCCAAGTCGTGGGTTTACTGTTGCTTGTAGGCAAAACTAGACTCATACATGGAATAATAACTAAAATACTAGATCACAGACATGCAGTCATATGACAATGTTTGAACACCCACATGTGTTTTCATTATGTACAATGTCAACAAACTTCTGCAGAATGCACAATTTCTTTTCTGTGTTTTATATAATTTTATTTATTTATTTATTTATTTATTTATTTATTTATTTATTTATTTATGTACAGAAGTGTGTCCTCTGTGGAGAATATGTTAACTTATTTTATAGACAAAGCATGTTATTTGACCTGGAACGCCCAAGTTTTTGTATACAACTGTAAATAACTGTGAATCATTCAGAAGTAGTTCCTTGTAATGATTGTAATCGTGCTGTAAGGTTTGGTTTTAAGTTACTTAACTCTCTGTATGATGAAGGTTGGCCTATACAAGCACAGGCTGTTTATTAGGACATTTCGAATCATCTTGGTCAGAAACAGTGACAGGGTCACCACACAGACAGACAGGGTTTAACATTGGCGTCCATAAGCACAGGCTGAGGTCAAAAGGTTGAAACAAGAAATACAAAGCAAAGGCATGCTTACAGAAACTGGGATGGTGTCACATCCATAGGCAAGACCTCAGGATGGAAGTGGATGGAAGAGAGAGGAAGTGGGGGAAAGTGGAGCGACTGTGTGTGTGTTTCTCAGTCTTACAGCTCACTGCCCCTGATTGGCTTCCTCTGCCCACCAACCCCCAGAAGCTTTGCCTCTCTCTGCAGGCCAGAGAAAGAGCGGGTCATCTTCAATCCGAATAAAACAAGGGGAAAGAAATGGAAAGTGCAAGACAAAGTGGGTCTGTGGAGAGAATCACTGCTTGAAATATAGACTGATGAGAAGGTGTAGGACCTGCATGCGTGTGTGTGTGTGTTACATGCAAGCCCCAGGTCGCTGAAGTAATGAGCTCTGCCTTCTCTCTCCCTGCAAGCGATCACGGGCGATGAAGAGAAAATATTGACTTTAGGACAGAGAAACTGCAGTGTGAGGAAACAGAGAGAGAGAGAGAGAGAGAGAGAGAGAGAGAGAGAGAGAGAGAGAGAGAGAGAGAATTTAAGGCAAACCAGAGAGATGTCTGCAAACACAAACACTGCAGGCCATAGACTGACTAACAAGTGTTTGTCAAAAGGTCATTACTTCCGTGGTCTTTAAAAGATCCATGTGATCCATTCATATTTAATATGTGCCATTAAGTAAATGTCTGTGCAGCTAAGCGAATGTCTGTTCACATTGAACCCATGCTACTGTGTAAATGTCTATCAGTGCTATAATAATATAAACGGAATCACAGTATAACACGTGTTACAGACAAGTCAGCATTAGTGCTCATAATGCAGCAATTTTCAGAAAACACACTCTCACACTGTTTGCATTTCTTTTTCTGTGGAATATTTCCACTGACTTCCACTGTATTACTCTCCTGTTCTTCCCATTAACATTAATAACTTGTAGGAAACATTTTTTTGCAATACAAGTTATCTTTTGGTGGGCATTAAATTACATGTTCATTGATTGATTGATTTATTTATTTATTTCTAAAGTAGCAATCAAACAAAAAGTGAATATCTAGCCTTCTGGAGACCAGCCAACTGTGCAAACCAATTATTTACACTCATTCTGAGAACATTTGAAATCCACATTGAGATGAATACATATCTACAAACCCACATATGCATATGTACACACACATAATCTATGTGTATGCATAGCTGTAGACCATTATTGGCTAATAACAGCCTATTCTGCAGAGGAAGACCAGCAAACAAAGACACCAGTCTTTGAAGATTGAAACCTCCATAGACATGTATACCTTCAAAATCCCTCTATAGAAAGTTATCAGGTGTGATGCCACAAATAGTTGTTTGTTTATTTGAGTTGCCCTCTGTAACAAATAAAGGCACCCGGCCCCTGGACGTAGCTCAGTTTTATCAGGGCATTTCCAATCATTGGGTCAGAGCGCAGACACACAAGATTAGCACAGGCATCCATAAATACAAGCTGACTTGAAAATTGAAAGCACAGACCACAGTTTTCCAGAACACCTGGAGAAAAAGGAAATACTATGAACACCCGGACACAGTACAAAACACAGCCAACGCATACAAGCCCTTGGAAAGACAAGCTACTGCAACTGGAACTCGTTATACAGAAACTAGAATGACACCACAGCCAGAGACAACCAGAAAGCTCTGGAATAGAGACTGGACAGAGCCTAGGGTCCTAGAACAGGGGCAGCGTGGGTTCTAGAACATGTTTGGGTGGTACCAAGTTCTAAAGTAGGTCTAGGAAAAGTCTGAAGGGGTGAGGTGGTTGTAGAGAAGAGCCAGTGTGGCAGTGGAAGAAACAGGTAGAAGACTCAGGGCTGCACCTGAAGGTTCTAGAACAAGGTTAAAGCAAACCTGGAATGTACTAGAACAGAGCCGGGCAGCTCCAGGGTAAATGCTAATGTAATGACTCAGCTTGACTAGACTATGTAGTAACATAGCTTTGCCATTTGTTTGATAAAACATTTATAGACTGAAATGAAGTTACAAATAAAGGACTTCTTTATAACTCTGTAATGACTTCTTTCTATAAATGAAGTTATGAGGCAGCGAGTAGTGAAGTTTCCTGATTTGAGTCCGTCTGTTATGCTGGTTTAAATCAAAAGGCTGGTTGTGGGATGAAGAAGAAACAGCTTCACTTCCTCTGTGAATATAAGTAAACAGAATGCTTGACTGAACAGTCTGCCAAGTTTGGTTTCACTGTGCATCTGTTCAGAGCTAATTCTGCAGTTTCAACATGCATCCCTCTGTCTCTGCACTGCTGTCTTTTCTTTTGTCTGCTCTTCCTCTGATTCCTTGAAAGTTCTCTCAGCTGTGCTTGTTCCTGTTGTATCCTTTCTGGTTTTCCTGGAAAGGGCTAGCTAGTGGATTTTTTTAACAGGAACTCCTAATGTTCTCCTTTTCTCTTTGTGTCTGCAGTGTTTGCTCTGCCCCAGCTCCACCATCTCATCCCAGACGGCGAGGTCACCACCGTTAAGATCACACGGGCTGACCCCTGTGAGCCTTTGGCCATCAGCATTGTCGGGGGCAATGAGACGCCGCTCGTACGCATTCTCATTCAGGACATTTACAGAGAGGGGGTCATCGCCCGGGATGGAAGACTGCTGCCTGGGGACATGATCCTCAAGGTGTGTGTTTGTGTGTGTGTGTGTGTGTGAGTGAGAACGATAGAGAGTGGTAGGGAAGTAGAGATAAAGGGAGGCCTTAAATTACATCACTGTACAGTAGGTGTGAATACTAGCTTGGACTGCATATGGCGTCATGTGCTTCGCCATCTGTTAAGCAGGGTGGTGGGGGGTCGGTGTGTGAGAAAAGCTCCTGATTTGTGTTTACATCTTTCCCTCAGTCCACCGCTGATCTATTTTATGCATCACACAATGTCTCTGATCTCACAACATGAGAAAAACATCCTTTACCGTCTCTTATATCTGCATGCTTCTCCCTGGCCGTGTTCATACAGGGCTATAGTCAAGATCACCTTTGTTTATTATAAGATAGGCCTAGTCCAGGTCAAGACCTAGTCCAAATAAGAGTGAAGCAGAGTCAAGACTAAATCCATATTGAAGTGAGTCAAGACCAAAACCCCCAAAATTTTGTCCTCTTTGAGACCAAACTTTATATCTACATGCGTCTCCTTGGTCCTGTTCACACAGGGCTATAGTGAAGACCATCTTTGTCAGTTGTAAAACAGGCCTAGTCCAAGTCCAGATTAAGTCCAGATAAGAGTAAAACAGAGTCAATACTAAGTCCAAATGATAATGAGACAGAGTCAGGAGTAAGTCCCAATCAAAGTGAGACCGAGTCAAGACTAAGTTCAAATCAAGTTTATCGCCTTGCTTACAGTATTGCAGTATATTGAGTAGTAACTCCAGAATCATGATACACATCATTTCACCAGGTTCTTGCAAATACACAACCCCAGATGTCCTCTCCAACATCAAGAGAGGAGGCTAAACATCATACCTGTCAGATTCAGGTGTGAGTGAGAAAGTTCATTACATACTGAAATGGATTTCCATCAAATTATCGAAATGAAGTACAGGAATCATGAGGAAATACAAAAAACAAAACTTATCCAGCAGGTGGCCATCATAGCAATAGCTAACTTGATGAAAAGAGTTTTGAAATAAATGAAGTCTGGGAGAAGGTGCATGTCTAAAACTTGCCAAACATTGTCATAATTAAATGTCTGGGTAAGTTCTATTTGCCCAGTGTTTAAACAATGTGAGTACACCCCTTAAGGTCTAATAAAGTTTGAAAGGTAAACTTTATTCACTTAACCAGGGGAAATATGCATATTTGTTCTGTTTCATAACACGAAATGCCTGGAGTCAAGACATGTAACTGCAAAGGCACATGACACATTAAAGTTCCCTAACTAGAGATACTGAGGTGGTGATAGTCTTTGTTCCCTGAGAGGTACAGGTGTTTGTAGGTTTATAAGTTGTTAGATTAAAGTGTCCTTCCAATGTAACAGCCTTTATATTTCCATCTCTCTCCTGTTTCCCATGACACCACCTCATCTCCTTTCTGTTCCTCAGTCCTCTCTTGGTCCTACACTCATAAAAAGGAGGGGCTTCAATCTTCTTACTTACAGGAGGAGCAATCCAGAAGTTCTCTCCTGTCCTACAGTCATATAGTATCTTCTCATGCCACAAATATATGAAGACAAATGATCAATCAGTAAACATACCCAGTGTCTCTTCGTGTGCCTTCCTACATCACATCATCCCATCAACCTCACTCACTCTCACTCTCTCTCTCGTCTCTCTGTGTCCCGCCCAGGTAAATGGTATTGACATAACTAACGTCCCGCATTGCTACGCCCTGGCCGCTCTGAAGCAGCCCTGCACATTGCTGAGACTGACTGTTCTTCGTGAGCAGCGCCACCGCTACCGCTCACACCACCACCACCACAATCCAGGGCCGGGCGAGCTGTACCCAGCCCATGGTGCCATGGTCCGAGACGACAGTCTGCACGTGGTGCTGGTGAAAGGAGCACCCGACGAGCAGCTGGGCATCAAGCTGGTACGGCGGCCTGATGAACACGGCGTCTTCATCTTCCACCTGCTAGAGGGTGGCCTGGCCGCCCGCGACGGACGTCTGCGCGTTGACGACCGTGTGCTGGCCATTAATGGCCACGATCTGAGATACGGCGCTCCTGAACATGCTGCGTTGCTAATACAGGTGAGCGAGAGAAGTCGAAGGTCATTATTAGGGGATAATGGTGCCTAGTGACACCAACTAATACGGCTTTAGTTTCCCAACTCACTGAAAACTAACAGGTGAGCTAGTCACTGGAGTGAGTCTGATCAATACTATTCTTTATAACGAGAGCATAGCTGTGATATACCATGCCGTAAATACAAAGAAGCCAACTTGATTCCTGTTGAGAGTGGTCAAGTAAAATCAGGTCCTGTGGTCAGAAGCTCACATATCATGAATGGTGCAGAGGCTGGCTCACACATAATGCTTAACAGATGAGTTACAAGGTGAAATCATACCCCTCTATCTGTCTAACTGGGTTATAAACCTACACAGAAGCCAGCAGTGTGCCTGTAAGTTGACCTTTAAAAAAATGAATGTGTGTCTAGCATATTGATGGCTGTCTGGACTAATATTCTGTTTACTGTTTGTGCTGTTCTAGAAAACATTCAAAGTGATCTTATCTTTTGTTCTGAATTGTTTCCTTACGACTGTAGGCAGCGTTAGCTCAAAATTGCTGTTTGTTCACGAAAATATTTTGTTTATTTTGCTGATTGTTGTGCATTAGTACAACAGTCCTGAGGTTAGACATGGTTCAGTGTGCCCGATAATGTGGATGTGATTGCAGTTCCTGCGGGTGTGGTGGTGGTGGTGGTGTGTGTGTGTGTTAGAGAGAGTGCCGAGTCTGGGGTCTTTTTACGGTTCATATTTCTGGTAATGTTTTGGGTGTTTGTGCGTATGTGTCATTGTGGGGGGTCTGGGCCGAGGGCTGATATTCAGCTTGTTGCTTCCTGTCTGGTCCAGATTAATCTCTGAGGAGCCAAGATGGCCGCTAGCAGCAGTCAGTTTGTGTCAGAGATTAACCACTGGCGGGAAACTGATTAAATTAGTCCAATTAAGGCGATAACGAGTGAGGCCCATTCATTTACGAGTCAGCACGCTCTCTGAGGAGTACCAGAGGGCTGCGTGTGTGTGGGTGTTTTGAGTTTTGGTGTCCTGCCCAGTCATCTCCCAAACGTTAGTCATCCCAGTTCCCACCCTCTGCCTGATTGTCCCCGTGGCACAGCACCAAGCAGTCTGGAAGGCAAACATGTTCTTTCCTCAAGCAACGTGACGCCAGCCAATGTATCTTTTTGAGTTGTGAAGCAGCTGAACCTGCTTGGAAGAGAACACTGACTACCTCTGAGCTTGTGAACAGGAGATGCCCATAACTGACCAGCATGGTGTGGATCAACTACTAGGAACTCATCAGACATGGTTCCCATTGATAGAACCTCATTATTCTTAAGGGAGTCTTATACAGCACTGGAAACACTAACATTAAATTAATTTTTTCGATTTTGAAAGCGGTTCTACCTAAAGCAGCAAATATATTTTTTATATTATTTTTATTGATATTGTGGTTGGACACCTATACTGGTATACTGATGTAGACTATACATTGTCCTAAGGTTGGTCTTTACTACACAATGTGTGAATTACCCTGCTAAATAAACAGCACAGACCAGCATGTATTATATCGTTGCTGTCCATGTATTTCTATTTTTGTCAATATTTATTTTTTTAGCATGTATTATATCTTTGTTGTTCATGAATCTGTATTTTTGTCTTTTTTTTAAAAATTTAAACAGGACAGTTGCTCTCTATATACTGTATCGTGTAAGTTTCATGATGTTTGGACCAATAGAAATGCTCCAAAGAGCTTAGGGAAAATTTTGCTCCCACTGACTTCCACTAAAAGATATGACAGTTTTTATCCTTTAGCTGCTGTTTTGAAGATTTATTTTGAAGTTTTTTCTTGGACAGCAATGATATTTGCTGGTTTAAGCGGGTCTATTCTGTTGGTTTATTTGGTCACCCAGCCTGGTCATGCTGATTGACCAGCATATTGGTGGGGACTAGCATATAACTTCTATTGCTACTGACAAGCATATTACCATCCAAAACACAACATACACTGGATTTGATGATGACCAGCATATTAACTTTCTTTGCTACAGACCAGCATCCAAAACACATCATATGCTGGTTTTGCTGGTAACTAGACATGCTGGTCTATGCTGTTGTTGTAGCGGGGTAC
>CM038707.1:24448691-24638691 GCA_021613375.1 Megaleporinus macrocephalus | reverse complement strand
CCTGGATAATCTATAATGTTAACATGATTGTTTGGAACAAAAATGCTCTGAAAGGTTCACATGGGCTATAAGTGTTCCATCTTGACGCACTGACATGCGAATGTCCTGCAGACCCAAACACACCCACAAACAAGCATACAGAAAAACCCACTCTGACGTCTTATTGTCTTATTTTCTAGGACTCGTGTCATAAGCCAGCTTGTTATGAGAAGACAGTCACCCTCTCAAAGGAGCCTAATGAGTCTCTGGGCATGACTGTAGCTGGGGGCATGAACAGCCGCGGCTGGGACCTACCTGTCTACGTCACCAACATTGACCCCAACGGGGTAGTGGCCCAGGAGGGATCCATCCGCAAAGGTGTGTGTTATGTGTGTATATAGGAAACAAATTGCCAAATTGGTGTGTAAGTATGATCCAGCGCAATTAACATACAGCAATCAGACATTCTTACAATATGGCTGTGAGGACTTGGCTAAAACTCTTATGGAATTTCATAGTTCATGTCAAATGTGTATCTTATAGCAGTGGTTCTCAAATTTGGTCTTGGAGGCCCACTGCCCAGCACATTTAATAATCATTAATGAGCTGATTGGTTGCAGCAGATGTTGGGTGTTTGGTGTGTCCCAATTGTGCACTTAATACTAATATTAATTAGTTTTGAGTATGTATTCTAAGTGTCAATGTTGAGTATACCACAATGCATACTTAGCAGAATGCAATCAAATCCTCACAGTGATGTTCCAAGGTTTGATGTAAAGCTTTCTCTGAAGAGTTTAGCGTACTTTTTTAGAAAAAGTATTACTGAATCAGGGAAAAGCCTGGAATAATCGTATCAGAGGCATGATTTGGACTATGTCATTATATACTGATACACTCAGCCCCAAAAAGAAGATCTGCATGATGGAGATATGATGGAAACAAAACACAGCGTGTTGTTGCATATTTCCACCACATGTCCTCAAAATCCCTTAAAAGTAATTCCAGTTACTTCACAGATAGACTGATTAGGGAGGTGATAATGAATCAGCTAACTAACAGCTGTGCTAAACCTTTAACACGATTAAAACAATTAGTAACTAGATTGTGTACATTGGATCTAATAAGGGCATGTGTGTGAAAACCTGACATGGCAGAGCAGTTCAGGCTAGCTGCAGTAGATTTGCTAATGTGGTTTCAGTGTTTGACAGACTGAATGTTTGTCTATTATTTCTAGATTAGAAGTTTCACCAAGCACGTCTGGACTATTTATTATATTTGAGGTTAGGTGTGCAGATTTTAGCTTAAAATCAACTTTTTTCATGTCCCTGCTCAAATTAAGGATTTATTTATTAAAATGTATCTTATCACACCATTTAAAAGACTTAGGTTTTGTATTTCTGTATTTTTTGTAATATAATGTAATGTAATCACAACCCTTAGAAATGTCTTCTGATATTTTATAGCATTGTGTGCACCAGTGGGTGGTGAAAAAGTAACATTAACAAAAAATTATAATAACAGCTCTCCTTCCCACCATCTCTACCAAACACCTTTCCCATAATGCATTTCACAATAAACACATTATGGCAAGTTGATGATTTCTGATTTCTGATGACTTTAAAGCATGCCTACGATTTAATACACGTTTTATGTTGACTGAGAAATCAAATAGGTTGTAATAATAATAATAATAATAATAATAATAAACGTACAGATTTTCCATATCAACTTGAATCATTGTGCAAGTCCTAACAATGACTTGATCTCCTCTCTCGGGCTCTAACACCGCTGTACACCTGTCTCCAAGGTGACCCTCTGATCTTCCCTCACACACACACTTTGAACACAGGCGCTCCACACACTCATAGGCCTGCTAACAAAGACACACCTGCTAATGCATATGCAACACACTCCCCGGTTCTGCAAATGTATGCCTGATAGCAGAGTGTGCCAGAACAACACACACACTCCGCTGCTCCCATCCTCACACCTGACATATTAGGAAAATTGCCCTCTCTCTTATTTTCTCACTCTCTCTCAATTACTTGCATGAATAGCAACATATTGAGGCTAATTCTGTCATGGGCTCTCTGTTCGGAGCCATGTGTGTCGTATGTATGATCATGTGCGAGCAACACTGAGACACCAGAATCATGATTGCGTCGTTGTAGACTAGCTCAGACAAGGATGCCAGTGTATCAGCGTGCATGTGTGAATTTATTTCTATGGATTTTAACAACAGGAAGTTGTAGTAAAACCTAAATAACAGGACTTCATGTGTACTGCTGAAGGAATATAGCAAATACATACAATATAATAACTGGAGCGCAGCAAGAAATCAGGGACCAAGCCTTTTCTTCAAACTGCATTCTTCTAACCTGCATATTCACATTTTACACACACACACTCACACACTGCCTATGACTTTTGCACAGATGTACCAGTGCTGAGATAAGATGGGACTGTTTCAATTCACTCCCACTTTCCATAAAGACTACCAGTGCAGCTTTGCCATCCAGACTTCAAACAGATATTCTCTTAACTTTTCTTTGATATTTAGTTTATTAAACTGTAAATACTGTTTGACCAGAGGAGGATGGGTCTCCCCTTGTTAATCTGGTTCCTCCCAAGGTTTCTTCCTCCAGTCTGAGGGAGTTTTTCCTCGCCACTGTGTCGCCTCTGGCTTGCTCACTGGTGGATATATGTTGTAACTGTCTGTTTTCAAACTTCTGTAAAGCTGCTTTGTGAAAACATTGTTGTAAAAAGCGCTTGAACTTGAATAAACATGAATTGAATACTGTAATCTACCCCACTCTCGAGACATCAGAATGAAAATTAGTGTATGTGTGTGTGTAGTGTACCTTGTACAGTAATTTAGAGTGGCAGTCCATCTTAACACGCAGCCATGCAGCTAATCTGTCACTGGTATCTCATCATTTCTCTTCTATCTATCTGTCACAGATGGTCGTTCTCTTCCTCATTCATTCAAGCTAAAGGCTCAGTAAATAAATAAATCAATACAACAAGCAAAGCTCTGCACATTCCATATACATTACCTAATCATTTTGACTGTAATTATTTATGTACATAATTAGAGATAAAGAATTCTTTTCACATTCACTTTACATTCTGGACTTGGTTTCAGTCTACATGCAGCATTTACAGTTTACTTGGTGTCACAACAACGACAACAGTAAAATAGCAAATAATGTATATGTTCTACGTAAAAACACAAATGTGGAGGTTCTGTGCAGTTTCTACAGATAATGTACTTTTCATCCCTCCTTTAAATCAAACAGCGCTGTGGGTGCTACGCTAACAACCGTGTGGCATGTTTCCTAGGTGATATCCTGTTAAACGTGAATGGTGTGGACCTGACTGGTGTGACTCGGGGCGAGGCCGTGGCTAATCTGAAGAACACCTCGTCTCCAGTGGTCCTACGTGTGCTGGAGATGAGGCCACCGGACATTAGCTCTCTGGACTGCATGCCGCCACTGCATTCACCCTGCTCACTCTCACCCTGCTCACCCAGCAACATCAAAATGCCCCTGCCCAGCGACGACTACTCACCACTCTGGGTGTCCTGGCTTCAGCTGCCCAGGTGAGAGAGCAAGGAGAACAGCATGCATGCTTACAAATGATGACCCGCTTCCAGTCAGTGTGCAGTCTGATCATGAAAGACTTTATATTTTAGTGATTTCACACTTTTCCAATCTTGTAAACATTTTGTTTGTGATAAATTGGCATTTACATATTGTAACTTTAAACCAAACACACCACACATGCATGAAAGCTCACGCTCTCCTGTAACTGGATCACATCAAGAGCAGAAGGACTATGAAGGGATCCTAAATTCCATTGGCTGTTGTTGAGACCTGCTGGGATTTGGATTCACTGCTAGATTAAATCCATATTCTAGTTGAAAAAGGTTTGAAATACTCACTGAAAAATTAGAACCTGTATCTCACAGACACAGAACCTGTATCTCAAATGGCTGTGTCATCCATTGACTCTGAATTATGTTTTGTTCAGACTGCAAGCAAATTAGATTTGTTTCTTAAGCCAGATCTTTTGAGTGTCCACACTCTTATTTGCGAGCGATCAGGTCGGATTTGTGTGTTCAGACATCACCAACCTATCTGCATTGGTTGCTGTGGTAATGACGTTACAGTTCACTTTTACTTTGGTGCTCTTGTTACATCCCAGAATATGATGTTGTTTGTTGCATTGCAAGTGACACACAAATTCTGACCTGAACCATATCAACATATTTTAATATTTTGATTAAGCCATACCATCACGTTTTCAAATCTCACCCAAACCACTTCATTAAGCGTTCAGTCTGAATTCAACCAAACCATTTCAAGTGTTGAGCCTATATCCGACCCAAACCACTTAATCAAGTGTTGAGTCCAAATCCGACCCAAACCACTTCATTAAGTGTTGAGTCCAAATTTGACCCAAATCACATTAAGTGTTGAGTCCAAATCCGACCCAAACCACTTCATTAAGTGTCGAGTCCAAATCCGACCCAAACCACTTCATTAAGTGTTGAGTCCAAATCTGACCCAAACCACTTCATTAAGTGTTGAGTCCAAATCCGACCCAAACCACTTCATTAAGTGTTGAGTCCAAATCCGACCCAAACTAATTTATCAATTGTTGAGTCTAAATCCAACCCAAACCACATCGTGTTGAGTCTAAATCCGACCCAAACCACTTCATTAAGTGTTGAGTCTAAATCCAACCCATTAGCACTTAATTAGGAGTTGAGTCCAGATCCAACCCAAACTACTTTATCAATTGTTGAGTCTAAATTAAACCTAAACCACTTCATTGAGTGTTGAGTCTAAATCCAACCCAAACTACTTCATCAAGTGTTGAATCCAAATTTGACCCAAACCACATCAAGTGTTGAGTCTAAATCTGACCCAAACCACATTAGGTATTGAGTCTAAATCCGACCCAAACAACATCAAGTGTTGAGTCTAAATCCGACCCATTAGCACTTCATTAGGAGTTGAGTCCAGATCCAACCCAAACTACTTTATCAATTGTTGAGTCTAAATCCAACCCAAACCACTTCCTCCAGTGTTGATCAGCAGCTTTAATTCCTACCGAGCAGAAACACCTTCTAGAACTCATCAACTGTTTGAAGACTGAGACCAACGGATAAAACAGAATGAATCAGGTTGATCAATCTTCTGCTTACTTTGAATGAAACTTGGAGCCACAGTGGCTAATATAATATTTGTGGATAATATTGGACAATCCAGATCTGAAGGCTAAGCCCAGTAAGGTTACCCAACTGTAGTCCTAGGGATCCACAGTCCAGCACCTGATTAATAATCTACCAAATCTACCAAATCTGGTAAGAAGCGAGCTGAATTAGGTGTGTATTAGCGGAGAGGTGTCAACCCCTGTCATACAAATACCAGTCCAAATCAAGGATATCACATAGAAAACACAAACCTAAATCCATATATTGATCAGAATCAATCAGGCTCCTCCTCAATTCTAAATCTGTCGCCGCTCGCACAGCCCTTTCAGCTTCGCCATCTTCTCCTCCTCTCTTTCCTTCATCAGGGTCTATAGTGAGGGGAGGTTGTTATGAATAATAATTTTCACTGATAAAAGTCTTCAAGTCCGCAGCAACTTTCCAAATAACATCGTCTGCATAGTAATTCAGAAAGCATGAGGGAAAGCGAGCTCAAGGTTTCTATCGCTTCCTCCTCCAGATGTAAAAGGTTTAGAGGTCTGAGAGCGTGACAGCTTCAAATGGATTCCCTCCCCCGACTTCCCTTCTGCTCCTGATGCCTTTTTCCCGGTAAAATGGAATTATTCATAATGAGGGTTCAGGAGGAGAATTTCAGCCAGTTACTCAAACATACCTGCCAGTCAGAGTCTCTGCACTATACAGCAGCTCCTGAACTCACCACCCACTTCCTGCACGCTCAGAACTCACCTCCTCTCTCCTTATTTTCAACTGTACATAGAACAAATTTCTTTCAACACAGGACCAAAGTACATACTGGTCACTTTATTAGAAACACCTTCCTTACTGTTATCACGCACAATATGTATTAACCTTCTCCTGACCGCAAGGCTGAATCACAAAACTGAATCATGGACTGAACAGTGAGCTTGACAAGCAAGCGGAAAAGTCTGAGCAGACCTTTCCTCAAACACAGCACATCCCTCTCATACGCTTTCGACTCGTATGCATTCGAACTTGATCCCCCGTTTCATTCAGAGAGGCAAGCAAGAAAGAACATGCATGCGAGTGAGCAAAATTTACAGAGATATTTCAAAGACAAACAAATGTACTATTTAAAATCCAGTTCATCAGAAAAATAATGAAACAAAACAAAAACGTTTTTCAGAAGATGATGTATATACACTACCACTCAAAAGTTTGGGATCACAGTGAAATGTTCTTGTTTTTAATGGAGTATCTTCTTTCCTTAACACAACAATGTACTGACGGGTCTCTAAAGAAAGTTGTTTCTTTCTGGTCATTTTGAGTCGGTCAGCAAGCCATCAACTGCTGATGCTTCAGATACTAAACTAACCTAGAATGTTGTTCTCCCTTTTATGTTCAATTATTAGTAGAATGTTTTTCAGCTGTGCATCACAATTGAGCAAGAGTATCCTAACAACCAATTAGCCAAACAACATCCTTAACATGGATTGGCGGCCGTACCAGGAGATTTAGACAGAGGACTGAGAATTGCTGATAATAGGACTATATGTAAATAAGCCTCTATACAAAAATAGACTTTAATACAAACATTTTTATTCTTCAAAAATCATCTGATACACTTCAATTAATTAAATGGACAATATTGTTTGTGAATTGCATGAAAATTGCATGAATTGCATGAAAATTGCATGAAATGAAATTCCAAAGGGATCCTAAACTTTTGAGCGGTAGTGTATGTGCATTAAAAATTGGCCTGAACGTACACCCTCCCCCCAAGCACTCTTAAACGAGCAGTGATATTGAAATGTTACACTGTACTCTGTCAGTAAAATAATTCAATACAAACATGGCGTTTTAACAGCAAAATAAGAATTTAATAATCAATATATAGTATTTAATATACCATATAGAATTTGTTTGCATGGTACAAACTCTGGGGAGCCCTGACTCTGGATATATAACCTAGGTGGAAGTACAAGCTAGGTGTTTATATCCAATCATACTCATACACTGTAATTCACATTTGCCACAAATAAGAACAACTAAACCAGAAGTTTAGGGTTTTTTTCTTTTTGAGATAAAGGTCAAGCATCATGCATCAGCCTAATACACGGCCGCACTGTTACCTTTAGCATAAATAAATTTGTCAGCTTGTCAGCTGCCACCAGGGACGCATTCGTCTGGATTGTGATGACCTGAGCTGCAGCATATCTGGAATGAGACTCTTTGGGAGCGTGTGTGATAAGGTTATGTGTTCCCTGCAGGCATCTGTACTGCTGTAAGGACATTGTGTTGCGGAGGAGCACGTCAGGCAGCCTGGGTTTCAGCATCGTAGGGGGCCAGGAAGAGATCAACTGCAACCAGTCCTTCTTTATTCGCTCCATTGTAGAGGGCACGCCTGCCTACAACGACGGCAGAATACGGTATGTGGAAATTTCGCTTCTGCACTGAAACTGGTAACACTATTGTGAGGGTCCACTGTAAATGTTTTAGACACAAGTCTGGTGCTGGGTGGGATGTATTACCTAGCATGGTAATGCTTGTTGGCCAGCCCACTAGCATCCAAAATATTTAACTTGGTTATCCACCACATGGTTCTGGTTGCTCAATATGTCAACTGGTATTGCTAACACTGGCTAATGGTTTGTGAGACTCTATTGTAAAAATAAGCACAAAGGTTTTCTTGGAGGTGTCCATTTTAGTTGTCCTAATGTTTTAGTGGGAGGTGATCAACTTGGGTGGGACGTGACCTCTGACTTCCAAACTAAATGAAATGCACCATATATCTGCCATAGAAAACAAAGTAGCTGGTTCTTATTTTATTTTTATTTTTTTCTACATTATTTAATAACACAGCTGCTGTTCAAATAGTGTCAAAATGTCATAAAGAAATAATAAAAGAATACTGTTACATTGACCTCCATTGAAAGTGGAGAATGTTTTTGCAGCTCTGCTAGCGTAAAATAGTTTTTTCAGTTTTTGGGCATGCTGTTGTAATGGAATTTTGAAATATTTGCACAGTGCAAGCTAAGCATTGTAGCGAGAGAACACTGAGGAAAAAACGAAATGATATGAAATCATGAACTGTTGCTGGGGAAAGCAATGCTGTGCTCCAGAATACTACATAACAAATTTATTAAATGCTAGTTTTCTGGCTGGAATGCACATTACATCACCATTTTCACGTTTTCTAATGACTAGTAGGTGAGGGGACCATCAAAATAAACTGACCAGTACAGCTACAGTGGTATTATGAGGAGTGATGGTGGTAAACGACATTTCTATATTTATTCTTAAATCCCTGCTGCTGTTTTCATTCGTTTCATTTTTTAATCCTCGAATCTTTCTCCCTGTCTAGCTGTGGTGATATATTGCTGGAGGTGAACGGGAAGAGCACCTGGGGAATGACCCACACGGCTCTGGTGCGCCTGCTGAAGGAACTGAGGGGCCGCATTACCCTCACCATCGTTTCCTGGCCCGGCAGCCTGCTATAGGTCCGCACTGCATGGGGGAGGGGTTTATCACACTGACCCTACACTGGGGGACATGGCTTGACACAGCCCCTGTCCACAGACAGCAGGGCTTTGGACATGAACTTCCTTGGTAGGCAGGTCATATGAAATGGACCGCCCCGCCTTTGATAGGTGGGGCCAGGACGCATTGGCCTCGCCCAGGCGGGAGGGGCTTACATGGACTCCTGCTCATAACGACGGGGCTTATGACAGACTTATGGTGGCCTTACGGTGGCTGTTAAACCGACAAGGCTTCGCAAGGGATGCTGGAAGGAGTCTGGAAGGTTCTTCAGGCTCGTGACAATATACAAACACGTTTCTGTTGGCCACCTGGAACTAAACATTCCTAACCCCGCCTTCACTGATCTCGCAGTTTAGACACAGGAAGACACATAGAGCAACTAAAAGATGCTAAAACCTGCTGAGGATGCCACGTAGGCTGAGGACGTAAAGGCTGGATCAAAAGGGAAGCACCAAGATACATTACTATCACACCATTATAAGGAGTGTATTTGAAGATACATGTGATAAAGTATACATAAACACTCCTCTAAGGGCACTGTGCAAGAAATATTTGTGGTCTGAACACAGACGAGAGGACTTTCTGGGAAACGTGGCTATTCAAGCTGGGGTTCGTGGTAGTTCTGGGGTGGGAAGGGGACACAAGTTGCCAACTCCGTTAGTTTATATGTTAGAACGCGCATTTAATTGGACGCACATTTCTTTACTGTTATTGTTGGTGTCTGGAGAAGAAAAAAAAACACAAAGAGATGAATTCAAACACTTGTACTATGATGACTATTTCTTTCGTTTTTGTTTTTGTTTGTTTGTTTACTTCTATCTGTTCCTATGGCCTTTTGGATATCGGCTTTGCTTTCTTTGTTCTGACAGTGGTGCATTCTCTCCTGCCGCTGGCGAGGAGACTCGTTTGCCAAGTAGTTTTTTTTTTTTTTGGTCTGTGTTGGTATGTTTCTGACGCTGTCGCAAAGAAAAAAATCTCTAGTAAGTATTATGAAAAGAAAAAAAAATGGAAGCTGACTAAAATAAATATCGTTCATATGCTCTCAAAAAAAGATATCTATGCTTATAACAATGAGATTTTGGCGGCCTTGCTGATTTTGCTACTCTAGAGACATGAACTGAGGGAGCGGAGCGTGGAAGCGAGTGATTTGTGTGTGTGTGTGTGTGTGTGCGTGGACGTTGTTGTGGGAAGCTGTATGGTCCAGTGTCTCAGGCTTTTGGCTTGTGTAGTATACTGTATCTGATGATACGTTTGGATAAATAATCAATAAAAATCATTCTACAAGGAGTGAGGACTCTCACATTGTGTTGTGTTGTGTTGCGTGTCTGAGAGAAAGTGTATGTACGAGAGAGAGCGAGAGAGAGAGAGAGAGAAACACTAGTCAGGTTGCTAATCTGCTCTAATGACATTCAAATTATCACACTCACACAGCTGCTTTATGAAATTATTTATAATACTGTTTTCCTACCTCAACAAAATCAACATTGTTTGGCACAACAAAAAAAACATTCTTATTATTCTCAAACAATCGAAATGTCATTCAATTTATCTTAAAGGATTATAAATAAACTTAAATTAAAAATAGGCTGTACCCTTTTTTGTTCATTTCTGTTATGAATGAGATAATAAACAGCTTAAAATGTAACATAAATCGGCTCTACACGAGCCCGGCCTTTGATCGGCCCAAACGAAAGTAAAATGATGTCACTCGTCAGCCACTGGTTGGCTACTGGGCTTAAGAATGAATAAATTAAGACTTCTCTAATAGCACAAAGGCTAGTTGTTTTGAGCAGTTTATTTAGTGGGCTCTGACCGGTGGTCGCGATCAGTGTCGCGCTCCTCACTGGGTTCTGTGCTGTCTTTGTTTCGTCTGGAGCTTTTGTGTCTCCTGTGACTCTCTCCATCACCACTAGCGTGGCTGCTCCTGCTGTAGCTGCTGAGAGAGGATAAGGTGAAGGGAAAATAAAGAGGAGAGAGAAATGGAACAGGTGACAGTTTGGCAACCAATTATTTTTTATCCACTTTTGGTTTCAAATGAGTCAGAAAGAATGTCTGAAAGTGTTTGTTCTGCAAAGTGAAAACAGCTATTCAGTGGCTCCAATTTTCAGCAGGGCAGGACAAAAGAAATGGCTACTCAGGGCTTCTTTGTGGAGGGGGCTCTCAACAGGCCTGAACTAAAAAGTTAGCCCTGATGTATAATTTTGCACATCTAAGTAAGTAGTGTCATAACTAAACAAAAGCAAGAAAAGAAAAAAAATAATTAAAGCCCTCTGCAGTTTTGTTTCGAGTTTTCGAGAACAAGTGGGGGCCACCATCAGAAATCTGGGGTGATCGATGTGAGTAGGTCAATTCTAAACTGTCTGGTATGAAGTGGCATTCAGGTCATAGATTATATTATTGTAACTGAGAGAAGAAAACAAAAAGGAACGAAACCCGTGTCCCCAAACATTCTCATTGTAAAAGTACTCATAAGTGTGTGTGTAATGTGTAATGCGTAATATGTAAGTCTGAGAATGTGTGTGTGTGTGTGTGTGTGTGTGTGTGTGTGTGTGTGTGTGTGTTTGCGTACCTTCGTGATGATTTATGGCGTTCGTTGCGCTCCCTGTGTCTTCTCTCTCTGTGTCTGTCCTCTCTCTCTCCTGCTCCACCAGCATGCTCCTGATGTCTCTCTCTTTCCCGATAACTATGATCCCTATGCCGTAAAACATAATCTTCATCACTGTACACACACACACACACACACACACACACAAAGAGAAAAGAAACACTAAGGAACACTTTGTCTGGTACTCTACTTAAGTGCTACTGTACCCCATAGTAAATAAACAAATGGCAGGCCAAGTCTTAATACTTAGTCACAGCAGAACACACATTAAACATACATTTGTTTTAGTATGAGGGGAAAACTGTTAGTCCATAAACTCACAATCTTTTACAGTACACAGTACAAACTAATGTTCCTGCCCAATGTTCCTCTCAATATTTGAAAAGAAATGAGTTTGATATAGTATAAAAACACTGCTAAGCTTCAAACAGAACCATTCACTGCACCAAACAACGTAAGCCAGGCTGCAAAACCAGCATTTTTACCAACATATTTATATACGTCTGCCGATTCAGCCAGTTTAGTCTGTGCAGTGGATGTTTCCGTTTGGATTGCATTCTGAATGAGCCATGATATAAGGTAGTTTATCAGAACAGAAATAATTTACATATTACTGAAGCCGTAACCAAATCTCATACCTCATATCTTCATTTTTGTCATTCTGTCCTCCTTTTCCTCTTATTTTACAGTATTTGAAAATTCCAAATGACATTTACAACATTATGTGACAAATGGAGCAATAGAAAAGCTCTGGTTCCTAAAACAATGGTTCCATCATTTTCTATCCAAAGCTACAAGTATTTTTTCTTACTCCTGAAAAGTTGCCATTTTATTATTTATTATTTTTTTTAGGTTTTGTTCCAACAGCAAGGATATATCAGTCTTAAAGGTACTGTAACAGAGAGGTTTAGTGAGGCGGCACAAAAGTGATGCAACCTCATTTAACATTAAAGCAAACCTCATAAAATACAGTAACATACTTTATTTTTGAGAATGGATATGTTCACCCATTTTGCTCACTCTCTTCTCTCTCTCTCTCCCCAACCCCCATGTTTGCCTTTTCCACTCTGTGTTTTTTCTGTTCTGTTGATTAGCTACTGGACACACATATGTACACACCCACACACACATCACTGTTTTGTCCTCTGCTGACCTTCTCAGCATACTCTCCTTCTTCATGTTTTAAATTTGCCTTATTACTTACCAAGAGACCTCCCAGTCCCAGGAGGCACTGCTCTATTCAGGGGATAATTTATTAATCCTCAGCTTCCACACAAACACACACATGCACACACACACACACACACACACACACACACACATCTGATCTGTATGCACATGGAGCCAAAAATAAACTCCACTAAAACAATGCAGGTTGTGAGTGTTCAGCACACAGAGTGAATAATGATGTGTGTTAATAAAAGCCACATCTCAGCTAGCACATATGCCCTATAAGCAGAGAGACAGAGAGAGAATGAGAAGGACATGGAGATGGAGATGAAAGAAGAGAGAGAAAGAAGCGGGGAGAAAAAAGTGAGGAAAGGGCAAGAACCACTATATTTATTATTAGAAGTTTGTGTAGCGGTTCATATACTCAGTGATTCTGTAGAAGGTTGCAGAATTGGTTAAGATTAGTTTCATGAATATTAACCCCTTTAACTGCAGCCTTATCCCAGAGCTACCACTTTTTATTGATCATTGTCATTCAGTTCAAGTATCTTAGAAAGAAGTGCCCAAAAAGTGGCCCATGAGGATGCTTGATTTAGCCCACCAGAAACTTACCCTAACCCCTCATCCAGTAAGGAAGTACCTATATTACATACATCTTACATTATACATCTTTTTAAAACTGTATTTGTGAAATATTTAGAAACAGATGATGCTATAAAATGTATTTTTTACTTGATTAAACACTTTGAAGCCAACCTTCTGTATTTGTACATTGTTTAGTCTTTTTAGTCCTCATTCTACCATAAACACTGCACAGTGGCCCTCCAAGACAACCCTGCTTTTAATACCCTGTTTGACAACTACTAGAAACCTGCTGCTACTATGAAAGGAAGTGACATATATGAGGTCTGGTGGAAAGATTGAATGTTAGTTATTTGTTACTTCAACTGAAGAGAAAATATCTCAGTTAATGAGCGGAAGCCAAACTAGAACATTAACAGAAGAGGAATTTTTAAACCAACATTTTGTTGACACTAAAGCACCGATATGGTGAGTGTGCAGCCAGCCTATGCTAGATTAGTGAACCAACATCAGACTCACAGAATATCATGGAGTATTTCATACACTGGGTATTTAGTAAACAGAAAATAGCAATGAACGTGTTTTGCCCTGAACACAGTGTGGAAAAGATGGTGTACACGTCTGTGTGGGGTGGGGGCGAGAGAGTGACAGAGGGTTCAGGAACCAGTCCAAACATTTCACTCTGTTCTATTTTCAAAGAACTTTATGTTTTGCTTTGTTCTGATACTTTTAGCTCAGCTAATGTGTGTGTATTGTGTGATTGTTAGCATTTAATTAAAACACTATGTAGATAATGTGAGTGTGAGCTACATGATGTACAGATCAGCTCCACTGTTGGTAAGAAAAAAAGCAAATCAGTCACACATGGATTTGTGTGAAGTGTACAGTGACAAGCAGAGATGATTACTCCGGCCTATAGAGGTGCTAATGTGTGAGAAATTCTGCGTGTGCGTATGTGTATGTATTTGTGTGTGTCCAAGTTGATTTGGACGGAGAACAGACCTGTCTGCACTGACTCACACAGATGAGATCATACGTGTGGGACAAGTGTTCACCAAATGTCCAACCAGCTGCTGATAGCACACACATAAAGCAAGAAAATGACAGACAGATCGAGCGAGACCTTTTTTCTCTCATTCTGTGTGCGTTTGGTAAAAATCAGTAAAGAGATCCTAGATGATTGTGTTACACATGTTTGTTCTACTTAGCATTATTTTATGTCTGCATTGCCTATTTAGCATTGTTTACATCTGCATTGCATAATGTTTCATTGCATACGTCTGTAGTTTAGTTCTGCATTGCCTATTAGTTTACATCAATGGCATGTATAGCATAGCTACAGATACATACTCAGTGAAGGTAAGCTCATATTTGTTTCAGTATTCCACCAAATATTCTATACATTGCAGATCTTTATTTATTGCATGCATCCCCAGTGCACTACACAATTATAAGCCACCATTACAAGCAGCCACTTAGTCTGCTAATGCTGTTTGGAATACACGTAGGTGAAAGTCAAATAAATATCCTGCCATTTTTAGTGTTTGGTGCTAGACATACAGTTGATAAGAAATGGATGCACTTCTAGTGATCATGCCATAGTGTATTATGATAATACTTAAAAAACTAAATAAAACAAAACATGGCTCTTCAACGCAAGTCAGCTTTTGGTGTTCTCCTAACAGAGGCAACTGATTCACAAACAGCAAGTCACTGAGGCGCACCCACTGCTGATACAGGTGGTATAAACCCAGACACTTCATTAAACACAACTTGTTGTGTCTCCACTTATTGTCTATTTTATCAGGTCCATAAGGAAATTTCTCTAACTTCACATCTGTGAGCGGACACAGTGAGTACACAATAAAAATCATTGCTTGTCTGAATGCAGATAGTCAACTGAAAAACACACACATACAAAATTATCATACTAGAATTCAATTATTAAAGTATTACGTTTTATTATATATGATAAAAAAATGTATAGTTTTGTAAATGGTTGTCTTTTTGTATAAATACATTGGTGATGTAAACCATTATCCTCTACTGTGTTTTATTCATTGTAGAAATTTAGAAAGTAATGCTAAATAATTGGCTGATGCTGCCCGATACACACTGCAACATGCAGATCCTCCATAGACATTCACACAATATTTAAGAACATTATTTTCTTTAAATATTTTCAGCTAGCTTTGTATAACATGTATTTTTTAAAATTTTCTAAAATCTATAGCATTTATATTAATGTGTTTCCACACCCAACAATTACAGTGGGACCTGCTGGACCTCTCATTTCTCCTGTTATAACCACAAGTGCACCTGATATAATAATGGACAATGTGTCCTGATAAGTAGCTGCAATGAAAGTGGTTGGTTGGTGCATAATCTCCACTAAAAGGCACTGGCATTACAAAAGGATGCACAGCTGCACATAGGCTTAAGGTTGGAGGAATATAAAGTTCCTCTGAACTGGGCGGTGGAGCAGTGAACTGCATGCTCTGTAGTGATGCCAATAACTTTAGAATGAGCTGGAGTAATTTAGATGTAATCATTCAACATCAAACGCACAGAGCAGTTAGAGCAAAGGGCAAGCCAAAAGGAGGTGCAAAAACTGACAGATATTTTGTTGAGCATCTGCAGTCTGATCACTCTGATGCTGACAGTCTGATGCTGTCTCAAAGGAGTAGCGCATGTTTCCAAAGTCTCAGCAAATGTGTGTGTGTGTGTGTGTGTGTGAGAGAGAGAGCGTGTCTCTCCTCAAGAGCTTTACTCCCGCAGGTTGAGAGAGTGCCTTTTTAATTATAGTACATCTTCTGTTCATATGCTTATAGTGGCCAATTTTCTCAGCATGTTGTCTCCACAAACCCGTTTACATGAGCCAACCCCCACACTTCACTTATGAAAGAAGCAGAGGAGGTAAACAACAGCTTTACTGAAGCTGTGTCATTTTGTGTGTGTGTGTGTGTTGCTGGTGGGCTCCCAGCTGTTCCACTGCCCTGCTTTACTCTCTGCTCTCTCCTTATATGACTGTACACTGCTCCTACAGGACTGACTCAGTGTGGCTGTCAGTTGGTCACGATAAAGTCGCCTCTTTGAGCCAACTCGTATTGAAGAGCCTAACTTTTTAGGGAACCTTTTGGGGGGAAACTAATATAAAACAAATGGCACTGTAAAAGAATAAGGCTCCATTTTTTTCTTTATCTTTAGTTTTCTGCATCATTTTAACACAACAGCTGACGTTACATTGCATGAAAATTTCAGGTGAATGGACCAATAGAAATGCTCCAAAACAGCTTGAAAAAACTTCTGGTTTCATTGACTTACATTAACAGTAAAGACAGTTTTTCCTCTCTCCCGTGCTCTCTCCTTCGCATCTCTAGAGACAACTGTGATCGACTGAGAGGCATGTCAATAATTTTTTTTACAAACTCTTATTTTATCATATGCCTATTTCAAATGGAAGAAAGCAGACAATCTCTCTCTCACTCTCTCTCTCTTTATCTGACACAGTACACTGTTCACTTTCAAACCTTTCTTTTTTCCCCACTTTCATTTTCACAGACTTTTCTTTGGTGCACACTGCCCCCTGTGTCAACAAGAGCGTTCTTTCTGTCTTTTAATCTATTCCCTGTTTCACTTTCCTCCATCCTTTCCTTAACTGCTTCCTTTCTCTGTGTCTGTCTTGCATGTGTGAAAGGCCAGGCGGCACGTTTATGTGGACCAGACCCAACATCTGTCTGGCCACAGCTGGCTACGCTTTCTTTTCCTCTCGTGCATATGCTCACTTTTTCTCTCTCTTTCTGTCTCTTGCATTTATTAATACAGCATGCAAGCTTTTCTGTGGAAAACAAATACTTCTGCCTACCACAACCCTTACAGGACTCTCTTAACGCGGAATAGATTAACCTGAGGCGGTAATATAATTTGAAATTGATTGCCAACAAGATCTGTTGTACTGATTCAGATATGAATCTTTGTTTTCTGATAGCAGTAATGAATGAACAACCTTCTGTAATTGTACATCCTGGTAACAGATAAAAAGACTTGACAAACATGAAGGTGTATTAAGTGATTTAAGGTTGATTCAATTATCAGGGTTAACATGCGTATTCCTAGAGGCTATACCAATTTATAGATTGTTCTTCTTCATATCTGCATATTTCTACCAGAGAGGTGTCCAAATCCCCAGAACTTGCATACTGTATCTTTATAGGTGCAATTTGTAAGATGACACAGCATGTCAAATTTGTACTCCAAAAAAATAGAGCCAACATATCACCATGGGCACACCCTTACATTCCCTCCTCTTCCGTCGTCACTCCTTACCTGTCTGGAAGAAACAATGCTAGTTCAAAATCAAACTGCATCCATCTACTCACCAAGAGCGATGTTAACTCCTGCTTTGCTTCTATTTATATTATTTATTTTGTTGGCTGCGGTAATGGACACTTGCAAGTGCTTCATACATTGTCATGTTTACTCTTACTTTTATTGTCTACCTCTCTCTAAACAATCTAATCGGCAGCAGCAACATGATTGACAAAAGATTGGAATATGCCATTGGGGCAGCACTACTTCTTTGTCTTCTCATGTTGGGCTGATCTGATTTACAACTGCCTTTAGAGGTACAAAGTAGTAGTAGTAGTATTACAGCTAGCTGGTTAGCATGCTAGCTTTAGAAGATATCTCTGCAACACGATACATAGGCGTTTTGACATACCATCTGTAATTTATTTACATTCTGTAAATAATTGCAGTTAATTGTAAAATACTTCAAACTAAAAACCTTGAAAATGCATCTTTAACAGGAATTACCATAATTAGTAAAATATTTCTTTTTTTTTGCCTAAAACAATTGCAGGCTGCAGCAAAAATACCACTTTTGAAGCCCATTAGACAAGGTGTACTTTTAAAATGGAACACGGCTGGACACAGTTCCTTCTCCTCAATACATTTTTGCTAAGACGCATGGTGGTGGACCATCAACTTCAACAAATATTGGAAATGAGCATCACCCTACACTGAAAGTGGGTGCAGAATTTCCCCCTTCTGTTCAGTGTCATGTTTTTCTGTTTCTTTTTTGCCAGTCATGCTTGTTCTGTGACATGCTGCAATTGTTATTGGGTGTGACATTGTGAAGGAAACAGCATGTAGGGATATGAATCCGTTCATTCAATATGAACCAGCCAAGCAAATCCCTTACAAATTACATTACAGTCAGCTGGCGAAAGTAATCTTTAATAGTGGCTTTGACACACATAAACAAAGGTTGAGTTCTTGACTTCTGCATGTTGTCACTCACCTGCTGCGGCTTTGAATTAAAGGTGTGTGTTCTCGTTCACGCTGTCGGTGCCTTTCTCTCTCTCTGTCTCTATCCCTGTCTCTGTCCCGGGTCCTTTCTCTATCCTTGTCTCTTTCCCTCTTTTCATCGTGGCGGGAGTAGTAGTAGTCCCATGCTTTGGTACTGTCCATTATGCTGCACCAAGAGACCATGGTCCTCAGCAGTGGTGGGTATACATCTGGACCAGTGAAGAAAGAATAGAGGAAGCTGACAGAGCAACCAACATAGAAAAGTATATCACAGACTAAAATGGGAACAAGCCTGGTTGGTGGACTATTCTCAGTCCAGTAGAGATTAAAACTCCGGTAAAACTCCAGCAGCACTGCTGCGTCTGATCTATTTATACCAGCACAACACACACTAACACACCACCACCACCACGTCAGTGTCACTGCAGTGCTGAGAATGATCCACCATGCAAATAACACCTGCTCTGTGGTGGTCCTGTGGAGGTCCTGACCATTGAACAACAGGGTAACAGAGTATGCAGAGAAACAGATGGACTACAGTCTGTAATTGTAGAACTACAAAGTGCACCAACATGGTAATGGAAGCTAATAAAATTGACAGTGAAAGTAGAAACAAAAAGATGGTTTTAATGTTATAGCACACCCACATACATGCATATTTTACATAGTTGGCGATACAATACATATTGTTATACAGTGGTAACGATTTCATATATTGCGATATACTGCGATATTGCAAGCCAAGTGATTTTTAAACCCTACTATTAAAAAAAACACCACTATATGAACAGGTTTGACCATGCTTACAATAACATTGCGCCCTTGTGCTGCTTGTTAATGTTGGAGTGGAGCTATAAATCGATTACAACACTGCTATCTAGCAGTCAGAGGTTTAAACACAACACACAATGAATCACTGTCTGTCAGGAATCTGTGTATCAATACTGTGTTTTTGAGAATCAGTACTATCGATCAATAAACATAATATCCCGATATTCGATATTTCAATATTTTCTTACACCCCTAGTGTGTGTGCCTCCTAATAATTAGAGTCCAGGTGTTTCAGCTGTGCCCACTGCTAGTATAAAACACTGGCAGTGGAATGGCAGTAGAATGGGTCATACCAAACAGCTTAATGACTTTAAATATGGCACTGTCACTTCATGAAACCTTTGCCACAAAAGATCTACCCTAGTCAATAGTAAATGCTATTATGGCAAAAATGAAAGCTTCTAGAAGCAACAACAGCTCAGCTTGATTAACAGTGTGGTGTCCCTGTGCATCCACCATTTGCATGTAGAAGCATAACACACTTGAAACCTTAGTTAAGTGCACACTATTAGTTGACTGCACACTTTTACTGTAGAATTTCAGTCAAAAAGAAAAGTAGTCATGCTGTTATTTTGTTATTTTACAAAATTATTGTGGTTTCTCAGCATTCATCCTGTCTATCTCAGAAAGCGCAACCTAAAAACACATGGTACATCCACAAGTTTCTGGTTTTAAAGTACAACCATGATGGATGTTTATATTGAAGTCAATTGCAGTACATTACAATGAGTCAGAAATATATTTCCACAGGGTTATTTGAAGTGAAGCAATCTGAGCTCTATGAGGAGGGTCAATGTTTCACAATAAACTAAATCTGCGATCCTTATCCAAACACTTCCCCTGACTCAGAGTCAGAGAGACAGGCAGAGGGAGATTTTAGAAATCAACAAGGTCTGTTCAAAGGACGTCTATGGTGTACAGCTGTGATTTGTGTGTTGCTGCAAATCATTATTTAGGAGTATTTAGGAGAGGTGGAGAGACGAGTGCATGCACGCACACTCTACACACTCAACAAATCAGATAGGCCATGAAGGCTTACTGAAACTACTGCAGCAAACACAGCGAACGGATAAGCCTAGCCATCACCACTACAAGTAGAGGTTAATGGGGCTACTGCACGCTGAATGGCATTCTCATTTGTCTGGGTATGTGTGTGTGTGAGTGTGAGTGAGTGTGTGTGTGTGTGTGTGACGATGTGTGTCCTTGTTAACCTCTGCGTACAGTAATGACGTGTGCTGGGGAAATGCTTGCAGTGCAGTTCTACTCTCAGAGTACAGGAACTCTCAGGAACAGCAACTCTCCTCAGCTTTACTCTGTGTGTGTGTGTGTACGCGTGTGTGTGTACAATAATGATGTGGTGGATATGTATAGTCCTGTGCAAAACTCAGAGACCACCCTTTATTTAATCATTTCCAGCCAAAACTGCCAACAAGTTTTTCATATTTCAAAAGATATCTCAGAGAGAATCAGATAAAAGATTTTCCACTTGCATGAAGATGGGGGAAGTTAAAGAAAAGTAGTTCTCAAATACAAATTAAAATTCACAGACAAAATGGGACTCCCAACAGCCAGGCAAATCTGCTAGACCACCAAAACAGTCCTAATTAGATAAAACATTACTTAAAGATTTGGAAAATCCAGCTCCACTCTTTCCCCAGATATTAAAAGATCCACAGGTGTTTCTGTTCATGCCTTCACTGTGAAGGCATGAACAAGACGTCTCAAGGCTATAAGTCTGAAAGGATGTGTAGCTGTCAAACCACTACCAAGAAAAGAAAAGAAACAAAAAAGAAAACACACAAAGCAAATAAAGAACATTTTTCTGGAAAATATGCATTTTATACTTTTGTATGTTGCACAAAGGATACTTTTTATCTAATGGCCGTTTTGATTGGAACTTAAATGAAAAAAGGCTAGTTTCCAGCTTTCAGTGCATGTTTGCAGGAGTACCACTCAGACCAAGCAGACCAAGTTGTTTGCATGTGGTGCAAACAACAACAGAACTTTCCAAACGGCATGTTGCATGTTTGTGATTCTGAACTGCTTTCACTAATTTAATTGCCCGTTCAGGATGTGTGATGCTACAATTAAAGTGATCCAAAATCAACATTTTCTCACCATTCGCTAGACTTTAGGAAAATCTACCAGAAAAAAGGTTCCTTCGACACAGACTTGAACTCACACATAAATGTTTACACATTTGCGTTCCCACACACATGCACAGCCAACAAAAATGCTAACAGATCCATCAGCAACACTTCCTAATTTCCCAACTCCTCCTCACCGGAGGGCTGTAAGCCACAGCTTTCTGGATGTGAGCTCAGGGATCATAAGGCTTTGACTAAAATTATAATCTATTGAAAATGTAATGGAGTAAAATTGAGATATTGCCCTTATTCCTATTGATCCGAGCAACTGGCTGGCCATCTGTTCTGAAAATTTGGCGATGGAGCCTCATACTTAAAAAGGCCTATTATTCTTTTCCATGCTTAAGTGGCTTTTCGTGCAAATAAGTGGTCTGCAAAAGTATAAAGCCAGAGGAAGAAACTCTTCCCTAATGCCTCATAACACAATTCTTATAGCAAGTTTTGCATGCCCTTACACAACACGCAGACAGCTGAAATATAAGTATATAATAATAACTAGGTGGACCTACCAACTTGTTCTATCTGACTTTCAGGTTTGGACTCTGGTTCAAATTGATACGGAAGAACCTCTGCAATTCTAAAAAAATAGCCACAGCGGTGTGGCAGGATGACGCTCCGGAGGTTGACCAATCAGAACAGAGCAGCCAAACTGGGCAATCAGAGCACAGCAGGTTTAACAGGTTTAAAGAAAAAGGCAACAAAGTATTTCAGACAGAAAGTGAACAGGTGTACTGTATTAGAAAATTGAAATAGGAAAATTGTAGCATATTAATTTATTCTAGTAGATCCCAGACAATTATGATCACTGAAAAACAGCATGACCCACTTAAAACTGCCGCAGGAGGAGTTACATGTGCTTTTAACAGCTATACCATTTAAGGTGTTACGGGAAAGTTTGAACAAGAAGCTGGCAAGTAAGAAGCTGACTTCAGCTTCATGTAAGACACATAGTGTTTTTTACTGACTCCAGCTAGGTTGTTGCTAAAATAGTAGTGGCTCAGCAGCATGAGACTAAAAATGCAGCACCTTCTTAGAGGTAGCTGCATTTGTTTTTGACCCAGGCAGTCCACAAAACCTCATGTAGTCATGTCAACCTGGACAAGAATCTGCACTTTATTGAATCTAGGTTGTTTTGAGAGCAAAGTGGGGTCCTACCCCATTATGGTTGTTGTTTTTAATAAAGTGTCCAGTCAGCATGTGTAACAGTGACAGCTGGTACCTAGAAGTAAGCAGATGACAATAATGTACTATGTGATGATGATGTTCTAATAGTGATAGCGACACATACCTGCAGAAAAGGGGTACAATGGGGCAGAATGGCTTCCTCTTGAATGGGCACTGCAAAAGTAGAGACAATATGGAAGTACAAATAAATAATACGCTGTAGCAGCGGTTTACAGTGAAGAGAAACAAGTATACAGACCCATTTGTTGTAGACCCAGAGCATATGGCCACCTCATATTTATCCACATAATGTTCTTTTAACTTTCTGCTCATAGATATGAACAAAAAAGCTTGTATTCATAAGCATAAACACATATGTTCATAAAGCTGAAATGACAGGTAAAAAAGTATTCAGTACTTTGTTGCAAAACGGTTGTTATCAACAACTGTGGTTTGATTCTTTTCTTCAATTCCCAAAGGTTAAAATGGTCCCTGTGATGGACATGTGACTTCAACAGGATTTAAGTCTGGCGACTGGATATGTATTTGACTTTTTGGCTGTGTATCATTATCTTGCATTACCTTTTCAACCCTATATCAAGATGCTTCCACTTCTGTACTTCACTCTAAATTGGTGTTCTTAGGGTCATACGTGTGGCGCCCCCACCCAGCATAAGCTAAATGAATGAGTATATTTGTCCATCTAGAGTACGTTATTCCAGACAGTGCTCATTTTAGCCACATGTCAGAGATTATTTCACTGGGGTTCCATGCTTGTTGTTCTTTTCCTTATTATACTGAGGGCATGATGTGGCATATTGCATGGCACACCTGTCCAGGGATTATTAGTTGCTGTTCTATGAACTTCCACTTACGTATATTTGAACTAATTGTACTGACAGTGTCTGAATGTGTCTTTCACTATTAAGTTAGCTATTTGAACATCTATGTTTTTGCTTAGAAAGACATATTTTGTTCATATGTATAAGTACACAGTATACACAATATAAATATACACAAATGTGCATGCTCAACTGCATTTATAGGACCCCAGCTTAATCTCTGATGGAACAGGGTTCCGAAGAGGAGACCTATTTATTCTGCCCTCAAAATTAAGTAAACTTTGACAGAACTGCACACATTAAACACAATAAAGTATAAGAGCAGCCGTTTAAAGGAAACAGATATTTAAAGTTGGCCTGCATACACCATCTACCTATAAGCCAGCTTAACACATGGAGACTATTACATTTAACGAAGGACAAAGAGGGTAAAAACGTTCAGGAAAGTGGGGAGAGAACGAGGCAGAGAAAAAGAATAAAGCAGTGGGTCTTTTTCCATTCTGTTTTCAGAATGATCAAAAGCTTCCTCTCAGTTTTGGCTCCGAGCTCTCCCATCTTTTGATGTGACTGGCACGTGGTCAAGGCGCAATGTGCACCCGCTAACCTGGCAGGTTTACGTTTGTGTGCATATGAGTACGAGAGATAAAGTTATTACGAATATTGGCAGTCAAAGCGCTGCCTGTCCACAGTCTCTGGCGTGCCGCCCCGCTTCCGTTTGAAAGCTTCCCTCGAGGTGAAAGGTAAGAGGGATGTGTGTGTGTGCACACGCGGGTGTCTGTGTGTGTGTTTATGAGAGCGCGTCCAAGAAGACTCCTTGTGGACAGGTGTTGGTTCAGACTCCAAATGCTCCGCTTCTATAAATAGGCCTGGATGGGATGCTGCTGTGCTATGCTGTTTCCCTCCATCCCTCTTTTCCCCCCGTATCTCCTTGCTCGCTCTCCTCCTCCTTTCAAAGTCAGCCAGCTTCCTAATCTCTCTCTTGCTCACCCTCTAGTGCTGCACTCTCAGGGCCAAACGTACTAAATCTTTCGGCCCAGGTTTCAGGATGCATTCTGGTCAAAAAAGCATGCATGGTTTAAACATGCAGTTTAGGAGTACACAGAAAAATACTCTTAAGAGTGTCCTTTTGGAAGTGAGGCTAATCACATAGAGAACCGTGCAAAGGTCAGAGACCAGCCTTCGTTTATTTCATTTGTAGATAATCCATTTGGGCTCAGGAAGGACAAAGTTAAAAAGGTGAATAAGTGAAAAACAGGGTTTTAAAAATGAAGTTCAAACAGTTTCAGGGAGAAAAAAACAAGAGAACATGGGGCTCTTAACCTAGCACACCACCAAAACTGTCACTATCAAAAAACTGTGTTTACAGTTTTCATCTTTAGGAGATTAGAGAACGTTTAATCCACAGTTTCTGTCCATCATTAATCTGTGAACAGACAACTCAAGGCTATGAGTCAGAAAGGAAGTGTAGATGTCAATAAGCCATTACTGAGAAAAGCTGCCAGTGTTCTCATAACAATGTACTGACCACTGCTGAACTATGTGTGGGACTAGCTAGATTAAGAGAGGCAGAAAATGTATTCTTCAACTTCTGTAATTGAACTTCGTAACTGTTACAAATTTATTTTGAAAGATGTCTTTGCAAATGTAAAATCAAAAGTAGCAGAACAGAACCTATAATAAAGGCCAAACTAAACAAAGAATTGAAAAGCTTTAAAAATGTTCTGTTTGTTGTGTTTTTCCTGGTGCTGAAAACCTAATTCCTCGTTGCTTTACCTGGAAACTAATAAATGAGGGGTTAATACTGAAGTGTCAGTCGCCATTTTTAAGCGGAATTCTTTGCCTCTTAAATCAGGTGTAAATTAGCTGGAGCATCTGAAAGGCACAATTTTCAGAGACTCGCTTTAACATGGCTGCAATCATGTCAAGTAACGTGAGGCACATGCCTTAGAGAACTCTCCTCCAGAGCATCTCCTCCAGAGTTACTGTTGATTTGTCATGTTATTGTTTCTTAAATTCATAAGCACAGCATAATTGTTAGGATTTAAGTGATCAACTAAACATTTGAATAACTATTTATTTTAGACACATTACAAGAATGTATTGCGGCGACGCCGCTGTCCCTTAGTCTCACTATGGTAGAGGTTAAGGAAAAGAAAGAGGAAGGGAGAAAGTCCTCATTGATGAAAATCGATATTAGTGGATCTTTTCCTGCCCCCAAGGCTAGCCTCACTTAGCACTAGCCTTGTTAGAGCAGCTAATCACTGCAAAGCTCCCACACTGCATAAACCCTAAAAGACATGCTGTAGTACATAGAGCTTCTATATCTCCTATATCGCCCTTTCCTCCTACTGCAGCATCTGATCAATTCAGCATAGTCTTGAGTAAATGTATCAATAAAATAGCCCCTGGTATTGATGGTGATGGTGACATCTCAAGCCACCAAGCAAAAAAAATCTAGGCATTCAAATTCAAAAACCAAAGACATATCTTTCTCCCAATACCCTGAAAGTAATGGCTCTGTTTAGAAAGGGCATACATAAATTAACTAATAAATTAATAACAGTAAGGTTTGTAAGGTGTTCTGAGGAGGTTCTCTAATTTCACAAGTGCCCAGGGATCCCAATGGGCCACTACACGCTCCCTGCACGCTCTCATTTCAAGAGTTCCTCAGGGCTCTCTCCTAGGACCATCCCCATTTATAACAAAAACTTTCGGCCTGCAGTGTGCATCTGCAAGCATTTGTGCGGGCGCATGTGCACAACCTAAGAAAGAATGGAGAAAAAAAGACAGAGACAGAAAGAGATTTTTGAAGCCATGCTAGAAGAGGAAGTGATTCATAAATTATACAGCCCTGGTTGGCAGGGCTCGGCCTAACGGAAACTCCACAGAGGATGTTTGGACTTGGCAGAGTGCAGCAGATGTGAGAAGAACCATTCTTTAAACGGCCGAAGGAGAGAGGTGAGTTAATTCAGAGAGCCGGAAATGGAGAAAAGAACCGGGGAGACAAGGAGGAGAAAAGAGGCAGAGAGGAGATATAGAGATTTACAAAAATAGAGATAAAACCGGAGAATTGTTCCAGATGTGGTTGACGTTCAAAAAAAATCACCCTGTAGTTTTTTTGGCAGTATATCAGCTTTGACCTCGGCACTAATATTCTGCTTGCACAATACTGCTCAGCTACTACATGTATTTCTTAAAGCTAAATTACATGCAAATTGATAAGCCTTGGCAATATATGCCTATAAAAGGAGGCATGGTAAACATGCATTACAGGAAGATGATTACGATGAAGGTTAGTTGTTCTTAATAAACATAAATCCTTCCAGTATTAATATGGCAATATAAAAATTCTGTTCTGGTCCAAAGAGTTCAAAGTCGGCATCATATCTTTCTGAAAAATGCAAGAACTTGTGTCCACATCTTTAACCGCATCTATGAAGTGTTGACAGCAGTCCAGTACAAACAAGCCCAAATAAGATCATCGGCTAAGAGAGGATGTCTCTCACTGGGGGAGCGAATCTAGTAGCAGTATTTGTGTGGCGAAGGAGGCCTAGACTTGGCTGTTTGTCTTGAGGGGGACGAGGGAGGAAAAGATGCGACAAGAAGAGGAATGATAGCAGGGAAAGTTGAAGGAATGGAGAGTTCTGGAAACTGATAAACAGGAGGCTGAGGTTGCAAACATGGCCACCCTGTCTGCTTGTAGGCCTTCCATATTTGGGTCGGTTTATAGCGGCGGGGTCAGGGATGACCTTTAGCCCCCACATTTTAGTCCAGCAGAGATGAGCTGCGACGCCAGCAAGCTCAGAAACACAAGACACAGATGCACATGCATGCTAAAGGCTGTTAATCCACACACATATGGTTTTAGTAACATCTAGATAGTTTTTTGATGTCCGAATCACAGTTTTTTGTGTTTTTGTAACATTGTATCTTTTCCACTTGGTTTAGTTAGTTTCGCACTGCAATGACTAATTAAACATGTGAGTGTTCTTTAACTGGTCAGCATTCTGACTGCAATACAAGTGGTCTGTTATTTTCACATAACAGTCCCCAGAATGATGTTTAAACACTCAAAATAGGATGCATGTGTGTAAGTAGACAATAATGCAGGACTTTTAAAGCCTCTGAAACTCAGGTCAGTGAAGCGTCCCCTTTCCATGAAACCTGGATTGCATTGCTAGTCTTCAGACCCTAGAATCATGAAAATTTGTATCTGACTATATCTGTGCAATCTATGTGGCTTTGCTTGTGGTGGAGGTCTGTCGAGCCAGAGAAATTTAGAGCACTGTAACTTGGTAACAACCTTCAAATTCCACAGGATTATAGGCCTTTATGTCACATTTCCAACAATGTTTTACTGTAGTCTTCAGAAAACCATTTAATACGTGATCTCTGAAGAACTGACTCCACAAATCAGTAACAAACCATTTCCAGCAATCCCGGGATTGCACTGCTAGACTTCAGAAAATAGTATGAAACGAACCCTGAAATCATCTCTTTACCAGATGTTTTTTCGTAGGCGTCATAATCATGTGATCAGTGACTAGTCAACATCAAGCTTAATGCATGATCTCAAGGCAGTAAAATCTACAAGTCTACTGCTCTCTGCAATGCCTGGTGTACAGAGTTTAATGCAACATAAGTTTGCATGCATCTTAGGGGTTTCCCAGATCAAAAATAACTATTTCTCATGATCAATGGATTCACCATTGGACTGGCATTTTAGTCCAAGACTAGGTCTAATCCATGTCCATATATGTAATGTATTGTTAAACCTGTCACTGTGTTCTTATGTGAGCAATATTTCATTTTTTCAGTACTTTAAAAATAACACTAAAATGAAGATTCACTAGACAATAGTACTTATAAACAATTAGCACACAACCCTCCAAAAATTCCACATGGCTCAGTAGCTAATCTAATGTTAGCAAACTAAGATAATTCCACCTGTACAGTATTATTTATAGACAACCTCACATTCTCTCTCCTGTTCACATACAACAGCTTTTACTTCCCTATTTGTCTTACACACCAGCACCAAAGACGCAGGCGTCAGCAGCCTACTTTTCCATGTCTATTCCATTTTAGGTTATTTTTACCTTGTGAAAAAAAAAACAACCCATAATGAATTGACAAACAGAAAAAAGTGCTAGTAGCACTAGTATCTAAATACGAAAGTACTTTTAGTTAATAGAAAAAGATTTTATGGACAACCAAATGTCTTCACTTCGCAAAATTAACATAGCATTTGAACATTGCAGCAAAACATACTTGATTGCTAAAGCCACACAAGTGTCATAAGTGTTCTGTAATTACATAACTCCAGTGAAATTAACTCATTCTGGCAAAGCCCATTTGCATACCTAGTAAGTGCAGATCAGTGTAAAAGTGTATAGTGACAGTGTATTTGGGATAGTAGTGGTGCTGCTGCCTGAACGGACAGTAAACCACAAAAGGTATGTTATGCACTGTGTTGTTGAAGACTTTATATAAATAACTACTGAATGCTTCATGTGAATAAATGTTTTGGAATGTGATTTGTCTGACAATGCTATCAACTTTTATTTACTTACACTGAAAGACTTCAGAAAAGATCCAATAACTAAAGTAAAGGAATAATCATTAGTTGTTGTACTGGTCGAGTTTCCAGTGGAATCAAACTGAATAGTTTAACAGTGCGAAGTGGGC
Source organism: Megaleporinus macrocephalus (assembly GCA_021613375.1). Lineage (NCBI taxonomy): Eukaryota > Metazoa > Chordata > Actinopteri > Characiformes > Anostomidae > Megaleporinus > Megaleporinus macrocephalus. Next base: position 24,609,636 of record CM038707.1, on the reverse strand, counting down.
GAGTACAGATATGAGGAAGTTCACAGCAGATTAACTATGACAGAAAGCAGTTTAGTGCCTTTGTCTCAAATCCTCAGTCTCTAAAAGGAGACTTCAACTTTCATCAACTGGCCTACATTCTGAGAATTGCACACAGAGGAGAGAGAGAGAGAAAGAGAGGGAGAGAGTGGGAGAGAGAAAAAAAGAGAAGTAGAAGACTGGGACAGTGAGAAATGGACCTGCAGCACAAGCCTTGTTTCAGTGTCCCACAAGGTCAATGATTGCTGTCGATCACTGCTGTATATCACATCAGTCACTGCTGTCAGGGGGAATTACACACAGCTGTCATCCACTGCCATTGTTACTTTGTGATTCTGTTGCTTCTTTCTTCTTCTCCCTCTCTTACTCTCCCTCACTGACTGGCTTTCTTTTTTTATCTATCCTATAAGCACTCGAGAGTTAACACTGAAACAATATCTCTGTAAATCCTGTCCTCTGATATCAGCACCCCAAACCAAACCTGCTCAATCTCTCTGTCTGTCTCTTATTCCTTCTATCTCTCTCACTCTCTTTGTATTCCTCTCATGTCCCACAACTCTTCCTATCTTTGTCAGTCTTACTCTCTCCCTCTCCCCATAAGTTTCTCTCTGTTTGCCTTTCTCTTTATTTCCTTTGCTCTCTCCTTTTGTCTCGGTTTATCTTTCTATTCTCTTCCAACTCTTCTTATCGGTTTGCCTTCCTCCCTCCGTCTTCTTACCTCCCTCTTTCTTTCTCTCTTTGTCTTTCTCTCTCAGTCTTTTTCTCCTCTCACTATCTATCTCTGTCTATGTCTTTCTTACATTCTCTCCATTTCTCTTGCTGCCTGGCTCTCAGTCTTTCTGTATCTCTCTTTTTAATTTCTCTTACACTCTCTCCATCTTCTTCTGTCTATCTGAAACTGACACTGACAATGTTTTTTCTTTCTTCTTCTCTATTTATATTGTTTTCTTTTCTCTTTTCTCAGTTTCTGTTCATCTCCATCCTATCTCTCTCCTTGCTCTCCTACATTCTTTTTTATCTCTCTTTCTGCCTGACTTACAGTCTGTCTGTCTCTTTCTCTTTCCATCTCTGTCTCTGGCTTTTTTTCTCTCTCACATTCTCTCCATCTTCTACTCTGTCTGACTGACTTTGTCACACTAAGTTTTCATCTCTTTCTGTCTTCTCTCTCTCTGTTTGTGTGTCCTCCTCCATGTCCTTTACTCTGGCCTGTGTGGGCTCCTGCTGCTAGATGGGTGGCTAAATGTGTTGTCATTCAGTGTTCCCCACAAACTTGACCACGGGCACACAACCCCACAAAGACAGCCTGTATATCTCATACGCTTCAACAAAACCTCTTCCACTTACCTGTCTTGTGATGTTCTCAGGGTGGGAGGAGAAGGCACTCCAGGAGGAACAGGGAAACCTAAACACACACACACACACACACACACACACACACACACACACAGTCATACAATCACAGTCTACTTATGTCTCAGAAGCTGGAGATGTGAACAGGTGGCAGTCTTTTAACAAACGCATACAGGAATTAATTTCTATCTAAACCATATTTTAAATCTCTCTAAACACACAACAACAGAAAGCTTAATACAAACCGACAGATCTGCTATGTGCCAATTTGACCACAAAGCTATTTATGATACATGTTCTAGCTGTTGCTACAGTGCATGATGAACATTTGTGTCCATTAAAAAACTATCCTAGTACAGGCTTAAGCCTCCTATCCATAAAACTATAGTGATGACTTGAGATGAACCAAAAAAAAAAACAGTCTGAGAGACAGAGTGACCACATCAAGTCAGAGATACATGTCCAGGAACATGCTATTTCATAATAATAATAATAATAATAATAATAATAACAACAATTGTTGTTGTTGTTGTTATATTACTATGGTAATTTCAAATAAATATCCTATGTTGTTCATAAACTCTTTATTAAAGTGCTTTTGTTTGTCATGCCAGTAAAGCAATGTTGAATTGACTTGAACAGAGAAAGTGAGACAGAGAGACAAACAGACAGCTAGAAGTATGAAGACAAAAAGAGAGAGAGGGAGAGAGACACCGAGATACAGAGAGCAGAAAAAAGTGAGGAAAACAAAGAATAGCAGCTAGAAAGAGACAGTGATAGAGAGAGAAAAAGAAAGAGAAAGGAAACACTAGAGACAAAGAATGAGAAAAAAGAAAAAGGAAGCGAGACAGAGAGAAAAACAAAGAGAAAAAGGGAGAGAAAGTGGAACTAAGAGAGAGAGAGACAGACAAACAAAAACAAGAAAGATGAAGTGAGCAAGACCAAGAATGACAGACAGAGACAGGCAGAGGAAAAGAGAGAAAGTGATAAAAAGACAAAGCTAGATGGACAAAAAGACAACAAAGAGAGAGAAAGAAACAATGAGAATGAAAGAGAGAGATAGACAGAGAAAGAGAGAGAAATAAACACAAGCAGTATTTGTTTAGTTTTTTTTTCCCCCCAAATAGCCGTGACCTCATAAAACTTCATAACATTTAATCAAACTTCCAGTCAGAGTGTGTTCAGCAGGACTGTACATGTTCCTGACCCAGCTAACAATGACAGCACAACCCTACCCACTAAATACCCTTTTACTCACACACAGACTTTACTTTGATCACACAAGCACACATATAAACAAACACACACACACATTACACACACACACATCTGGGCACCATCCCTCTTTGTTTTTCCACGCAGCCCCCTGACAAGAGTCGGCCTTTTCAACAACAAAACCCAACTGAAAAAAGGGAAAGGGACCAAAGAAAAATACAAGTTAGAGGAAGAGAGGGATCACACTGCTCTCCTCCAGCCAGACTGAAATAAAGAGACAGCTTTTCCTCACTTGCAAGTCATCAGATTGGTCCCGAAAGGCGACCTGCCCTTTCCCCTTCAGTTACATTCTTTGATTAATTCTGAATGTGTCATATGTTATAGAAAAGAAAACGCTGCTATCCTTCTATTGCTTCTCACAGCTGTTACAAAGTAACTGACTTTACATGGCTTTAAACTATTATGCCACTAGCTGCAAGGTGCGAGTTGCAACAACATATCTCTGTGAAAAATTTGCACGCAACATGTTTGGTTAATCCACTAGCTAGCCAAATGCACAGCTCATATTTTTTTATTTATTGTATTGTTCTCTCTGTAGAGAGTCATTTATGATATGTTAACTAGTACCTTCTAAATTAATACTATTTAATAGTATTACTCATATATATGTCATCATTTGGTCTTTTAACATTTAACCAGCTGTGAACTATAGCTGACTAGCTGATTATGATAACTGATTATCAGCAAATAAGCTACAGAAACAGTTCACTGTTTTATATTCTTTCCCATGACATCTCAGTGGAAATCAATTGTTGAAGATGTTGCAAAGCTTTACAATAAGAAAAGCATGTTTAAGTTTAGAGCCACAGACGCAATTGTAACATTTAACACAAATGCACAAGTACATTAAAATGCACATTGGCAATCATTTTACAGCAAGGAGTTAAATTTGTCAATCGATAGCCACTTCAAGGGTGTTTTCTCCAGTGCCTTGAGCCGATATTTTCCTGCACTGCTGATTAGCTAAGGACAGTACGCTGAATTTGAAGGAAGGAGTCCAAAGGCCTTTGTGATAGACATAAGCACTATTCGGATAGGATTAGTTTTACATGAGCAGCTGGGATCAGGTGATTCTTACCAGCATTACTCTGGTAATCCCATCCGAATGTGCCATATCAGTCATTTTTCTCACAGCCCACATCAGTTTCCAGTGCTCTTTGGTAAAGCGAGCTATAGAAATTACCTCAGGTCTTTTTTAATCCAGTTAATTTCATCTTAAATCTAATGTCAATTGGTACGTCAGTAAAAACACTAACTTTTATGTGGAAATTTGTGGTAAATATGTGGACTTTATTATGTATGGAGGCATTCAAAGAAGTATATGTAACAATACAAAACATTACTGTCCAACTCAGAACATGCACAAATTAAGATTATGGCTATGTGACCACACTGCTGACGCACTGCATTCGTAATATACCGCAAGGCAAATGGTTAGAGTAAACAAAATAATGGCTCTTTCAATGTTTTCCACTTTCTTTCTGAATGTCAAAGGCCCCATCTCTGTCATTTCTAATAAGATTTCTTTTTAGTACAGGCATCCTGTGGTAAACTGGCATTACCCCTTCTCCCTATGGACCCTGCAGCCAGTTTTACAGACATATACCAAACAAACAACTTGACAATTTTGTTGAAAAATACCTATATTTTTCAATATATTATTTCTTCTTCCTTTGCGCAAGGTAACTGGTAGGGTCGGTGCTAAAATGGATAAAATGGCCCTCGGCTACACTGTGTAATAACATGTGAATTTTATTATAGTCCTACCTATAGTGACCTATGATCTTGCACTGGATAAAGCAATCTTTCTGTAAAGGCTGCACTAAATTGCAGAGTGTGGCTGATGTTATGATAAGCTAACTGCCCATACTGATACACACACACACACACACACACACACAAACAAGCGCAGACTTAGCATGGCATTTGGGTCTGCGTGATTGAGTGTAATTGCCTGTACCTGAGAGCATGTGAGGCAGGGTTGGGGCTACATGCTTGGCAGCGTATGAGAGAGCTAATGGAGGAGACTGATAATCGTGCTTGCGTGTCTTGCCCTCTTTTTTTCTTCACGTTCTTTCTTCTAGTCCCTCCCTCTTTCTCCCCTCATTAAGTGTCGCTGCGCTGCTGGCCGCCGGCCCGTTTAAAAGCCTGAGTGCTTGCAGACAATCCAAAATGATGAAGTGCTATATGAACTAGTGCCACATGAAGTGCTATTTGAAATCTTATATGAAGATACAAAAGCTAATGAAATGCACTGGTCAGAGATGACGCCTCTGATCAATAGCAGTAGAGGGCCAAAAAGGTCTTTCACACCACAATAGTAGCTTATTCAAACTGTGTTTTGCGCCAGCTTGGACATTCGCCAACAAAATGGAGCTTTTTACATTTGGCACTATTGACGTAAGAATTGAAGTAAGAATAAACGCTATGCATTAATAGTGTACAAACATTAATATAAGCAAAATATAATATTTTTGCTAATTTATATATTTATTTTACAGAATTCCTCATAGAAATGGAATTTGCAGCTGTTTATCTGTTGTATTAATATCAGGGGGGCATCGATATAAAGGTTTAGCGAGATGAGAGCCAGAAGTATGCATGTCAGCTACAGTTAGGTTTCTAAATATTTGAATGTAGGCAAAGTTATTGTTGTTTTAACTGCCAAGCACAGCACATTGAAAGTAAATAATTAATATGAGCTCAATGTGAGCTCAGACTTTCAGCGAGATGTGAGATATTTACATCTAAACGGTGTAGGAATTACTACCACTTACATACATAGCCTATCATTTTAGGGGCTCAATAGAGAGAGAGCAAAAACTTTGAGTGTGCACAACAAACTATTTGGTACATTCTTTAAAAGACAGAATGTGTAGATGACTGAAAAAACTGGGGTGGATGATAGAGGAATTGTTTCCCTGGTGGAGAAAAACCCCTCACAATACACAAATTAAGAATACCATCTAGGGGGTCAAACTGTCAAGTAAACTATCAAGAGCAGTAGAACCAACATCTCAAAAGCCTGTTCAGTTCCGGGAGACCATCTTATGGGCAGATGAGAATAAGATGAACCTGCACTAGAATGATTAGAAGAGAAGAGTATGGAGAAGGGAAGGAGCACAGCACCTCATCTGGAGCTAGTGTTATGGCATGGGAATGTGAACACTGGCAAAAACAGCAAGATTAATTGTTAAGCGTATACAACTATATAGTTTGCTTAGATTCAACATAAACTAAAGAGGAGGGATTTGGGATATTTGGGATATAAGGATTTGGGACAAGATATGCTGCCATCCAAATGACGTCTTTTTCAGAGAAGGTCCTGCTTATTTCAGTGTCATTTTTCACAATGTCAAACCACATTCTGCATGTATTACAAGATCATGGCTGTGTAGTAAAAGAGTCCTGCTAAACTAACCTGCCAGTAGTTCATACCTGTCAGCCTCTGAAAACATGTATCACATCATAAAAGACAAAAGAGATCCTGCACTAAGCCAAAATTTAGCAGATTAAACCACAGTAAGGTTGATGTTACACCTAGTTTGTGTGGTGCAATCCATTTGAACCTTAAAATTAGTAAATATTTACATTATAACTAGCCTATGTTTGAACATGATTAAAGTTGGGGGAACTGGTCCTGGCCAACTGCATCCCTATGGCTTCATTTACTTTTACAGTGCATGGTAATCCACGCTAATGCCTCCACATTGGTCTCAATTTTCCTAAAATCCTCAATAGTAGTTGTGATGACAGCTGAATATAGTGGAACTTGACTGGTGACATGGCCGATCGACAAAGCACAAGTACAAAGAATAAATCTTATCACAGGTCGTTTGACAAAAAATTATTTGTATTTGAAACCATTTTCTCACTTTTACCATGTGAGACCACTCACTGCACTAGTCCAGACAACAACTATTACTTTTAAGACAAGGTCACTTGTATGCAGGACCATCCTCCACTTGGAGGCCTTTTGTGCTGTGGATTGTTCTAATTTACATTTTAATTCAAAGCATGAAGGACCCTGAGTGTATTGACTGCATGCAGAATTTTTTCATCAGTGGCAGCAAACTCAGGTCTTATAAAAGAAGAATAAACACCAGCACAGCTCACTGCTCCGAAAGCAGCTCCAACTGCCTCAGAAAGCTTAAGAGCCTGTGACATCCATCGCTTTGATTTACAGGTTAGACTCATAACACCACCACACTGGCCAAAGGCTCCTCTCAGACAAAGAATTTGCTATCAAATGTCATTTTGTTCTGGCGCTACAGTTCCAGCTAATTCCACACTGCACTCATCAGTTCTCTATTCTCCATTTGAGTTTTTTTTTTTTTGGATTTTCAGAGAAGAGGAATGAGCAGCTAGTTTTGGCCAGCTGGCTTTTATCTGTGTTTTTTTTTTTTGACAGACTGACAGGATGGAGATGGAGACTGTCAGGAAAAGGCAGAAGCTCATATAAAAACAAAACATTGAAACTCCAAAGTCTGGAACTTATGATCTACACGGTTCCTGTCCACGTCAGCCCATACAGACGGTCTTAAGTGCCCTGTGCTGTCATTGAATTTTTTTCCAAATCTTTATGAGATTCTTCAATTTATTACATTCCACTCTACTAGAACTTGTAACTTTTAAAAATAAGGGGAAAACCCAGATTCTGACAACATTCTCTTTATTTCTTTTCCCTTCTTCTCCAGTGTTCTATAGGATATATTTTACTGAAGCTGCCAGCAAATGCTAAACTCCTAAGACTGCTCCATTCTAGATATTCTGTAATCGACTTTGATTCTGTGATGAATTCCAAATAAAATTTAGATTCTAATAATTCAATTCCACATAATGACTTTCTATATTTTCTATTATGCTGGTAGGAATAGCACGACAATTCACCAGATTCACCAAGAGAGCTCATGTGTGAACAGAAGCCCATACATTACCAGGAAAACAACAAAGTATTGAAAATGGTCAGTAAAGCTGAATGTTTCGGTGACATTTTCATATTTATAGTGTTGAGCTTTCAGGTTTTGCTTGTGACAACGGCAAAGAAGGGAAGACACACACTAACCCTGTGTGGTTGTTCAGGTCTGGTGGGGCTGCCGCTGATACTAGCTTCAGTGCCAACAAAATGCTTAACAATTTTTTTTCTAGTTTGTTAACATGGTCTTCCACACATGGTCTTCAAACATGGTCGTCAACAGGACCAACTGGGTAAACAAACATGCTACAGCTCCACCCTGAGACAATCCAGTGCTGCATCTCTAATTGTACATAATAGAAAACACAGAAACACGCTAAATGGTTGGTGAAGCAGCTAAATAATGACAGCATGACATCATTGTTTTTTTTTCAGGGACCTTCCAGAATTCATTCAGGGGGTACAAGATATATTTCTGTATTTCGCACAACGCAAACTGTATGAAATTCACAGCTCTCTCAACTCCCAAATGTAGAATACTATTAAATATTTTGTTGGGTCCTTGTGGTGTCCAGTAGTCACTAATTGAATTTTGTGTTTTCCTGGTGGGTTTATATCAGAGTGTAAATGATTCTTATGGTTTAGCAGCTGTTCCAGAGATCATTCCAGATGCATTTGATGCTGTCCTAATAGAGGAATAGTGGTCTTTAATGGTAACCATTTGGCCAATTCCCCTTCAGATAGCAAACCCATAAGGTTTTAATTGTAATGGCTCTGAGATAAAAAAAAATGTTATAATGTGTATTAAAAGGCACTGTTTGGCAATCTTTTAGTCCAAAATGACTTTAGGCAACTTGGCGTTTGAAACGTCCAGATGTAGTTTTGTTTTGTGAATGTTGGCTTTTTGAAAATAGGCTTTTTAACAATGCTGCAGAATACGCTAGTACATGCACTTTATCAACAGCAACAATGATCAGGCCATAATTGGTCCCAATGGTCTTGATTTTGGTGCTCATTTGCTGAGGGGTTTAATCAATCAGGCTCAATTTGTCTTCCCCTCTGTGCTGTATTTTTCTGTTCTTTCTTACACACCTTCCTCACTGTGACACCTTTTCTTTGCCTAACTGCAGTACTCTCCACCATCCCTCTCTCTCTCCCCCTCTTTCTCTCCAGCTGGGTCATTCAGCACATTTCTCGTGCCGCAGATTTGCTGGCGTGGCACTTTCTGCTGCCCCAGGGCCGCTATTTTTAGCCCAACACCGCACATCTACATCACAAAAGGAAACGCGGGACAGGCCAGTGCATGTGTGTGTATGTGTGAGGAGAGTAAAGTGTTATGGGTTTATGTGGAGGGGCTTCGTTTAAAGATAGAGGAAGGGTAGTATGATAAAACGGGCCAGTCAAGCTTAAAAGGACAAACTTCAAAGGCAGGGTCTGGCACGGATGTTTGATATTTTGGTAGTATTAAGAGGATGAAGGGGCATTTTGGGGCGAACGGGGGTCAGGATGTCTGCGGGGGTCGGAAGGGGGTGCAGGATTTGGCTGGGCATGGTTTTTTGACGAGGCTTTGAAGATGAAGGACTGAGGGAGCTCAGCTGTGGACTTTTTGGACACAGCCGCAGTTGATGAGGAAGACTGGGAGACAGAGAGTAAGCCAGAGATGCCCAGAAAACCTGCAGATGGTTACACACACATGCACACAAGAGCTCCCGCACATATGGGCGTGATCACACACAGACATGCATGTGCAAGAGGTGGATCATTTATACACACACCATCAAAACTACACACTCTCACATTCATACATTCATACTGAACTGATAGGCGGAAGACCACCTTGGTCTCCTCTTAAACTGAAAACTATCTAATTCGTTTTTATATCAGTAGATATAAAGACTGTCACCTTTAGTCTGAAATAACTTGATATTTAGAACAACCAGATTATTTACTGTCTCTGAATGACAGAGCAAAATATGTGAGCACAGTTTAGCAAAATACACAATGATCAGCCCAAGGGTCTTGGTTTTTTGTGCTCATTTGCTCAATCTATAAGGCTCTATTTGTCTTCTTGTCTGTTCTCTATTTTTGATTCAGCCAAACTTGCTTTACCATTGATTAGACCTTCTAGAGCTGGACGAAAGGTTCTAAAAGTCCTAGATACATCACTGAGTGTGAATGGAAAACTTAAGGTGCACAAACACACACACTCCACAGGGATGCAAATGTGTGCTTGCCTTTCATGGAAAAACATAATTATCCAACTTATCAAACAGATCCTTCAGATCTCACATGGACTGATTAAGACACCTGCTGATAGGCTGCATTATTGACCAATAGGAAGAGTGCCAGGATACACCACAGGACATTGGACCTATGACCTGTTAGCTATAGGTGACCAAGGAAAGTAACGTGTTCCCCGTGGCTGGCCATATGGGCAGAGCATCACAGCATGGAGTGGACACAATGACCTTTGACCTCTTTATTGGGTTCTCATGGATTAATGGAAACATTTCTGACTTTGAAGCTTGAATCAAAAGAAATATAATACATCATTCGGATAGTTAATTAGACAATGCTGTTTTATATAGTACACGCTAAAGTGGCAAAGTGACACACACACACAAACACTGGCGGTTCTAACAAAATATTTCATCTCCAAAATGGCATAAAAGCAGGAAAATGTTTTTATCTTAACTGTATCTTAATCACAGTAGGAAGGATTACTTTAAAATGTAACACACAGATCACAAAATATCTATGTAAAATGTAACCCAATCCAATGTATTATGTAATTAAAAGTAATTTTTAGACAATTTTTGGATTGCTTGTAAGTTTTAAAGTCAAATTCATTCCAATAAGAAATCTGTAAACAAGCCAAATTTATAAAACAAAATGATGCATGATCCAACATTTTAGGTGGGAAGGTTAAAGCCAACTAGTCAACTAGACTACATTTTGGCTTCCACTACAAAAAAGGCTACAGCAAACAGCTTGTTTTTTATAGTACTGTGTCACTTTCTCAGTTGTCAATATGCCAATTTTGCTTTGTTGTTTACCGCATAAAAAATGTCTTCAAGTGAAAAAAAAATCTTATGCTCCTCACAAAAAAGACAATTTTGCCATTGGCCATTGAAAATGCAAAAAGTACTGTGAAGACTTTTACTTAGCTCAGATGTCTGTAGCCCTACTTGAGCTGATTTTGAAGATGTACTTGTAATCTGATAATTTTTTAACACATTTTTATGGATCCCAGTTACTTTATGCTTCTGAGCACGCAATGACATTCTGTTACCACTCAACCCTGATGCAAGCAGGACATATCATTTCTACTGGACTGCTTATCATGAAGTGTTCACACAAGGTCAGGTGGTGCATTAAAACTGAGCAAGAAAAGCATAAAAAATGGAAAAAGGGACCCATGACGCCCTTTGGCCAGGTTCTAGCATTGACGTAAGAGCTAAATGAATGTATAGGTCTCAGGGAAGGTGAAGGAAAAAACCTGCACTGTGCAACACTCCTGTGACATCACTATTAAGCTCAAACCAGCACACCAGAGAGTGTATGTGTGTGAGAATGTAGGACTTACGTGGAGGAGGTGGTATGAAAGGGGAAGGGGTGCTGATGGAGAGAGGGGGGAAAGGGGGAGGAGGAATGTTGGGAGGAAAGAAAGACTGCAGCTTGGAGGACTGCAACTCAGCATCTGAGGAGTGCTCAGAGGAGGGCTGCACCTGCAACACGCGCGCACATACCCACCCACACGCCCAAAGACACGAAAGAGCAAGGTTTATATAACAACACTCTTGACATGCTCCATTCATTAAACACAAATGTGTCTCCCACTATTACCCTCCACTCACTCACCCTCTCTATCTCTCACTCTCTCGCTCTCTCTCTCTTCCTTACACACACACCTGTGTGTTGCTGTCATCTGAAATGTGATGTCTTCGTCCTTCCACACGACTGATGGTCCCCGTCTGTCCTCCAACGACATTGATGGAGCTGTTCGGCTTCCTACCCTCACACATACGCAAACACACACACACACACACACACAGACACACTGGTTCATCAGTACAGAGTCCATGTTAAGATGTCTAGTGTTTACACGGTGCAGGGAGAGAAAGAAATGGAAGGAGTACAGAAAATTCCTACTTAAGTAAGGCTACTGCTACTGTATTGATACTGCACCTAGGATTCATACAGAGGGTGAATACAGATGTACTCTGTTAGAGAAATACTATGTTTTGGGAAAACTGAATCATGTAAATCTGTTCTAGAGGCCCCCAAGATACAATTATTAAAACTGGAAGTAAGCATAATGGGTCCCTTTAATATTCACATTTCAGAAAGCAGATTTAGTCCTTAGTGTTTACCTGTACATGCAATTTGTACATGCGAATACACCCTCGCAATAAAATAGCTTACGTTTTCATACAAAGCTACTATGTTATAGGTTCTACTGCTATGATTGCTTTTAAATAAAGAGCAGATGCTCTGCGAGGGTTCATCAAGTTATGCAAAGCAGACTTTTATTAGTAATTTACTAGTAATAGTAAATAGCACATTAAAACTACAGAAAGTGGAAGCACTATAATGTAATCATTCAAGTACCACACATATGGAGAAATGTATTGAAACAATGACAGTGTTCATTCGTGTTCCAAATGTCACATTAAAGCCCTGCAATGGTTCTCCATAACAACATGCAGACATACCATGTAAGAGAGCTTGAGGATGCTAGGTTTAAAAGTAAACATCTAGAGCAGTTTTATGTGATTATGTGAGTCAGGTCCATATATATTTAGTTATTAACAGTTTAGCTGTCTGTCAGAGTGCTTGGGACTTGACAATGAAAAGTAATAAGAGAATATGTTCACCCAAATCAGCTGGACTGAAGGAATATCAAATGTTCAAACATAGCTTTCTATTTTTTGAAAGCTCAAAAGTAATCACATTTCTACCCAGCTTAAGGTCTAGAGCTGATGTCAAGTGTGGCATTTGAATTTGGAATCTGTTGCCGTTAACTGTCAATGAGCTGTCGATACTAGTAAAGCAAGTAAGCATTACACTGAAATTCAAACAAACCCATCAGAGAGATTGATGCACATTAGGTCCAGCCATATATAGTATTTTTAAAAAGAAGAAACACACTGGTGAACTCACAAATACAGAGTAAGTACAGAGGCTTCACCATAGGATGCAAACCTCAAAAGCTGGAAACCAGATTAGATTTAGTCAAAAAACACTAAAAAATGTGTAGTTCTGGAACAACAACTTATGAACAGAGGAGACAACAGGACAACAATCAACTTGTACCAGAACCATGGGAAGATCATGAAAAAGGAAAGGAACTGCACAGGATTCAAAGTATTCCATCTCATCAGTTGCACATAGTGGGGGTAGTTTTATAGCATGGGCTGCCAAATAAATTGGTTGGACAAGACCAAAACTGAAGATAAAAGACCACAAGAACAGGCACGGGCTGAAGACAGCTGCAGCAACGGCCTGGCAGGGTGTGAACAGGGAAGACACACAGCATGTCACACAGCAGACACTTCAGCCAGTCACTGATTGCAACGGATTTGCTATGAAGCATGAAAAACGGCAATTTTATAACTTGTCTATAACTTGTAACCAAGTCTATAACTTGTAACCAAGTATAAAAAAGCCAATCTAATCTATGATTTTGTTTGTTTGTCTAAGGGCGTAGATTTGCTCTTGACATTGGTGGGGACCTATGAATCCACCCCACCATGCCACAGCGCCAACGCTGCTAAACAACCAAATGTAGCTACAGACTCTTATGTGACAACAGGGAAAGGCACAGCCAATCACACTGGCTATATGACTTGAGTAGAGAACTTTAACCCTTTCTGCACCTCTAGGTTAATGAGATGTTGACCAATTGGGGTCTTTTTAGGAGGGGATCAATTTATTGGTGGGGACAATTCAATAATCACTAAATATTGGTGGGGAGACGTCACTTCAGCCCATGCTTATTTTACGCCTTTGTGTTTGTCTAATTACTTTCAAGCTCCTAAAAATGTATTTGTATAAAATTAGGTGTAATTTATGTGTCGTTGTTTACTGAGAAGTTTATTTGTAATGCACAGCCTATTTTGGCTTATTTCATTATCAGTAATTCCCAATGACCTGATATGATCTGAACAGCATGCACACTTGACATAATTTCACACAGCAGACAAAAAAAGCCTCGTTCCTACAAAACACTGAATTACTCCATAACACACTTCATATTTATTCAGGCGAACTTCTATGAGACTGCATGTGCACAAAACTTGTAGAACACAGTACATGAACACTCCCACAGATTCAGACATAAATTAAACACTAACCTATTTCAGTCACTAAGACTTCATCGAGTAAAAATGGACCACATCAATATTGCATTCAGCATTACACATAACCCGGAAACACAGAAACCTGACCCAGTGCTTAGGAGGGCCTTAAAGGAATAGTTCAACAAATTGAAAGGGGAAAGATTACGAAGCTGTCTTGACAAAGCCATAGCCACTTGAAATCTCAGACAATGCTATGTATCTCAGGAGGTTGCTGAGATGTTGCTAAATGTTCCACCAATCGTCTATGTACTGAACAAACACAGTACAAAAATCAAGTTCACTAGGTCCCAAAGTGCACTATACTATTATACTTTATGATCCTGTAAAGCTTTGTTGTTCCTGCTTGAAAACTGAGACCCATGCAAATAGTACAAAAAGCATAGAACAATAAAATGAAGAACAGCACATCAGCTTTGTAAAGTCAACTTAACAATTATCATTATCCCTAAATGCAAATGCAGCAAATCAGGCAAGATATGTTTAGTGTCTGAATTTTGCTTCTTTAGTTTAGCACTGAAGCTACAAAGCTAATGTAGATAACAAATAATGGAAGCCAATAGATATTAATTAAGCTTAATGCAAAACTGCATGTAAACATCACCACACAATGTTCAAAGGCTTATTGGGTAATGTCTAAGATACTTGAGTATACAGTGTCTGACACTTTATGGCATGCTGTCATCTATAAAAATGGACAAAATTACATCTTGCAAATGAAAAGAAGTCACAGCCATCGCCAATGTCTGGGCTTTTTTATATACAAGATAGCGTTTCTTTTAACCTGGAGAATGTGTGTGCAGGAGAGGGGCAATGAGATAAAGAGACAGAGAGTGAGTGGATGAATATAAAAACAGTTCAGATGGATAAAGGTTGAATAAGAAACAAAAATTGAAAGAATGTTGATTTAGCCATGCAGCTTAGACAGAAATGCAGGTCATCCCTTCAGCCACCTGTGTCTAACGTTGTTTATATCTGTGCTTTATTCTCCATTCTGAACCTTCATCAGTTTCTGTTGTGAACGTCCTTCCCTAGATCTTCATGTATGACAGTCTTCTTTTACAGGAAACTGACCTTTCAGATAATGTTAAAGTGACATTTGGAGTTGTGCATATATTTTTTTGCCCCCCAAGAGGTATAAGTGTGGAATGCAAACATCATCAAAACTAATCAATAACAAGTGTTTCTTCTCATTATAACATGATTGGTGATGCTAACTGATTGTTGCAGTTCTATTTAACACCCATGTGTCTGGGTAGTTCTATTCAAGTATATATTTGGTAGTATCAGACTGGGGCCAGGACAGAGGAGAGAAAGAAAATGAGGACACTGGGTACAAACCTGGAAGAATTATCAGACTTAGAGGAGAGATCACCACGACTCACCTACAGAGACAGAGAGAGAGAGAGTTACATATAGGTTACTGTGAAGGCTTCCCTTACACTCACATGACTTACATTCAAGAGGACAGCGTTAATAAAAATACAGAGTCCAAAGTCGTGACCTCTAGGCTCATTCGCAGTCTCCTCTGTTTGTCACAGTATGCCTTCCAGGTGTCCTCGTTGAAGCCATAATTAAAATAGTCAGACAGGTCCGCACCTGGACACACACACACAAAAAAACACAGACACAAACACATATATACACAAACAGACATGCACAGAAAGCCATAAACTTTGCAGAACAACACTGATAGCAGGAAATAGGGTACTGTGCAAAAGTCAGAGACCACCATTCACTGATTTAACTTCCAGTCAAAATTACCATTAAGTTCTTATTTCAGTGTCACAAAAGAACATATTTAACTGAAATTACTCTGTCAATTTAGTGTGTCCACATTTTGCCTTTATTACAGAGTCCATTCTCTTCAGGAGACTTGATTTCAGATTTTCAAAGACATGCTTCCACAATGTTTAATCTTAGAAATGGTTGCATTTTTCTGCTTCTCGTGATCCAAGTAATCCCAAATACATTCAATGTTTAGATTGGCACTCTGTGGTGGTTAATTCATATTTTGGAGAACGCCAGCAAGTCTAATTTTGCCTGATTTGCAAGCTTCCATTTCTCAATGAAGGCTTTTTGACAGCTAGACATCCTTTCAGACTGAGCTGTCTTCTCACAGAAATACCTGCATATAGAGCTTTACAGAAGAGAAGCTTGGTTTTCTGCCTTCATTTCTCCTCCAAAATAAAAACATTAACTTTTCTGGTCTACCAGCTCAGGTACGGTTAGACCTCTCATAAATTTGCCTTTATTAACATAAGGCATCCCTGATTTTATGTTACTCTATTAACACAAGTTCCAAGATTAGAGTAAGGTAGAGAGCACAGCAGCATTCAAACTCCCCTTTACCCCCATCAGGCTCATATTTCTATTCAATTCAACCTAAAAACAATTGTGCTCATACAGACACACACACCTGGCTTCCTCCAAGGTTTCTCCTCAAATGACTCTACATCCACCTCCAGCAGAGTGCCGCCGGCACTGTCCTTAGCATCCAGAGCCGCTCCTCTGGTCTTCATGCCTGAGGAAAAGGAGAATACAAAAAGGAAGTAGTGCTCACCCACTGGTCATCATGGCTAAAATCTACACATAAGGGTCAATAAACATTAAAACAGCAGTAAATATAGACGTTAGTAAGAAAGCTAATTATAGGAAAAGACTTAAATCAGTACAAGTTAAATGTTCCTTCATTTACAGCAAAGATTGGCTATTCATAAAGGAGCGCTAGAGCATTTTTATGTAATGCAATGTAATCTGCTGCATCTGCATGGCAAGGCTGTTTACCACGGACAATCATGCTGATGGGATTCTGTGTATTTAGAAACATAGGCCAAACTAGTTAACTCAATCAAAGACACACAGTGAGTGAGTGCCCATATGGAGCACCTAGAACCTGGCAAACGTGAGAGAGTGACTGAGTGACTGAGGGAGTGAGGGAGTGAGGGAGTGAGGGAGTGAGGGAGGAAGTGAGTGAGGGAGGGAGTGAGGGAGGGAGTGAGGAAGTGAGGGAGTGAGGGAGTGAGGGAGTGAGGGAGTTACAGGCCAGAATCACATCTAAAACAATAGGTTTGCAATCGTGATTTAGATGACATGTGAAATCAATTGAAAAATATGCCTGCCAATTAATATAAACATGTACCATCTCTTTCAGGCATCCTCCTACTCAAGAAAACAAACAAAAACATGAAAACGTACTAAAGCGTAAAACTTTTTTTGTTAGAAGTTGCGTCAATCTCTGTAGCAAGGTGCACCACAATGAATGACCTTTGGTTTTCTTTTTTTGTCCTCTACCCAGCAACAAACATTGAACTCCACAGTGCCTGTCGACATTATGCTATAGTTTTTTACTTAACATGCTTTAAGGCACTGGGGAGGAACTTTGGAGTATTGTGGACTGGTGATTTTATTTCTTCCATTTCCCCCGTCATGAACACAACTTTTGGTACTTGATCAAAGCTCCTCAATTTTAATCTTACGCATTTTAATGCCCTCCATCTGAAATTCCCTCCAGAGCACTGCAGAGACATGATGTCATTTGCAAACAACCTACTTAAACAGTGGTTTAGTACCTGCCCATTGACCTCTGCAGTAAGCAACTGTTATGCTACAGAAGTGACAGATAGACGAGTAACACAGGACCAAGTTAATGAGCTGAAGGGTCAAAGGTCAGCACGTTATTACCTGACAAACTGACTCTGCCTGAGGTCCTTATGTTGAGATTGACAGGAGTGCTACTGCAAAAGAGAAAACACATACTGGTTCAATTAATCATGGCAGTTTCACTGGACATTTATGCACAACGTCCTGATAAAGTGACAATTTAAATATCAAAGACAACACGAGAGTCTCTTTCGGGCTCCTGGCTTACTCACATGCTCTGGCCACCACCTGTTTTGATATCACCAATGGTAATGCACACATCACCATCGTCATCATCATCGCTGTCCGAGTCACTGTTGGCATCTCCATCCTATGTAACAAGAGAAAACAACTATTTCCTCACTATGTTTGCATAGTGAATGACAGAAAATAACTACTGAAGAAAAATAAGCACCTGGTTGCCCTCTCCATTAACACCTTCCACATCCCCGATTAGCGGCCTGGGAAAAGCAGAGAAATCAGAGCAGTGACTAACTTCCATACACACCAGAACACAAGCTAACAAACAGACTTAACAGTTCTTTTTTGTTTGCATTTGTCAAGTAGTCTGAATAAAAAAAATACTAAATAACATTTAAATAAAATATCAGTACACAGGGAGTAAAGAGGATAATGACGTTTTCACCACATTTATTAGTCGAGTTGAGAAGCTGCTATGCTGTGCGGTGCTTTTAACTGCACTGTATTGAGTTCTAAAAGTAAACTAAGCTTGGGTTGCGTGAGATGACATTTGACATCAGTGTTTAGTTAAGTTTGGAACAACAGGCTGAAAGCTGATGGTGGGTTGCAGGAGGGGCTATAGTGCAGTGGAATTCAGAGAACCTTACCACCTCTCTGAGCAGTCGTGGCGTTCAGTTTGGCTTTTTTCCATCTCTGACAAGATCAGCACCAAACCGATGTTACTAAATACAAAAGCTTCTACATGAGTGGCTTGGTGGATCAGTTTACACAGCAGGCTTCAGCAGTAAAAGCCCATAATCAGGCTTCTTTAATACCAGTGAGCCGAGAAGCAAAATTTATGCTTGGGCATCTTTAAGGTCCTATGCCACGCCAATGAATGTGATGCAATGCAATCGATGAGAAACGCTGCAACAAGCCATAGAAACTTCTAACAACTCTCGCTTTGGCTGAAGCAAACCAAGGAAACAACACTTCCTTCCCCTGACAGGCATAAGCGAAACATTTAATGAGTTTCTGTGCTATGGGAAGCCATCAGCACCGACATAAGTGGAAATATCAGTGTTAACGTAAATACAATTGTGAATATTTTGAATGTAAGGGGAATCTTCTATAAAAAACATTTGCACCAGTATCACTATGGTAGACTGTAGTGGTTAGGTAGATGCTGAATAATGAATAATTCAAATAATACATTTGCATAAAGTTCTGTTTCAGCTGCTGTTATTGGCTGTAATCTGTGTAGTAATGCTTATTGTTAGCATATATTTATTTTTTAATATGATGTGAAAATATGTGACATTTTTATATGCAGAACAGTATAAATGCGTTAATGTGAATTTTCCACACATGCTGGGTGTGAAGGTCTCCCACAGTGAGGTCATCACCAAGCACTAAAAGGGGCATTAAATGTACATGCTTCAGTGGTGCAGGACATCTTCACCTAAGAAGAAATAAATGCATCAACCGCTTTTGTTCCAACTCAGTGCCTGACTGATGCTTCCTTGCAAGCAATGTGGCTCTAAAACAAAAGCAACCAAGCGCATCATTAGAACACAAGCAAGATCTGGAAATAGCCAATGTTCACAGTGCCACGGGCAGATGTTGGAAAACCTTCGGACAAGTGCACAAGAAGTGTGCTTGAGTCAGTGGTGTTGGTGAGGCGGGGTGGGAGTGTGGGAGTGAGAATTCCATAGATGTATAGGTTTTGACAAAGTAGAAAGGGATCCACTTTTATGGGATGATGGCAGTCATGGGCCAGGTACATCACTTTGAAGGCCACCCTATATTTTCTACATTTCCAGTCAAAACAGTCATTAAGCACAATTTATTAATTTTCAGGATATATTTACATAATCATGTTTTATAGTGTATCTCTCACATCAATAATAATGTATTAGGAAGGATAATATCAAACTAAAATAAATAGAAAAAAAATATTGAAAAAAAAAATACAGAAAATGGGACTCTACACATGTAAGCAAGACCTGGTAGACCACCAAATGGGAGAGAGGGTATATGATGATATTTTACGGTTATCATAATAAAGAACAACATTTGTGCATCAGCTGAGACTGTGTATAAGGCTGTAGATATGAAACAGACACTCACCTGAAAACCTCAGTCTCCGTCTTCTCATCATCATCGTCATTAGGGTAAGCATAATCTTCATCATTTTCTATGACAAAAGCACAGTGAAAGACAGTGAAGGTCACAGCACGTTTAAGACTGAAAAACAGAGGCATTAGCCGGGCGAACAGAGCTGGGAGATATAATGAAAGATCACAGACATTAAAAGCAGATTCCACACTACAGTTGTCTGCAAGTAGGGATGGATTGCTATGGGAGTAAGAAGTTAATGCACAATGTACATATCTGTTGATTTTGATGCACATTTATAAAATTATAGAAATGTAGTACCAGATTACACAGAACACATCATCCCTGTTAGGACAAAACTTTATGTCTTATTTTTTGTCTTATTATGTGAAAATGGTCTAAAATAACTAAAGAATTCAATTAATGTACATCTAAAGTTTACAAAATTCTTCTCCTTTAAAGTTTCCATTTTGGAGATGTAATGTTTTGTCCATTTTTTTTAGAAGGTCAGAAATGGAGGGTTTTTTTTTTTAGCAAAGTAGCCCAGTATCACCTAAATGTTCTACTCCACCATAAAGGCCATTTTTAATGTTGTATCAAATAAGTAGGCAAATCTAAGCATTGCTCTGATGCTGATACATCTCTTAAAAAAATTATATGCGGATACATAATTTAATATTATTTCATACTTAATTTGTAGTTTCAGCATTATTTAAAAGTGGCTGACCGAGCAAGTTTAAAGAGCTTAAAGGGGAACTTCACTCATTTTTTAACATGTCAACAAAGCCATCCAGAGTGTTTTGGTGTAAATTCTTCACTTTCCCAGTTTTAATTGTTCACAGTGGTGGCACTAGTTAACCACATTTTACAGTGGAAGGATAGAAGATGTTCTAGGACAAAACAGTCACATATTAAAAACCTAATTCTTTCAGATTTTCTACTATTTTGCCTATCATCAACATTTAATTTAAAAACTCACTGGTGTTTTTGGATAAATAAAATGATCAATAGCAATAAAATTGTGATATTTGCATTGTATACACTGGCACCATTGGTCCATAACAACACCACCACAGAGACAATCTCTGTAAATAAATGACATTGACACATCACTTCGATGGAACTGATGATCTCTAAATCACCAGTGAATTATTGAGAAATTAGGAAAAATCAATCACTGGAATTCCCTTTCAATATGTGTTTGTATCACCATTATGTTACTGCTGAGAGGACATTTCAGCTCTCATGTCACTAATTACCCAAAAAAACAGGGATGGTAACAATTTTAGTCCTGCTTGGAAGAAGAGTTTTTTTTGGCACAGTAGCCCAGCATCACCTAAATGTTCTACTCCACCATAAAGGCCACTTTGAAAATTGGTTTAATCAGGCAAATCTAAGTCATTGCTGTGAGAGGACATTTCAGCTCACTGACTAATTTTGCACACTTTTGCAAACTTCATCCAGCTCTCATGTCACTAATCACCCAAAAAACAGGGGATGGCAGCAATTTTAGTCCTGCTTGTGTCAGCAGACTAACAGATTAAAGCAGTGGCAGTGCTTTGTGCCTGAGTTTATCTGTGCCATATGCTCATTGCTGCGGTTCTACTTGGGAGAGTTCGCTTCTTCTAGCAGGTAGCTAACTGCTCTAACGTAGACACAGTGGTTTGGCAGCTACACATCAGTTAAACAACAAGCTGTTACCGAAGCCTACAGGTTTGTGTACACACGCTGTTTGTTTGTTGTCCGGCTGGTCTGCTCAAAGAGCTTTGGCACTGCTCTGTAAAAGTTTCTGGCAGCTCTAATGAAGCTCTAATGAGGCTACCGGGGGGACTACCAGGACAGCAGATGATCTTGTCCAGTAAGCTTTAGGTATTTACCCACAGTTAGCCACTTCGTGTTTTGATCTCACCTCCATAAAGCCATTCCTCATCCTCCCCACTAGCACAGCCTGCGTGTTTGGTCCCTTCACTGGACATCCTGACCAGCAGACCACTGTATTATCAGTTGTGTGGCTCGCAGGAGACTCTGGAATTCAAATTTAAACACAGGGAAACGGTCACTGCGCGAGCTCACTGACCAGCTGTCAGAACCCGAGCTGCGCGCTGGCGTTTCCAGGGACACCGGGCAGACACGAGGGTAGCCACGCGCACGCTGGACTACACAGGAAGTTGACAGAGTGGACAGAGCTCGGAGTTATTTTCTAATCGCCCTTTATTTCCAGATTGGTGCTAAAATACTAGCAATGAGTTCAAATTCGAATTATTTAATTCTATATTTTTCCATTCATTGTACATAATCTCTTAATTTGGCTGCTCTGCTTTCTGACATATTGGAAATGTACTTTAAGGGGAACGCCACGAATTTTCGAAATTTCTAAACAAATGGTTAAGATGTAAACAAAGTCATTTAGGGTGGTTTGATGTGAAATTGTTCGTTCTTGACAAACTTGGACCCGTTATTGAGCGTAAACCTGAAAAAAGGCGTGGGGGGAGGTAGATAGTTGTGTGACGTAAGTTTTATTGGGGAGGACAGGTGTAGTGTCACTGGTGATTTAAGATTATTAACAAATGGCTATATTTCTTGGTTCCTATCAGCACCACTGTAGAGAGATCAGTTGATAAGTTTCTCTACAGTGAACCATTTCACCTTACACCACTCTGGATGCAGCGAAATCTGCAAATTCGGTGGAATTCCCCTTGCTGAACTGATTGGGGGTTATTGCATTTTTTTCTCGATTTGTAAAAGTGATTTAATGCTAATCCCTTTGCTGGTCCATATAAAACATAAGCGAACATATGAGAGAGAGAGAGAGAGAGAGAGAGAGAGAGACGCTAAATCAAACACAGTGACGCGATTCTCCTGCGACCACGTTGTGCCACGTCACCTTTCGGAGACTCGCGTGTTTGTTTTGGTGTGAGAGAGCTCCGCGAGACTCTCACTTTTAGCGCACTTTTCACTCTTTTGTCTTTTTAAAAAACGCACCGCATTCTTGCGGCCATGTCACCAACGGACAGCCTCGCGTCCTTCCCCGGTCATGCGTGGGAGAAGGTGCTGTCAAAGGTGAAGAAGGCGGTGGTGTTCATGGACGAGCCGTGCTCGGAGGGTCTGCACTGGAGCGCAGGGGGCGCCGCGGGGCTGTTCGAGGCGGGAGCCCGCAACGTCAAGCGCTTCTCCAGCTTCGAAGCCGGCGCAGAGGACGAGCCCAAAGCGGTGTTCGTGGTCAGCACGCTGCTGAAGGGAAGAACGGCGGACGTTATTAAAGACATAATCTCGCTCAGCCGCTTCCAGTACTGCGTGGTGTTTACAGCGGTGCCTCACTCGCTGCACCTCAGCTCCAGCTCCGGCAGCGGCAGCGCGGAGACTGAGGGAAGCCCCGTGTTTGAGCGCTTCGAGGAGAAACTCTGCGAGTGGATGGGGAATATGAACTACACGGCCGAGGTGGCTTATGCCCCGGTCGCTTTCGCCCGTGTTTCGCCTCAGCTCCTGCTCGCACCGGCCTTTGCTGACCTCTTCCCGCTGCTGGAGAGCGACCTCGAGTCCGTGAACGAGAAGAGGCCCGAGAAGAGGCGCTTTTCCAGTGTGGTGGACGTGGACACGGCCGCGCTGCCGCTCGAGCTGCAGGTTCAGATGAAGGCGTTCGCCTCGGCGCTCGATGCTCTTCTGGAGTTCAGTAATGTGCGAGAGGAGAGCTTCGCCGTGGGGCCAATGAGCCGCCTCCTGGCGGCTGAGCTGGCCAGTCACCCGCAGGCCAAAAACAGAAGAAAGACAGCGCAAAATAAAGCGTCAGTGGTCTTCATCGACAGAACTCTGGATCTGACAGGTGTGAGTTCTGTCAACAGTAGCGAGCGCACCAACACCCCCCCCCCAACCCTCCACAAAGTTTTCAGCAAAGCACTGTTACACGATCAGCCCAAAATGTTCTGCATTGTCACTGCACACTTGACAATACCTGCTGATGTAGTTCCACTGACTATCCACTTTTATAGAAACACCTAGCTTTAGGGTTCACTCTCTGTGGGACATTAAGCCAAGAGTTCAGCACTGCCCAGTAAGAACCGCTACTAGCTCTTCTCTGTAACAGGCTTGTCTTTCGGCTGACTGAGAAATCTTTTTTAAAAGAACTCCCAGTCTCTTTAAGAAACACATCCTTGCACATACGTCGTTTATGTGGCAGTAAAGTTTTGCAGTCTAGGCCATTAATGTCTGTTGCCATGGATTTGCCATCATTGGTGTAACCAGTTGACTGTGTTAATCGAGGGGTGGATAGTTCTCAGCACAAAACAGCAACATTCCCTTTTTAAATATGGCCACTTACTACTGATGAAAGCCTTCTAGTCTGTCTAACACTAATAAGTCATGGTAGCAAAAGGGCTTCAGCAAGGTGGACCAGTAAGACTCCTCATTAAGTGACTAGCAAAGTTAAATGGATCTGTAAATGAGAAGCCCCAATATATTTCCCAACAATTCTGTCTCTTATGGTGCCTCTCTTCCTTTCTCAGGGGCTGTGGGCCACCAAGGGGACAACCTAGTAGAGAAGATCCTGTCTGTGTTGCCTCGCTTGCCAGGTCACGTGACTGATGTTCAGGTGGACATGTGGGAGCTCACGCACTTGAGGCACACGTCTGAGGTTCAGGGTGTCCTGGCTCCCGGATGCCTGGCGCAGAACCAGTAAGAGCATTCGCACTGTTACAGGACGCTAACATGGTTTTGTATAACCAAATAATCAATACACTACAAATCAATTTGCAAGATGATGATATAAGACAGATGATATGACCCATAAGAATATGAGTGGTACAGAAAAGAACACAGTACAGATCCGGTATATAACAGAGTAGTTAACCACATAAAATCATATGTAAATTGTAGCATCAGCGCACCATAATATAAGAGATCAGTAGATAATCATTGCTAGTACTTCACGTAAGGGCTGGTTGATCTCTTGCCATTTAGTGCTCCATAGATCCTCAGTAGATTAATAATAATTCTGTTAAAGGCACAGTGAGAGGTCAGTTTATTTTCACACCCACTGGGTGGGCTCCATTTGCACTGAGCTCCCAGCCAGGCATGACTGAGAAAGCTTGCTTTGCTCTTGCTTTCAGGTGTTTTTTGGTTGAATAGTCCACAGAGAACGAGTGCAGGCAATGGCGCACCAGGAACATTACTCTGTAGACCTCAGACAATGGCTACAGCGTTTTTCTTCTTTTCTTTTTACTATTGTGTTCTAGTCTGACTTTCTTTCTTTAGATTTCTTTAGACTAAAATGGATTTTCAGTAGAGGGTTTATGTTGTACTTGTAAGACTGTTGCAGAAAAGTCTAAGTAACTATAGAGAGATTTCAAAGAAACTCTTTCATGAAGCGTCTTCAGAACTACATACTCCAACTCCAACCTTATAGTAGATGTTAGTATTGGTAAAATAAGGAAACATAAGAGCTAATCAACAGAAATAAACAGATTCCTAACTAAGCAAGGAGTTCTGGGTAACTCTGTACCATGTTCTTTTATTGCTTGTTTCTTTGAGTTTGCTTTACTCGTTAAAAGAAGTGCAATTGAATTTTAAAAAAGGTGGTACAATCAAACTTATTTGAATTAAGTCATAGCAACTAATTTCAAGAAAATATAACTTGATCTTTTAAGCACAAATAACACCAAAGCTTTTAGTGTAGTTTGTGTTATTTATACCTAGTTTGTTAAAAGTTTGAGTGTATTTAACTCTTAAAAACGTAAAAAAAAATAAGTTTTAAAACTTCATTCATTTAAGGCAACAAGTTACCTCTAATATTTTGAGTAGAGTTATCAGAGTGTACAGCTCCAGAAAAAGCACACCTACACTAATTGTGTAGGTCTAATTGTGTTAGTGTGCCTTTTCTGGAGCTGTTTTTTCCCCTCACAGTTGGGATTGTTGGGATTGTTCTCCACCAAGGAATGAAAATTAGGCTCATACAGGCGCCGGAGGGTTAAATAAACATCTGATTGTATGTATTTCTGCTATTTCTGCTATATTCCTGTATTACTTCCTATAGGCATTTTTGGCCCACCTACATGTGGTTTCTGTGAACAGTTTCATGGAGGCTGTACTGTTATTTCCTTTCACCTAAATATCAGTTGTAAAGAAAGGAAGCAATCTGGAAGTTTTTAAATGGAGGGGATATGTTTTCTGAATGAAATCAACCATAGGGAGTTCCCCATGCGTGCTTTGGCAGATACGGATTCCCATATACAGAGCCGCAGAAGACCGTAGTATTTATAGTAGTGGTCCGCCGTTTCTCCAGTCATCACAAATTCGTCTGTTTGTATTAGAATAATTGCTGTCGTTTAAAAGGGCCCTATTGCAGATGTTATTTCCTGTGAGGTGAGAGGTGGTGGGGGATAACCCCAGGTTTCTGCTGAGCCGTGTGATTCTGTTATTCGGGCTTATTATGTAAGATGTATATGGTGAATTCATGTGCTTACTGTGTTGTCCTGATGGAAAGTTAGTTAGTTTTTTACGAGTGCTGTCAGTCCATGTGGTCAGGGATTTTTTTGCTTGACCTCACTGCCCTCTGTTTAAACCTGGACTCGGTCAGTTTACTGGTAAGGTATGTTGATGATGCGACAGTAAAAACACTTTTTAAATGTGCTCAGCTCTTTTTGTTCTGTGGTTAATTCGTTTCTTTTCAGCACGCAGTTAAAAAGCAGGCCTGAGATCAGACGCTTTAGGGTGGATGTTTTAACCTGCTCCCAGCTCTGCTCGCGTATCATGTTTTAGTGTTTGTTGGAGTGCAACACTTTACAAGGGCCGACTTAAAAGGCTATCCCATTACAGTTTGAACCTAAATTGCATCACTGTGGAGGGCATTTTGCAGTGTTTTGGTTTTTAGTCAGACTTTTCAGTTCTTTCATTTCTTTTATATCACAAATCCTCCTTTAGGGGGGGTTCAGGTGCAGAGAAATGGGGTTATTGGGTTGAGAGTGTCATAGGGATTCATGAAGATACAGTAAAGGAGAGCTGTCAGACCTCTTGTCCTACTTGTATACACACATTTTGCCTGGGAGAACCGTTATCTGTTAGGCTAGGCACAATATTGTTTTTTTCTAGATCGTTTTTGATTAATAGTTACAGGTTTGTAAAGCTTTTCTGAAACTGAAGAAAACAATTTACTGGGATAGTATGCAAAAGCAGTGTAACACTGTGGAGGAGCCACAATATTCTTTTACTCCATAACTATTTACTCTCCATAGATTGTACGCTGAAGACAGCTAGCTAACTGCCACCATAGTTTGTGCTGTTACAAGTGAATGGGTAGACTTTTTCCTGTTTAAAGAGCAACTGCTGCACAAAGCCAGCAGTTTTTCATAATGTGTTGTTTAAGATTTTTTGATATTCTACAGTTTTTAATGCTTTATTGGTCCAAATCCAAGGCCTAATAGTTTGCTCAATTAAAGTTCTTTAAGACAGATTTAACTTTTAAATAAACTTGAAATTCTGGTGCGTCTCTAACTCTAGTCAGTACACTGTTGTTGGTGTTCTAATTTCAGAGGGTTTTTTTGTGGTTAGCTGGTCTGCAAATAATCTACAAAATCTCATCCACACACACAACAGAGAAAGCCGCACACACTCTAGACTAGCATGACATCCCTTAACAGTTATTAGCGCATTACAGTTGTGAGCACAAATCCAAAGCCAGACCTCCATGACAATAAACAGGAGCTGACTGTGAGCCAGATGGCACAGAGGCCAAGTGAATGGGCTGCATGAGGACAATGCAATGGCACCAAAGCCTGTGAATCTGTGAACTGGACAAAATGGATTAAGACCAAAGTGCTAGAGCACTAGATAGCTTACACATGCAGTTGAAAGCAGCCTGAATGAAGACAAGTGCATTGTGGGACACTGTTTAAGCATCAGTGTCTGTGTGAGAGAGTGAGTTTCTCTATTAAAGTGATTTGTGGTTAAGGTTGCTAGCAGTGCAGTAGCTTGTGAAAACAACCTTACTCTACATGTAGCCGATCAGCCAAGACATGTTTGGAGTCTGAAGTTTGCTTCTTTAGTTTTGCACTTAAACTACAAAGTGAGTCCCATTAGTTTCAAGTTGAAAGTTCATTTGTCATTTGCACATCATGTCAGGATTGGGGTATTGGGGTTCTGCAGCTTCACATTTAGGCCTGACAGCCTGTGGGTAGAAACTGTTCATTAGGCAGGTTGTTCTGGCCTGGGTGCTGTGTGCGGGGTGACTGTTGTCTAACCTGAGCGTTTGGATTTTCCTCAGGTAGCAGGACTGAGAGATGTCCTGTAAGGCTGGTAGTTTGTTGCCTAGGGTGTATTCTTCTGTCCTCATGCACTACTGCTATAAGGGCTTTGCAGTTGCAGTCAGTGCAGCTGCCATACCAGACAGTGCTGCAGCCCGTGAGGATGCTGTCTATGGTGTGTCTGTAGAAGCTGGTGAGGATGTCAGGTGGGAGTCCAAACTTCCTGAACCTGTGCAGGAAGAAGAGACGCTGGCGGTCAGACCTCACAGTCGTGTTGGTGTGGAAGAACTAAGTGAGGTCATCAATGAGGTGTATTATAAGCTCATTAGTCATGGAAGTATAATACCATCCAATTAGTTTAATGCATACTTGCTTATTTGTTTTTTGACGATGACGATGATGATGATGATAATGATGATGCTGCTGAGCATGAGCACTGTCGCCTCACAGCAAGATCATCTGGGTTCGATTCCCAGTCCAGGTTGTTCTGTGTAGAGTTTGCATGTTCTCCATGTGCTCCGGTTTCCTCCCACAGTCCAAAGGCGTTGATCAGTCCGTCAGTCCATTGCCAGTAGGTGTGAGTGTGTGTTGGCTATGCGATGGTCGGCGATCTGTCTTTGGTGCACCCTGTCTTCGCCCGATGATGCTGGGTTTGGCTCCAGCCACCTCCTGTGACCCTGACTAGCGGCATAAAGCAGAAGATAATGGATGGATGGATTATTATTATTATTTTCTGTTTTTCATAAATTCAAACTACTTTTAATATTAGACAAAAAAAACCAAGTAAATACAAAATGCTGTTTTCAAATAACTATTTCAAACAAAGTAATTGAAATCTAGCCTGGAAAGGGTTGCAAAGCTCTTGCTTAGCCTCTGGGACTCCAGCAACACTTGGAACAGTGGTGAACCTTCCCAGGCAGGACTGGCCTACTAAAATTTCACCAAGAGAACCTCGACAGCTCATCCAGGAGGTCACAATAGGACCTTGATGAACATCAAAAGAACTGCAGGCCTCGCTTGCCTCAGTTCAGGTCAATGTACGCAGTTCCACAAACAGAACAATGATCCATAGCACACAAGCCAGGCCACCTCCTGATTATTTTTTTCTATAGAAAAGCTGTGGCAAGACCTTAAACAGGCAGTTCATACTTGAAAACAAATTAAAACAGTTATAAGAGCAAAATAAGAGCCAAAATTACAAAAATAGATCAGCTAAAATAGAAGACAGGGCAAATATTTTACAGCACTGTACATTGTGTAGCCATGAACCAAATTTTGTCCATTTCTGTTTATTGCAGTACGTCGTACAGTGTCAGAAACCACATAAGCAAGACTATGTGAGATTGTTAAATGTGTGTGTGAATTTGTGACTCATTATCGTTATATACCAAGTGAAACCTGTTATTAATTTGGGTAGGGGGGTTCCCTAAGTGTGAAGTGTGGGTCAAATAAGGTCAAACTACATTTAGATTTCATGCTTAATATAGCCATTGACAAAATAACAAAATAAAACATTGAACTTAGAAACACAATGTAAAAAGGCTAGGCCTGAAAACACCTTTAATGAACAGCTTGGGTATTTTGAATAACACTTTTTTAAAAAAAAGTAATACGAAAAAAAGTCATACGAAGTGGACATATGCTAAAAGATATGTACATACATGCATAAGTTTGGCTGAGAGTGAGGCAGAGGGCCTTATTTAATCATTATGTGTTGAAGAGTTTTTTATTTATGTAATTTTAGTATATCAGTGCATTATCCCCAGTATTTATAACTGCCACCGACCTTGGTGTCTGAGGCTCTCAGTCAAAACCTTGTGGCAGGCATTGGCCCCTGGGCCCTGTCTCCACTGGCCTGCTCAGTACCTTATCACTAGCTGACTGATGCTGTTTAGTTAGGTTTCCATTACTTGTGGGCTGCATTAGTCTCATAGTGTCAGTGCCAAACGGAAAAAACAAACTTCGGGTACCAAACATGTCATGACCGATTTACTAATTTGGGATACGAGGAAAAATGTGTGAGTCACGACTGCTTTAAGTACACAAAGCAAGCTGTGTGTGTGAGAGACAGAGGGTAAGAGAATGTGATAAGTGTGTCTGGTGTGTGTCCATCCCCAGTGCTTGTTGTGTTCTCCACGCTTGGGCGGCTTCTGTCATCTGTTCCGTTCCTGTTGCCTCTCATGTGGTTTCAGTGGGGAAAATCTTTCTCTCTCGTTCTCCCTCCTCTCCTCCTTGGTGGGAAGTGTAGAGCTCAGTGAAGGAGAACCAGTCCGGTTCCACCCAGTCGGTTCCGTTCACTGTGCTTTAGCCTGAGCTCAGCAGGGAGGATCGGTCATAAGACTGTGTGTGTGTGTGTGTGTGTGTGTGTGTGTGTGTGTGTGTGTGTGTGTGTGTGTGTGTGTGCGTAAGCATCTAGGGCATGTTTCTCAGTTCTGATGCATTCTGACAGGGCTTAGTTGAGGAGCATTATTTATAACGTTCAAGGTCTTCAGATGTCTTATGTGGAGCAGCCAGTAGGCTAACTACTTACAGTCTGTCTTGTAAAGGACATTGTCCATGTTGAAGGTCTGTAGGTCTCATTATCTCTCGTCATTTGTCCTTGTCCTGGTAATATTGTTATTCATACTAGGGCTGCATGATATAGACAGTATACAAATGGGAATCATATCAAGATCTGTAGATATCAGATTTCAAAATAATGGCATTAGACAGATGATATTTAGTGATGTGTTTATTGTGCTCCAGAAGACAAGGAGGTTAAGCAGATTAAATAGTTTTTTATGAATAAGTTTTACATTTTACTGTAATCATAATCTAGTTTGATCTCATACTGTTTTCTATATTTAATTAATGTTTATGTATCAGCATTAGTGTTGACGTTAGCAGGTATTTATTAGGAATGGCTATTATGAAAATATATATTGTTGTAATGATAAATGATGCCACAAAGCAGTACAGCAGAATACTGACTAACTGTCTAATTTAACACACTGCGCCAAATATTGAATAAAAAATCCCACAAATCACTCACAGCAAAAAAACATTATTGACTAGAGAACTCATTTGCATATCACCACTGCAACGGCAAAATGGCAATAATGGTTAACAAGTGCAGTCCTGTATGACCCTGTTATTAGATTTCCCCACCTGCGCTCCAGTCTGCTGTGATTGGCTGTGTTTCTCACCAGGTCTTTGGTCATGTAAATGAAATCGGTTGTTTTTGGTGTAATTATAGACGACCTTGGCGAAAACCTGTACTGTATTTCTGAAAAGGTTTTTATTTTTGGCCTCTATTAGAGGGTGTCTGCCGTCATTAACGTACGCTGTTCCCCTTTGTAACTGTGAAGTGTTTTTCATAGGCTGGTATGGGTGGTCACTGGGTTTGGCCCGGCATGCCGAGACCTCACACGCTTCGGCCCGGGCAGACTGCTGAATGGAGAGTTATGTTTCCTGACCTGATGGAGCGTCTGGCGTTGTATGCCAGTCTCAGTGCTACACTGTGCTTATTCAGGTCTTACTGTAGAACGTCCTGGTTTCTCTGTGCTTTCATGTGTGGTTGTGAGAGAAGTGCCAGTGTGTGTTTCTTTGTAATGGTAGCCGCTGTGGGCTGATGTTTTAGTTGGTTTGGTTTGAGGTAATCCTTTCTCAGGAGTGTACGTAGTTTATGGTCCCATAGGTGGCCGGTGTTTGTGTTCATTCGTTCAGTCAGATGAATAGAGAAATAGGTGGGGAAAGGGAATTGGATAGATATAGTAATATGTTTGGGTGGACGGCCTTGAGTGGGTTAGGGACTAGTTGGTCAATTTGCCCACGGCTTGGGGGTCTGCAGAAGTGATTTTCAAGCTGTTTTTGGGCTGGTGCCATCCATCAAGTAGACATGTTTTGAGGGGGTTTTGAGAGTCTGTGTGTGCGTACTTGTTTTTGGACATTTCTGGGGCACATATGTCCTGACTGTGTAGTAAAACCAGAGAAAACCTGTCTGATCTACGTCATCAGAACACTAAATGTTACAAATTTGTAAAATTTGCTATAAGTTACTGAAGTTAATATTGGGTAAGGTTTTGATGGGCACGAGACCTGCATATTATCCATTTATGAGCAAAACCTATTTTTGTTGTCTGTTTTAAAAAAAAAACACAATTTGAATATACCAGTTGCCCATAACAATGTGCTAAATTTTCAACATGAATGTGAACCAATAGAAATGATCCAGAACTTGGAATATCAAAAAAGCAGTGAATAATTATTTGAGCTTGAGCTATATCTGTCTTCAGCTGACAGCTATGGACTATGTATCACAAACTAAAAAGCAAACTAAACAATCCAGATTTGCCAGTTTAATCATGTACTTTTATAACTGCATGCAATAAACACAGAAGGTCTTTAAATGTTAATAAAATCATGATATGCCTACTACTGCACTTTAAAATGAGCTGTTTGAAGTGAAGCTAATAGTAGGCCATCATGCTCAGATTTCTTAAATGCTCAACAACCCTACAGCAAATACACACATAGCTAACCACATCGCACCACACAGTGTGAGCACAGTATGCTGAGTCAGGGTAGATATGTTATATGTCTAGCATTATCTACTAATATCAGTCTGATACCGGTAGCTGGTGTCTAATCAGTGCCATCACTGTAAAAAAACATCTGTACTTTGACATTGTGGGGACATTTAGTTGTTCTGTAAAACTCTAAATAGTTAAGTTACTAAAACTGCAGCTTATAGTTTTTTCATTTCCTTTTTGTTGCTAAACGTGGACTGTGGGGTAGATGTACCAACTCCAAGTTGGGACATTTTTAAAATGTTACAAATCCAGTTTATAGGACTATTTGTTAATTCGTTTGATCCTTGTCTGACAGAAGTACACAGAAATTTAAGACTTTTAACGTTTTGTCTGACCAACATGATTGTGTTTTTTATATAACAACAACATAGAATTTACAACACATTCAAAAAACTTTACACAGTTTTGAAACAATGAGCAGGTGATGGTCCATGATTGGGTAGAAAACGCTTGCTAAGGCACTAGCGGCTGTCTAGTGGTAAACAGCACATTACATGCAGGGGTTATCCAGTGCTTCACGGAGGTGGTCTTACTCAAGTTACAAAGGGCATACATCAAGGCCTTAGCAAGGGTCCAGTACGGTGGGGCATCGTTTGCAGCTTCCATGCTGTCTGGTGCCGTGTTAACAGGATGTTCACTGCTGTGAGTTGAGCTGAATGTCAGGAACTCAAGTTAAGATAGTGGGTAACTAAATGGTGGCTCCATCTGAATGCCTACTCAACACAAGATTATCCCAATAGTCCAATACGGGAACGGGTCATAACAGAAACGCTGAGTTCATCTCATATGGCCTAAATGGCAATGCTGCGGGCTGACGAGTCCACGTTTCAGCTTGTTTTGGCAAAAAACAGACGTTAAGTTTTTGGAGACGTGGAGACAGTCCAGAATTTTATCAATGAAAGATGACACATTAACACATGGGAGATGGCATCAGTGCCCACGACATAGATGACTTGCATATATGTAAAGGTACCATTGATGTTGATGATGCAGATTTCAGAGCCATTAGTTGCCATCGAGGTGACGTGTTTTCCTGGGAAGTCCGTGGTTAGTTCAGCAATACAGTGCCAGGTCACATTTTGCACATGCTACAACAGAGCGGCCTCATAGGCACGTAATGCACATGCTTGACTGACCGGCCTGCAGTCCTGATCTGCCTCCTTTTAAAAATGTAGGTAACTTTTTTAAATGTGTCGTGTGCATCAATGTCTAAATGTGTATGTATATGTATTTCTGAGGCCGATTTCGAACGCTGATCACCTTTCAGCGCGATCGACTGATAGCTGATACCAATCTAGGGTGGGGCTATATGCCACGGCAGGGCTACATATTATTAGCGCAAGCAAGTCATGAAACAAGGTGGAAACTGGTTTATTCCCTTTTTTATCGAGCTCATATGAAATAGCATCATATTTTTAACAAAATTAACAGTAAATAAACAAAGTAAATCAAATATTGCCAATACTGCAATCATTAAATTAAGACCCTGAATTTAAAACTAAAAAGCTAATTAAATAAATGCAGTCAAAACTGCTATCATTAAACGCAGACCCTGTTTGTACCGGTCAGATCTGGTCTGCACGGTTCTCTGGGTTGTTTGTTTTGTGCTAGCTGCGTGTGCTAGCTTTGCTTTTTGCTGGTACTCAGTGTA
This sequence comes from Megaleporinus macrocephalus, assembly GCA_021613375.1. NCBI lineage: Eukaryota > Metazoa > Chordata > Actinopteri > Characiformes > Anostomidae > Megaleporinus > Megaleporinus macrocephalus. The sequence goes on along the minus strand of CM038707.1, from coordinate 24,575,326 downwards.
TTCAGTCGCGTGGTGTACTCTTACAGTGCCGTATCAGATTAATAGTGTTAAATGTCTTTGTCTTGGTTCTCCAACGAGACACGTTGATTTGACTAATTTTACTAAACGTCCTGGATAAGTCTGCGTCACATACGGTAACAAACTGCCTGATGGACGACGTGTTTCGGGTTCAGTTAGGAACTGCCAGGACGTGCCCGGAGGGGTTTTCCTGGATGAAACGTGAGCTGTAAATACAGAAATTAGGCTAAATTCAAGAAATATCAGCCGATCACTGATCACATATTTTGATAAAAAAATCAATGGATACCGATACATAGCCGATCGATCTTTCCATCTCTGATATTTAAAAAACCCCGTTGGCCATTAACCATATTTTTCTTGTACGTTTGTCACATAAAGGATCAAGAAAATGAACAAAGTCTTGTTTTTACTGCATTTTATAAAACTTTTCTGGAAGTTGGCTTTAAAAGAACAGCATTACTGAGTAGCTATACACTTGTCAGAGTTAATACTTCACAAGGAAAGCAATACATTTCAGGTTAGTGAGAGTGGGTATAACTGTGTGTGTGCGCGAGTGTGTAAGCCCATGTGTGCTCAGGTATGATCCAGCAAGGCCGGGGTAATGTGTTGTTCTTGGCTATGGCTGTCTGGCTCCACCTTCCAGCACCTAGCCAAGGCTGTACACCAAACTGTCAATCCTCGACTGCTGTACAGGACTTTGGAGACCTTGGAGTACTGCAAGGACACAAGGGTGCGGGAGTGTGTGCGCACGATAGAAAGAATGTAGTCTGGAAAAAAAAGTATCCCACCCATGTGGAAAGACATTCACCTTCCCCTCAACTTTAAATCTGCAGCCAGTACATTTTAGGCCTAGACTTCATTGACGTTTTCAGTCGCAGGAACACAGTGATGGTCCCGTTAGATCACAGAATTGCCATTCTTCATTCGAGAATTGATTTTGGTCTGCGATTTCAGAACGCTTGACCTACTTTCAGATGTGTCAAAGCTTGGCGCGTTCGCTCTCGAAGGATTAGGACTGAAGGGCACAGTAAGAGATATAGTCATGCCTTTTAGCTCCGTGCTGAACACTGTGTTTGGAGAGAAGGAGTGACGTGCAGTGTATGGGGAAGAGGTAAAGAAAGAGATAGAGGGCGAGGAGAAGAGGCCGCAATAGAGATCAGCCTTGGCTGGACACTTAAAAAGACCTTATATTGAAGCTAAAGGTCAGCAGTTTAGGGTTTTGTGTGGAATAATGATTTGTCTTCTTAAATGTTCCCCCCTCGTTTCCTGTGGGTGATGGGCAGGTGTGTAGTTGAAGCCCACTAGAGGGGCCTCACTTCCCAGGCCCACACGTGCACTGCTAGAGAAGGAAATGGCTTTTAGGGGTTTCCATTTTGTATTTTTAGGAACATGGTGGTATATTTTGAATGGTACCAGAGCTGCCATGTCTACAGTTGTAGCCCACATTTTCTGTTTTCCTGAATTTCCACCCAATTAGTCTACAGCAGTTTAACCATGTAGAAGTGATAAATAGTGTTGTCACTGCTGTTTTTACCTTTTTAGAAATGAAAAGCATTGTTTTCAGCCTTCCAAAACATCTAGCTTTTCACATTCACTACTTTGTTTGGACCGATTAGCAAACAAGGCACAATGCAGGGTAGCCCATCAGAATTCATACTCATGGAAACGCACCAAAACCAAAATACTGATACCATCTAATTAGAGATGGAAGGATCGATCGACTATGTATCAGTATTGGACGATTTTAAATCAAAATATACGATCGGTGATCGGCCAAGATTTCTCCAATTTAGCCGATCCTGAGAGCCGATTGATGGCGTTAAACAAATGAGCTTAATTTCCAACTAGCGTTTTGTTGAAACCCCCTGGGGTTGCAATTCCTATCTGAACCGCTAGGTGGAAATACATACCCTTTCATTTTCGACAGACTGACTAAAGCAGCGCACCTCGCGAGAACAGTTTGCATTCACGGCATGTGCTGTCCGTCTGGCAGTTTGTTGCCGTATGTGACACAGACAGATCTACGGTTTGTAAAATTAGTAAAATCAACGTGTCTCGTTGGGGAAACAAAACAAAGACATATAACACTACTAATCTGATATGACACGGCACGCGGCTGAATACAGTGAGATTCAGCAAACAGCAGAGCTAGCACGCACAGCTAGAACAAAACAAATAAGCCAGAAAACCGTGCAGACCAGTTCTGACCGTTTTTGTTAAAATAACCCAAAGTCTGTATTTAATGACTGCAGTTTTGACTGCATGTATTTAATTAGCTTCTTTCATTTTAAATAAAGCGTCTAAATTTAATGATTGCAGTATTGGCAAAATTTGTTTGATTTACTTTTATTTACTGCTAATTTTGTTACAAATATTATGCTGTTTCATATGAGCTCGTTAAAATGGCAGTAAACCAGTTTAGATCATGTTTCATAACTTGCTTGTGCTAATAACTACATGCCGGCCCCGCCCTCGATCAGTATCGGCTATCGGCCGATCATGCTGAAAGGTGATCGCCGATCGGAATCTGCCTCAAAAATGCTGATCGGTCCATCTCTACATCTAATACCATGTAACATAAGCCACATGCATGCTGCCAAGGTAAGGATCTGCAAACACAGAGCAGATTTCTTTTGGCCAGGAACACACTGGGATTTTAAAACACAGAAATAAGGAAAATCCTTCCATAAATCTGTATGGATGCTGACTTTAGTCTGTTTGATTGTTTGAAATTGTAAATCTGTAGCGTATGGGATCTCCCTAATAAATTCCACAGAGGCGTGGGTCTGATCCATAACCAAAGCGTTTTCCTCATTTTCTTCTTCCCTTAGCAAATCTCCACTACTCCACCAGTACTCCACTTAGAAATCCTCCCAGAAACATTTCTTTTTTTCTAATCGAAGGACATAAGCACAGCCTGGCGACTATACAGCCTTTCCATGTACATTTCAGTCCACAGTGTTATCTGAGCAGCTGCAGCTCAGTTTTTCAGTGTGTTTGTTCAGTACCTGGTGTGCAGCGTGTTATTTAGAATAAAAAACAGGGATATTTTCATATTGTTTTTATAGTGTTTTCATAGTGAGGGCAGCTTTTCTGATACGGAATAAAATTCTACATTCTACATTACACACTCTTCCAGGCATTTTTCTGGTACACTGTGCTCATTTACACTGACAACTTCTTTATGTAGGTACTATGTTATGGTATTGGACTCGGTATTAGCAAGTACCTAAAAAAAACATACTCCTTTCTAGTAGGCTTCAGTGAATCTCAGATCAGAGCACTCATTTAGATATTAGTCTTTAAGCCACAGTAACAAAACAACTGGTTTAATTCTACAGGATAATTATACATTAGAAAAGAATAACATAGATATACATTTTGAGTGTTTTTAGTACATGAAACCATGGTAACAAGTGTTAAATGTGGCCTTCAGTGGAAACAATAAAATTCAAGTAAAATGTGGGGTATGGGTCCTTTAACTTTGGAGTGGGTCTTTAAATCAGCATAAAGCATTTCCAGCAAGTTTCTTTTTCACCCCTCCTGTCCATTCTTTCTCTCTGAGTACACCATTATTCTCTCTCAGCATTCTTCTTGTGCTCCACCGCTGTGATTGTTTGCAGAACAGAGAGGTTTATTTTACTAGAGAAGAAGTGGAGGACATGAAGCCTAAACCAGAAACTGGAAAAAGAAAGAGACCAAAAAACGTAAGCAACAAAAGAAAGCAGTTTTAAACGAGTGTGTGTACACACATACACATACACAGCCCCTGAGGAGCGTGATGAACGTCAGTGTTGATTGGCAGATGGGCGTTTTGGTTCATTTCAGTGGTGGGAGGCTGATCACAGGATTAGGAGATCTAGTATATCCAGATACGTAATCGTAAACCCCCCTGTAGACGTCGAGAGTGCGCAGTATTAGCGTACATGTGTTCTTGAGTGGGTTGGCTCATTTTGTAGGGGGGTGTTAAGGGTTCTCTCTTTGGGAATTATCTGCTGCTCAGGGACTCTCACATGAACCAAAATGAGTAACAGATGAGACCCCGTTGTGATATGAAGAGTCTAATTGCATGTCTGTCTGTCTCTATTCCCGTTTGTCTGTCTTATAAACAGGGAAATGTGATTTGTATCCAGAGAGTGTTTACTTTTGTGTTTGTAGGGATGTAACGATACACAAATTTCACAGTACCATACGGCATTGTGGTGTTTGCACCTTGACATGCAGTGCAGGTTTGTTTTTTACATTATGGCAATGCAGCAAATATAATTTTATTCTAAGATAATAATGGTTTTAATATTATCTGTGCTGTTTTACTGGTATTGGTGTTTCACAGCAAGATTAGTTATGTGAAAGATTACGAAGTGAAAGTAAAGTTGGGTAACACTACTGTACGGTACTGTACATAAGACTGCCTGACCCCTTATATATAAACTTGTCATGACAGATGACATCACCCTGTATAAAATGCTTATATGTGCTAATTAGAGCTGGTATCTGGATACTTCTGAACAAACACTGATGACAGTGATTCTGATTTTTTAAAATATAATCTACTTTCTGTCTATCTTAACTTTTATAGTAGAGGGTCTTTGCATTATGAGCTTTCAGATTCCTTTATGTCTTTTCAAGCACTGGTTTTTTAGTAGTCCTCCAAAAAAATGAAAGGCAGCCATGAAGCTTGTTTGCTTGAACTCACTACTCAAACTACAGATTGAACTTGGCAACAAGTACAAATTCAGTACAAATTTAAAGCCAGAAATGACATGTTTGTTGTTTGTTGGTTGTTCTGAGTGCAGCGATGAGTTATCTGTCTATCTGTCTCCTGACAACCCTGGTTTATAATTATGGGCTGTCTGGTTGCTGCATTTTGGAAGCATTTCCAAACCCAGTGTTTTTGTGAAAGTCCTTATCAGCACAACCACAACTGCAGGGTCTCATTATAGTATTATATATGAAATTAAGCTTAACAGTGAATGTGAAAGGAGCAGTATTAACTGTTTATTAGTTTTCCACTACAGATGTTATGTTGGGATTTGTCATGCCTGTAAGACTAACACTGACTGTGTTTGTATGTATATTGAAATTCACCCACCTGGTCACAGACATTGAAAGGATGAATTAACAGTGTGTGTATGTAGTGCTGCTCTGTACCTCTGCTCACAGTGGAAGCTGTGTGTTTTAGAAAGCTGATGACTCTTTAACTTTGACATTTTCCTGATATTTCTAAAAAAAGATGTTTACACAACCACCCGTCCTTTACCGCAGGGAGGCGGAGGGCCTTTGGCCTTTCAAGTTGATTGACAGGAGAGAGTGAGCTGCCTTTTCAGAGTTTTCTGTTTGCATAAAGTTTCTGACGCTGCTTTTTTGTGTTCTGCATCGTCATGTCAAATCTGAAACAGAGGAAGCTCTCTTGTCTTCTCTTCTTATCTCTTCTCTTCTCTCATTTTCTTTTTCTGTTCTGTTCTCATCTCTGCTCTTATCTTTTATTTTCTTTTTTCTCTTCTCTCATGTTCTTTTTGTGTTCTGTTCTGTTCTCTGCTCTTATCTTTTATTTTCTTTTTTCTCTTCTCTCATTTTCTTTTTGTGTTCTGTTCTGTTCTCTGCTCTTATCTTTTATTTTCTTTTTTCTCTTCTCTCATTTTCTTTTTGTGTTCTGTTCTGTTCTCTGCTCTTATCTTTTATTTTCTTTTTTCTCCTCATCTCATTTTCTGTTCTGTTCTCTGCTCTTATCTTTTATTTTCTTTTTTCTCCTCTCTTCTCATTTTCTGTTCTGTTCTCTGCTCTTATCTTTTATTTTCTTTTTTCTCCTCTCTTCTCATTTTCTGTTCTGTTCTCTGCTCTTATCTTTTATTTTCTTTTTTCTCCTCTCTTCTCATTTTCTGTTCTGTTCTCTGCTCTTATCTTTTATTTTCTTTTTTCTCCTCTCTTCTCATTTTCTGTTCTGTTCTCTGCTCTTATCTTTTATTTTCTTTTTCTCCTCATCTCATTTTCTGTTCTGTTCTCTGCTCTTATCTTTTATTTTCTTTTTTCTCCTCTCTTCTCATTTTCTGTTCTGTTCTCTGCTCTTATCTTTTATTTTCTTTTTTCTCCTCTCTTCTCATTTTCTGTTCTGTTCTCTGCTCTTATCTTTTATTTTCTTTTTTCTCCTCTCTTCTCATTTTCTGTTCTGTTCTCTGCTCTTATCTTTTATTTTCTTTTTTCTCCTCTCTTCTCATTTTCTGTTCTGTTCTCTGCTCTTATCTTTTATTTTCTTTTTTCTCCTCATCTCATTTTCTGTTCTGTTCTCTGCTCTTATCTTTTATTTTCTTTTTTCTCATCATCTCATTTTCTGTTCTGTTCTCTGCTCTTATCTTTTATTTTCTTTTTTCTCCTCTCTTCTCATTTTCTGTTCTGTTCTCTGCTCTTATCTTTTATTTTCTTTTTTCTCTTCTCTCATTTTCTTTTTGTGTTCTGTTCTCATCTCTGCTCTCATCTTTTATTTTCTTTTTTCTTTTCTCTCATTTTCTTTTTCTGTTCTGTTCTCTGCTCTTATCTTTTATTTTCTTTTTTCTCTTCTCTCATTTTCTTTTTGTGTTCTGTTCTCATCTCTGCTCTCATCTTTTATTTTCTTTTTTCTTTTCTCTCATTTTCTTTTTCTGTTCTGTTCTCATCTCTGCTCTTATCTTTTATTTTCTTTTTTCTCTTCTCTCATTTTCTTTTTGTGTTCTGTTCTCATCTCTGCTCTCATCTTTTATTTTCTTTTTTCTTTTCTCTCATTTTCTTTTTCTGTTCTGTTCTTATCTCTGCTCCTATTTTCTTTCATTTTCTTTTTTCTCTTCTCTCATTTCCTTTTTCTCTTCTCTCATTGTTTTATTCTTTTCTTTTCTCTTCTCTACTCTTCTTATTTTCTCATTGTCTTTTGTTCTCTCAATTTCTTTTTCTCTTCTTTGCTCTTTTTATTTTCTTTCTTCTCTCATTTTCTTATTCTTTTCTCATCCTTTCATCATTTCTTCTCTTCTCATGTTTTCTTTACAATCTTCTCTCATTTTCTTATCTATTCTCTTTTTTTTCTTTTCATCTTCTCATCATATCTTCTCTCCTCTTCTCTCAACAATTCTCTTCTCACAATTATTTCACTCTTCTCTTCTCTTCTCTTCTCTTCTCTTCTCTTCTCTCTTCTCCTCTCTTCTCTTCTCTTCTCCTCTCTTCTCCTCTCTTCTTTTCTCTTCTCTTCTCTTCTCTTCTCTTCTCTCTTCTCCTCTCTTCTCTTCTCTTCTCCTCTCTTCTCCTCTCTTCTTTTCTCTTCTCTTCTCTTCTCTTCTTTTCTCTTCTCTTCTCTTCTCTTCTCTTCTCAGTAGCAGAGAGTCTAATGTTGTGCTTGCAGTGTAGTGGTCAGGTGTCTTGGCCTGATTTAAATGAGTAAATGAGTGTGTGATTAGATTACGTAGTGCCTATAATTGTGGTGTAATTGACTGAGTTGAATGCAGCTAATTGTTGAACAGCTCTCTGATGTGAGAGAGGCTCACACTGTGTGCCTGCTGTTGGTAAACAGAGCCATAATGAGCGGACTTGTTTATTAGTTTATTATAGTAATAGAGTAGACTGCCTGTCATGCAGTATTTAGTTTTTAATAAGACTGTGGCTGCACTGAGAGCATCAGGAGTATGTAGTATTGGGCCTAGCACAGTAAGTACTCCATTCTGTATCAGAAACATTCGGCAGCACATTAGTATGATGCTGTTAGGCTTCAATACACCACGATCCAATCAAGATGCACAGCGCAGTTCTCTAGAAACTTGTTTCAGGATGGATGGTAATGTGGTTGCAACACAGATATGTCTGCTTGAACCAGTGAAGACAAATATGTGCATGTTTCTGGTCAGAAACTTGTTAACATGCTAAACGAATGTTATATTTTGTTGCTTTTTACAGCCTAAATCTCTTTTAAAGGCTCTGTCAAGTGATCCTATAGGCTACTAATGCTGTAATCTGCCATTGTTATTCAGTGGTGATAGATGCAGTTTTATTTACATTTGTAATAACCATGCTAAACTAACATCAGTCATTTCAACCAACGTTCTTATTTCACAAGGGAAAACATTCAGCGTGTGGAGAGCTGTTTACCAAACATGACCACATAGAAAAACAATGTGCTGCACTGCACAGAGTGGTCTGAAACCAGAAGTACATTAAGACTGAACTGCACATTAAAAGAAGACAGCACAGCGAAACAGAGAGCCCCCTCTTTCTTTTAAAGCTGCAGCACATTTAGCTGCAGATTTGCAGACATTCAGATCTTCAAAAATGCATGGCCATCAATTCCTGATACTGTTGTCAATTGGCTGAGGCATGCACGGAAGCAAAAATGATTGTTCCATCCCTGAAAATGTCCTCGTTGCTTGCGGTATATACAGAATGAAGGGTTTTAATAGTTGACGCAGGTGATAACAGAATTAAACTTTGCCACAAAAGTGCAGATTCACTAAAGCTTTGCAATGCCACAAAATCTTGTTAGTCATTTATAAACAGTACTGCAGTGATCTCCATGACTTAAAGCAGCCACTCTGCCAACTGCTCTGCACATTTCAGTGTTTTCTCTGCTCCCAGCACAGCTGATCTGAAGTAATAAACGTTATAAAGTAATAAAAAAAAGTCTTTTCTGAACTGAGGTGAGTGTTTTGGAGCAGGACAGTACTAAAACATATACAGGAACATCGACACAACCAAGCCATCAGTGGACGGCCAACAGACATGCTAACAACAACATGAGGAAATAATAAATGATCACATAAGACACTACCGGTGAAACGCTTAGTACACTACCAGAAACCAAGAGTTTTAGAATTGTTCTAAAACTTTTGGCTGGTAGTGTACTGGCAGTTTGACTGGTCATGTACTAAAGGGTTTGACTGGTAGTGTACTAAAACCTTTGACTGGTAGTGTACTAGTAATTTGACTGGTAGTAATCTAAAAACTTTGACTGGTAGTGTACTGCTAGTTTGACTGGTAGTAATCTAAAAACTTTGGTAGTGTACTGATAGTTTGACTGGTAATGTACTAAAACCTTTGACTTGTAATGTACTAAAAGGTTTGACTGGTAATGTACTGAAACCTTTGACTGGTAGTGTATTGGTAGTTTGACTGGTAGTAATCTAAAATGTTTGACTGGTAGTGTACTGGTAGTTTGACTGGTAGTAATCTAAAACGTTTGACTGGTAGTGTACTGGTAGTTTGACTGGTAGTAATCTAAAATGTTTGACTGGTAGTGTACTGGTAGTTTGAATGGTAGTAATCTAAAACGTTTGACTGGTAGTGTACTGGTAGTTTGACTGGTAGCAATCTAAAACATTTGACTGGTAGTGTACTGGTAGTTTGACTGGTAGTAATCTAAAACGTTTGACTGGTAGTGTACTGGTAGTTTGACTGGTAGTAATCTAAAACGTTTGACTGGTAGTGTACTGGTAGTTTGACTGGTAGTAATCTAAAACGTTTGACTGGTAGTGTACTGGTAGTTTGACTGGTAGTAATCTAAAACGTTTGACTGGTAGTGTACTGGTAGTTTGACTGGTAGTAATCTAAAACGTTTGACTGGTAGTGTACTGGTAGTTTGACTGGTAGTAATCTAAAACGTTTGACTGGTAGTGTACTGGTAGTTTGACTGGTAGTAATCTAAAACGTTTGACTGGTAGTGTACTGGTAGTTTGACTGGTAGTAATCTAAAACGTTTGACTGGTAGTGTACTGGTAGTTTGACTGGTAGTAATCTAAAACGTTTGACTGGTAGTGTACTGGTAGTTTGACTGGTAGTAATCTAAAACGTTTGACTGGTAGTGTACTGGTAGTTTGACTGGTAGTAATCTAAAACGTTTGACTGGTAGTGTACTGGTAGTTTGACTGGTAGTAATCTAAAACGTTTGACTGGTAGTGTACTGGTAGTTTGACTGGTAGTAATCTAAAACGTTTGACTGGTAGTATAAGTCAGTGTTGGATTTGTTATTGTGGATTTAATTTACTAAAAGATTAAAGGCTTGATTATTGAGATTCTGAACAGGCTATGATCACTTAATTTGCTAGATTTAAAGCGCGCTTCGATGCACAGGGTTGAATCTGCTTATATTACTGGCCAAAATATATCATGCAGGTGCTACTTTAAATTTGACTTATAGTGTTAAATTGTAGGATATATTGTAAAGATGGTTACTAGTATCAGTAGCGTCAGGCTGTTAATGACCTTTACTTTTCAGCCAATAAAGTCCATATAGATACAGCCCGGATCAGACTCTTGATTACAGCGCATGTAAGATCACAATGAGTTTGTAGCCAACAGTAATACTGAGAGCCAACAGCGCAGCAAATATTTACATGCCATAAAAAATCTTGTATCTGACAGTATAACAGCAACAGGAATTACAGGAAAACGCATCATGGAATACCCAGCACTCTAGAGCCAAGCCTTCAGCATTGCTGGAAACTGAGATTCTGTGTCTCCTGGAGCAGATTTAGCCAAGGTGTGTAAAACCCAGCAGGCGCTACTTATATTGTCTGGAACCGGCTGATAGTCGAGAAAGCTGTGGCCTAGAACGGATTGGCCACCGGAGTCATATGTAGAACTTTGTGATTTATTGCTCGTTCATAACAAATTCGCACAGGGCGAGCCACGTATTGGCGTCTTGTACATAAACACGCAGCCTATTTTTGCCTGAAACACTGTTTTACATCACAGCGCAGGTCATTATTGCTCATGTAATGACATTTTGTGAACGAGGGTATGATGACTCTGCAGCTGTGTGTACGTGTGTATGTGCAGGCTGAAGATTTGATGGGTTTCAGGAATATTTGGTCCGTTAAAGTCCTCATTCTTAAGCGCTCTGTCATGAACTTCCAGGAACAAGTCTTTAGCCGCCCCCGCTCCGCTTCCACACACACACACACACACACACACACACACACACACACACACATACTGAAGGGTGAGGGGCAAAATTAAGAAAACAAGAAAAAGGTGGAAATATTCATCTTGACATTTTCACCTTTTTAGGGGCAACAGTGCCCTCCTTAGGTGAGATGTTGAGACGTGAGACATTACACACACTAACACACACACACACACACATACAGACTGAGTGACTTCTACCCCCCGCACTCGGAGTAGCCTGCGGAGAGTTGTAGGGGAGTAAGGGGGGAGAGGGAGGGAGACTTTGGGACTAAATTGGAACCATACTGCATTTCCATCGCATTACATCTGGACCCCTCGCCTTCCTGGAATACACGCCTCCTTGCACACACACGCACACATACACACAAAGCACATAGGGTCCAGTCTTAAGTCTGGTATTTAAACCATGCTGACTATGTGTGCATCTGTGTGTGACATGCAAAGTCATTCAGATGGAAACAGTGTTACATACTCATATAAGTCTGAACACATACAGGCCTACACACAAGGTGTATACAGTTTTACAGTGGACTGGAACTGCTGTATAGCTCTGTCTGGCACTCTGTTACCAACACAACAGCAGTACTGTAAACAATTATTCAAATGATTATTGCAAATACAACTTCATATGTTGATACTAGAAAAATAAAAGCAATTGCTTTGAGTGAAGCAGAAAGAACCAGGGAGGGCAGTGGATTCCTATGTGACTATAAGAGTGGGGACATTATTTGCAGTTAGTGTTTATAATTAGATAATAAATCACAGTATATTAAAATATATGATATCGCAATACTCATCAGTATCGCAAACAGATCATATAGTGACTATGTATTGTATTGTGTGAATGTAAACAACACATTCAGACTGGAAATAGCTCATTGGACTGAGGGGTTAGTGGTAACTGTCACTAAAGAGTAAGATCAGTTGATGCAAAATGCGAACAATTCAAAGACATTCTTGAACTTGAACCAGACAAGTTCTCCAGCAGAATTATATAAAAATGCATGCATCATAAAACACTGCTCACAAGTTTCTTAGTTTAGGATCAAAAATTAAATATATTATAAAATGAACTATATATATATAAAAAATAAATGTTATAAAATGAAATATATATAAAAATGAAATATGTTATAAAATTGCATATAAACTACCGCTCAAAAGTTTAGGATCCCGTTAGAATTTCATTTCATGTAATTTTCATGCAATTCACAAACAATACTGTCCATTTAATTAATGTAAGTGTATCAGATGATTTTTAAAGAATAAAAATGTTTGTATTAAAGCCTATTTTTGTATAGATTTTGCATATAGTCCTATTATCAGCAATTCTCAGTCCTCTGTCTAAATCTCCTGGTACGGCCACCAATCCAAGTTAAGGATGTTGTTTGGCTAATTGGTTGTTAGGACACTCTTGCTCAATTGTGATGCACAGCTGAAAAACATTCTACTAATAAGTGAGTATAAAAGGGAGAACAACATTCTAGGTTAGTTTAGTATCTGAAGCATCAGCAGTTGATGGCTTGCTGACCGACTCACAATGACCAGAAAGAAAGAACTTTCTTTAGAGACCCGTCAGTCCATTGTTGTGTTAAGGAAAGAAGATACTCCATTAAAAACAAGAACATTTCACTGTGATCCCAAACTTTTGAGTGGTAGTGTATATAAAAATGTAATATATTGTCTGACCCAGGAATGAGCTGTTTTAAGTACAGCAAGCATGTCTCCAGACCTAAGCCCTATTGAGCATCTGTGGGGCCTTCTCAAACGGAAGATGGGGGTGCGCAAGGTCTCTAACATCCACCAGCTCTGTGATGTTGTCATGTAGGAGTGGCCACACAAAATATTGACACTTTGGGCACAATTTGGTGATTTTCACTTCTGTTGCCAGCGGTTTAGACATTAATGGCTGTGTGTTGAGTTATTTTGAGCAGACAACAGTGTTATACAAGCTGTACACTGACTACTTTACATTGTATCACAGTGTTATATCTTATATCACAGTTTTCCCATGAAAAGATAATATTTACACAAATGTGGGGGGTGTACTAACTTTTGTGAGATACTGCATATATGCATCTATGAGCATTTCTCTCAGGGTTTGTTGAGGAGGTTTAGTTGTGATCCACTGCTGTACATCTCACTGTGTGAGGGGATGTACTTGTGTATTATTTACATGCTTAAAAAGGGGGCTATATACACTCTCTAAGAAAGTTAGCTCGTGCCCGCTCCCCCCAATACATTCATATAATAATTCAGTGCATCACTCTACTCTGTGTGTGAATGCATGAAAGCGTGAGCGGGAGTGAAAGAGAGAGAGTTCTAAAGTTCAGACAGTCGGTTATGTATTCCTTGTTGTTCCTGGTTATTATTTTCTTCTTTTTCTGCTGCTCGGTTTCACAGAACCTGAAATCACTTGAAAGAAATGAGTGTAAAAGGCATTCGTTATTTTATGCAGAGCTTTTCTCTTTTTCTGGTTTCAGAGCAGCAGTCTTGCCAATCACCTCGTCAGGAGAAGGCTTAGTCAGCGGGTGACGTTTTGCGAAAGCGGTGCTCTTTTCTCTCTCCTTCTCCCTCGTTCTGTCTTTTCTCTTCTATCTGCACATAAAGGAGGGCAAATCATGTCTTTGACATTTTTCCAATCGCCCGTTTCTCATAATTTTTTAAAGAAAGGAGCGTGAGGTCAAGCAGCTCCGCTTTTCTTCACCCTTCTTCTCGTTCTTCTCGCCTCATTTTTGGAGCTACAGGGTTTGGCGGACCCGGGGTCTCTCTCGGACGCTGCCAGGACCCTGTCTGGAACACATTACAGCTGAGATCCAACACATGGCAGCAGTTAGAGAGAGAGAGAGAGAGAGAGAGAGAGAGAGAGAGAGAGAGAGAGAGAGGGAGAGAGGGGTAAGAGAGAGAGAGAGAGGGTAAGAGAGAGAGAGAGAAAGAGAGAGGGTAAGAGAGAGAGAGAGAGAGAGAGACAGAGAGGGAGAGAGAGGGTAAGAGAGGGAGAGAGAGAGAGAGGGTAAGAGAGAGAGAGGGTGAGAGAGAGAGAGAGAGAGAGAGAGGGGGTAGAGAGAGAGGGTGGTGAGAGAGAGAGAGAGAGAGAGGGTGTGAGAGAGAGAGAGAGAGAGAGAGGGTGATGAGAGAGAGAGGAGATAGAGAGAGAGAGAGAGAGTAGAGAGGAGAGAGGAGAGAGAGAGAGAGAGAGGGAAGAGAGAGAGAGAGAGGGGTAAGAGAGAGAGAGAGAGACGGGGTGAGAGCGAGAGAGAGGGTAGAGAGGTAAGAGAGGAGAGAGAGAGAGAGAGAGAGAGGGAAGAGAGAGAGAGAGAGAGGGGTAAAGAGAGAGATAGAGAGAGAGAGGGGGTAAGAGAGAGAGAGAGGGTAAGAGAGAGAGAGAGAGAGAGAGAGAGGGTAAGAGAGAGAGAGAGAGAGAGAGTAAAGAGAAGAGAGAGAGGGTAAGAGAGGAGAGATGGGGTAAGAGCGAGAGAGAGAGAGAGAGAGTGAGAGAGAGAGAGAGAGAGAGAGAGAGAGAGTACTGAAGAGGAGAGAGAGACAGAGAGAGATAGAGGGTGAGAGAGAGAAGGGTAAGAGAGAAGAAGAGGTAAGAGAGAGAGAGAGAGAGAGAGAGTAAGAGAGAGAAGAGAGTAAGATAGAGAGAAAGAGGTAAGAGAGAGAGGGTTAGAGAGTGGAGCGAGAGAGAGAGAGGTAAGAGAGAGAGGGTTAGAGAGTAAGAGAGAGAGAGAGAGAGGGTTAGAGAGTAAGCGAGAGAGAAAGAGAAGAGAAAGAGAGATAGGGTTAGAGAGTGAGAGAGAGAGAGAGAGTAAGAGAGAAGAGAGAGTAAGAGAAAGAGAGAGAGAAGAGAGAGAGAGTAAAAGAAGATAGAGAGAGGTAATAGAGAGAAAGAGAAGTAAGAGAGAGAGGGTTAGAGAGTAAGAGAGAGAGAGAGAATAGAAGAAGAGAGAGAGGAGAGAGAGAGAGAAAAGAAAAGAGAGAGAGAGAGAAGAGAGAGAGTAAGAAAAGAGAGAGAAGTAAGAAGAGTAAAGAGAGAGTAAGAGAGAGAGGGTTAGAGAGTAAGGAGAGAGAGAGAGAGAGAGAGAGAGAGAGAGAGAGAGAGAGAGAGTAGAGGAGTGAAGAGAGAGAGATGAGTGAGAGAGAGAGAGTGAGAGAGTGAGAGTGAGAGATACAGAGTGAGAGTGAGAGAAAAGAGAGAGAGAGAGAGAGAGTAAGAGAGAGTAAGAGAGAGAGAGAGTTAAGAGAGAGAGGGTTAAGAGTAAGAGAGAGAGGTTAGAGAGTGAGAGAGAGAGAGAGTCTCGCGCGCTCGCGAGTCTAGGGAACAGAAGGAGCGCGCGATGCGCTGCGCTGAGAGCGATCGGTCGCGGCGCGAGCTATACCGCTATCGCTTTAACGCGCTCAGCTACTCGCTCTATCTCTCGCTTCTCTCTCTCTCTCGCTCTCTCTTTACCTATCCTCTCTCTCTCTCTCTCTCTCTCTCCTCTCTACCTACTCTCGCTACTCGCTCCTCTCTCTACTCTCCTCTCTCTTCTAACTCGCTGACCTCTCTTGCTCTCTCGCTCCTCTTTACCTCTCTCCTCTCTCTCTCGCTCTCTCTCTCTCTCTCTCTCTACCCTCTCTCATCTCTCTACCTCTACCTCTCTCTCTGAACTCTCTACCTCTCTCTCTCTCTCTCTCTCTCTCTCTCTCTCTTTTACCTCTCTCTCTCTATCTCTCTTGGTCACTCAGCTCTGCTCTTTACCTCGCGTCCTGCGCTTTTACCTGCTCTCTCTCTCTCTCTCTCTTCTCTCTCGTCTCTCTCTCTCTTCATCTCGACTCTCTACCTCTCTCTCTCTCTCGCTATCATCTCTCTTACGCTCTACCTCCTCTCTCTCTCGCTCATGCTCTCGACCTCTCTCTCGTTCGCTCTTTACCTCGCCTCTCTACTCTCTCTCTCTCTCGCTCTCTCTACTCCTCTCTCTCTCACTTTACCTCTCTCTCTCTCTCTGCTTGACCTCTCTCTTCTCTCGCTGCTCTATCTCTACCTCTCTCTCTCTTTACCGTCTCTCTCTCTCTGCTGTCTCTCGCTCTATCTCTCTCTCTTCTCTCTCTGCTCTCTCTCTCTTCACTCTCTACCTCTCTCGCTCTCTCTCTATCCTTCTCTCGTCTACCGCTCTCTTCTATCCTCTCTCTCTGTACCGTCTCTCGCTCTCTTCTGCTCTCTCTCTAGTCTCTCTCTCTCTCTCACTTTCTCTCTCTCTCTCTAAGTCTCTCTCTCTCTCTACATCTCTCCTCTATCGCTCGTCTCTCTTGACCTCTCCGCTCCTCTCTCTCTCTCTCTCTTCTCTATCTCTCTCTCTCTCTACCTCTCTCTCTGAATTCCGCTCTCTCTCTTTACCTCTCTCTCTCTCTCTCTGCGCTCTCTCTCTATCTCGCTCCTCTATCTCGTCTCTCTCTCTCTGCAGACCGCTCGCGCTCTCCCCACTCCCGCGCCCTCCTCAAATCTCCAACCTCACCATAGACCGTGCTCCGGCCATCTCCCCACGTATCCACTACCAACAACATCACAGAGAAAAAACCACCACCGAACGTTGCCGTCAAAACCAGCCCACCTTCATCCCACCCCCCCTACCCCCAACACCCAACAACCAAAACACCCCATACCCACAACCCCAACACACACACACACACACACACCACACACACTACACACACACACACACACACAAACACACACCACAATACATCAACACACACACACACACACACACCACACACACATACTCCCACATACACACCACCACACACACCACATCACAAAAACAAAAACAAACACACTCCCACCCCCAACACCCCCCACTATGCCAACGCACAACACAAACTCACACCCACGCCTACACACCCTCCTCCCCTCACACACCATGCCCTCTTCTAATCACACACAAACTCTACACACCACAATCTCACACACTCTCATCTCCTACGCCTTCCTCCCTAATCTATCATCCTCTTGTGTATCCCTGCCACCCTGTCTAACTTTCTCCCCGTCCAAGCCCATAATCCTTCCCCTAATGAATCCACTTTTTTTATTATATATATTTTTCCAGACCCCTCTCCCCCTACCCCCTCCCCACATCCCCAACCTTCTTTCACTCCGGACGCTCTTTCCCTCTCCTCTCTCCGCTCTGCTCTCGGATCCCATCCCTCTTTCTCTCGTGTCCCCTACACTTTCCTCCAGCTCACTCTCTCGCTCTATCCAACTTGGTCTCTCCACTCTTTTGTCACCTCATTTGCTCTCTCGACTCTCTTGTCCTTTCATACCCCCTCTCCCCCAGATTCTCATCTTATCCATTTTCTCCTGCTCTCATCTCCTTCCATCACTCACACCATCAGTCCTTCCCTCGTCCCATCTCTCTCTCTCTTATCCTTCCCTCTCATCTTCCACTTGTCTCATCCCAACTCTCCTCCCTCTGTCCTTCCCCCTCCCAATCCTCACCCCTTTCTCTCCCAACTCCTTCTCCCCATCTCTCTCACCTCTGTCCTTTCCTCTCCCCCCTCTCCCCCTCCCACTACTCTACCGCTCCACTCTACCCATCTCTTCTCCCCCCTCTGTCCTCTCCTCCCACCTCGACTCACTCCTGGTCCAACCTCCCTCCCTCTACCCCTCTTTCTTACTCTGTCTCCCTCCTGCCCCTCCTTCTCTCCATCCTTTCTTCTGTCTCTCTTCTTCCCTCTGTCTCTCTCTCTCTCTTCCTCCCTTCTTCCTCTGTTCATCCCCTCTCTCCCTTCTTCTCTCTCCCTCTCCCTCCCCTCCTCTGCCCTTTCCTCTCTCTCTCTCCTCATCTCCTCTCACCCCGATTTCTCAGTTTTCTTTCTATCCTCTATCTCTAAACCAACAAAAACTAAACCTCTACAGCCGCCCTCCTCTTTGTTTTTTGTTTTTTTACCTTTCCCTCCTCTTTCTCTCTGCTGTCTTTCTTTCACATTTTCTCTCACTCTGTCTCACTTACTCTCCTACTATGATTATTTCTTTCTGTTATTATTTTTCTTGCTGCCTCTCTCTCTTTCTCCTTTTTCTTTTTCTTTCTGTAATTCTCTCTTTCTATCTCTACTTCTTTGAAACACACTATCATGGTTAACAGAGTGTGGATTTTCTTCTACTATCACTCTTGTAACAGAAATGTGAATATACACCAGGCCTAAACACAAGCACAAACACCTTCCTGCTGCAGTGTAGGAGGGAGGGAAAGAGTGATAGAGTAGGGTGCAGAAACAGTATGAGGGAGACTGATGAGTGAGTATTAAGTATTAAGATAATGCTAATGGGACAGAGGAGCAGTGTATACTGAATGATCTTCATGAAGCTCCTGTAGATAAAGCCTGTTTCATGCTGGCAGATAGATCTGCTTTCAGAAAGAAGTATGGATGGTGGAGATGATGAAAGAGAAAGAAGCAGGGAATATACAAATAGAAAGAAGTGAGAGAGAATATGAAATAAAAGCTATCCTGGGTTGCTTACTGAACACTGATGAAAACTAGAGACACACATGCGTATTATCTAATTATCCTGAAGCTAATTATAGTGTGGACTATGTGACATTAGCTAAAACAATGAGCTATAAATGTCTAATAATAAACATCTCTAATCTTCTCCCCCTCGTCATGCTGAACAGCCCTCTGGAATGGCTAACTTGATCTCTGGCCTTAAGTGGTTTGACTAATAGCTATTAAATTATCACAAGACTCCAACCTTGCTTTAATTTGCTTTCGCAATAAGCGTGTGTGGGTGGATTGTTTTTCTCTGAATCGTTTAGGGCAAGTTTGAGTACGAGGCACATCTGAAGGGACAGATGAATATGAGGCGGTTTATTTCCACAGATTTTAGTCATCCTGTTTTAATATTCCGGAGAAAATGGACCCCTGATATTTCCCAGTTATGTCTAATCAAAGGAAAGCTACTTGGATATGGATAGTTTACTAATCGAGCATTCAACCAATTATTCTTGTGATTAACCAAGAAATCGCAAAAGAAATATGTTTGTTTAATTAATAAGAAATGCTAAACATACCAAAGAGGCAGGCCTTTAAAAATAAACAACAAATTCTTATTGTTTAAAAGGCATACACTAACATTATCTAAACCCGCTTTTTTTGCATTTTGTTTAGTGCATGTACTAGGGGTGTAAGAAAATATCGAAATATCCAATACCGGGATATTATGTTTTGTGATACTGTATCGATTTTTTAAAATTCACAGACAGTGAATGATTGTGTTGTTTTTTTTAATGTTTGACCACTAGATGGTAGTGTTGTACATTTTCAGCTCCACTCCAACATTAACAAGCAGCACAAGGGCGCAGTGCTATTGTAAGCATTGGCAAACCTGTTTCAAAATAGTGGTGTTTAATTAGTAAGGATTTGAAAAAAATCACAAAATATATCACTTTGCTAGCAATATCGCAGTATATTGCGATATATTGAATCGTGACTGCTGTATCACGATACGTATTGTATCGCCAGCCTCTTGCCAATACATCATTTTAAATAATGTAACAAGACAAATGTAAAGCTTGGCTAACCTGGGGACCTCATGACTGTTCATCCTATTGACTCACGTTACATACACATACAGTTAACATATGTTGTTTACTAGCCTTCATATCAGCTACAAATCATATTGATTCCCTTGAAATGCTAATATTACCCTGTTACCCTGTGTTGGGTCTGCGTTGGGCACTGGTTGCATAGACTGAATGGTTTCTTGCTGAGAGGTTGAAGCATTGAAGATGTGCTGTTGTGAAAGGCTAGTTCAGTTTTACAGTAGACACACTGTACAGGTTTTTTATTTTTTTTCTCACCATAAAATGATCCCAAACTTGAAGACAGTTTTAAATTATTGTGTTTTTCTTTTCTGGTTAGGACCCTCGCTGTTTTCCTCCCTCTAAACTAACTCTTAAATCGCATTTTTGTAATCCAATGCCAGGTCCACTGTCCTGACAGCAGATATGAGCCCATAGCAATAAGCATGTGTGCAACAGAAATAATTCCTTATTGTGCAATAGAGTGAGACTGAATGTAGTTATAATTGAAAAAAACAGAAGTTTGATGCAACAAATTTCCATTAATGACTCGTGACTGAGTTACTTGAGTTTTGAGGAATGATTTCATCTCTGTGTCACGCTCATGTCAGAAATTACTCTTAAAAAGTTCAACATCTCAGCTGTGTTATAACCAACACGTTGGATCCAACTGAACACTAGCCAAGTGAACATTAGCCTTCACCTAATTCCCCATTTTACCTCAAACACTGGGACGTTAATCCAAATGCAGACACACATCATAATCATATCTGATCAAACACTGCTTCTGAAAGTCCACCATCCAACAAACCTGACGTTTAACTTTAGAAAACTTGAATAAGTTGAATAAATCTGTTAAGGTCTTACATTTAAAAGCCAGAAGAGTGAAGAAAAAAGAAACAGACAGATGAACTGCTTGTTGGGTTCAGAGTAAATAATCACTCACTACACTTTCAAGTCAGCTACATTTTTTTTCTAGCTCTGGCAAAATAACAGAAATTCTGTTAAAGATGGACATAAGGCATGTAATGCTCTCCATTTTTAAAATCTGTTAGGATTAAGTCATTACTGATGGTTGGTGTAACTTTTCTAATGAATACGAATGAATATATATATTAACTGTAGCCTGGAAAATTCTAAATAAAGCAGATATACACTAAAGGTTTTAGAACACTAACGGACAAACGTTTTAGAACTGATCTAAAACGTTTAACAGGTAGTGTCCTAAAACGTTTAGCTGGTACTGTACAAAAACTTTTGCCCTGTAGTGTATATTGTGCTGATAGAGTGTTCTAAGATTACTTTTGAGCGCTGCGATTTTTATACTTTGATTCACTAAACTAAATTAAGTTTTAATTAATTATTCACTAACTAAATTAAGATTTTCTCTTGTTATTAATCAGCAGCCATGTGTAACCAAAGGTCTAGCTTTAATATGAACAGTGAAGTTATTTAACTCACTTTTTATCTTTTTAACCTAGTTATAGGCAGCTCACACTTCCATTTACAATGGCAGTTCCATAAAAGAGCCAGCTGAGCCGAAGAAGCTAACCAATAGCATCAATGCATTTTGGACTATGATTGGCCGTGAAAAAATTAAAATGAATATGTCCAATCGCACAGAACATCTGAGAGTTTATCTAGATTAAACAGAAGTGTGCTTCTCATGAGGCTCGCCTCTCTTTGATGGTGGAGGGAGTTGAGCAGGAGTTAAAAAATCAAATGATTGTTCTGAGAAATGCGGACATTGTAAGTGCGTATTTGAGTTACACCACAAATGACCCGTCTGTGCTCCTCCACACTGGTGTTATGTTCAATTGTTTGTGAGGTGTTGGCAGAGCATCCACACAAAAACGCAGGTGAAATAAAAACAACCTGAAGAGAATTAAGTTCACCACTTAGAATAGGAGAATGTTGCAATAAGAACAACATAAAAATTCCTAGTAAAAAAAAAGAGCTATATACCGCCAGTTGTTTAAGCTAATTCATGACTTATGAAGTGGCTTGAAAATGAAAACAGCCAATTTGCTATGTATGATAAAGGGGAATTCTACCATTTTATCCCCAAAATTGTTGTAAAATTCGATTTAAGAATCAGACAGGGCTAAAAGAAACCAGGGGTCCTACGTTGCTATTAGTCCTGTTTAAATTGACCAGTAACCCACATGTGTTTTCTGAGTTTTAATGTATGATGTTGATGATAAAACAATGATAAACCTGAAAGAGCATGTTTTTGTAAGTGGGGCCTTTTAAGGTGAAATACACAAAAACACTTACACCTATGAAACACATGCACTTACACAGAAGGTTTTAGGCCAGAAGCTCATCTCAGATCTCTCATAAAAAATATCTCTGGTATCAGGCAGTATATTCACAACCCCTTTGTGTAGTAACTTGAGGTAGCTTTAAACTCTTCAGTCATCTCGCACACATCACTAGAATAAAGGGCTCCACCTCAACCACTCTGAGTGACTTTGTTTACATCTTAGCCCTTTAATTATGAAGAACTTCTTTAAAAGCTAGACCTCCCCTGTAGCTGGAGCACCATTACACATCGTAATAACTACACTCTACCTGTGTGACCTTTCACAGACATGCATTGATTATATGCTCCATAACATACAATAACATACGAAAGTGCACACAGAGCTATGATGGGATGATGTAACTGAGTCCACTCCCACTTTTCACTCCGTCCCACATTGAAACCATGTTAACTGCTGTCATCCTTGTGGAACACATCAAGGCTGCAATTGAGACAAATGCAAAAAGTAGGATCCCGTGTTGACCCCATGATTCGACTGACTGACTCATGCCACACTCTACACAGGACGGTGAACAGCGGCGTATGGCATATGGTGAGAACGATGCAGGTCCGCTAAGCAGAAGGAGGCCGTGATGGAGGTACGGAGGCAACTGGTCGAGGCGGCCAGCAAAGAGAATCTGCCAATCAAAATGAGCCTGGGTAAGGCCACCCCCTCACTACACCTCACTACACTACCGTGTTAGAGCAGAAATACACACAACAAACAAGCCCCCCATTATACAGCCATGGTTACTCACAAACCAGAGGTCCTTACAGCCAGGTCCTAGTAGACCCCCAAAACTGACACCATCAGGTAAACAGTCTTGAAAGCTCACATGTTTGAGAGAGAGAGGAGCAAATCAACCTTCACTTAAATTTCAGATCTGAAAAAAATCCTCAGGTGTTTCTGTCCATCATTTCAACAGACATCTCAACACTATGTATGTGGTGAAAGGAGATTATTTTTATTGAGACTGCATGAGTAATGCATTATTATAGCAGTGTTTTGTCAAAACAGTAGCAATGTTTTTAAAGAAGTGTGGAAAAAAATCCCTGCAGTCACTAGGCACCATTCCTGGAAGTCCACAACGAGACCGCAGCAACAGCAGGAGTGTATACACAACCTGCAGTTAAAAGTCTGATCATCATCCAGTTTCATTGTGTGAACAGCATTTCCAGCATTTTCCTTAGCTCTGAGTAAGACCTGGACATGTGATAAAAATATGATAAAGAGAGCTGGATTGTAGCCTCAGACAGGTTTCTCAGTACACGTTTACTCTTACTCTGATTTCTTTCATTGTTCTCAGACCACTGAAATAGCAATCACTGCACAGCACTCGCAAGATGGCAAAACCGATTTAAAGGATTTAAATATTCTTTATGCTTTAGATGATGTTCATACTTTCTGCTGAAGTGACTTAATGTAATAAGAAGACATAAGAAGCTGTGGCATGACTTTGACTATTACGTTATGTTTACATCATGTTTTATTGGCTGGTTTGCTAAGCTGGATTACTGCCAGACTGACCTAGACTTTAATTACTGAAGTTCGTGTAAATGTACTGAATGGTTTACTGACGAAATGAGATGTTCTGTGGATTATTAACGATTATTTACATGTATATGTGCATGTAAACACACTCATTCAATGTGTTTGGGATTACTTGGCTCGAGAAAAGTGGTAAATGCAACCAGCGTTAAAGACTGAACTCCTGAAATCAAGTCTCCTAGATGTTGTAAAGATGTTATAAAGGTAAAGAGTGGACACACTACATGCTGCTGATGGTACTGTGTTTAGTTGTTGAGGGTTCTGTCTAATTTTCTGCTTTCTGCTTTCTTCTTGATGCTGAAAATGAAAATGTGTTTTAATAAAAGTGTTTTATTTATCCCGTATGCTTAAACCCCGCAAACAGTCCTTACCTCAAAAATACAACAACCCACTTATACACATCAATGTCCCAAGTCAACCCCAATCAAGCAGCTGTCCTAAACACACGCCAGACGCGCTAACATATAAACAACAATCCAACAGAATTAGAGATTGACTGACACCTAGCAGAGCTCAGACCCAGCCCAGCAAAACTGTAGCTCCCCGTTTACGTTTCATTAGTGCAGGTTCAACAGCCACAAACGCGTGCCATCCTAATGGGCTTTTAATGAGTGCCAGCTTGAGATCGAGCCCAGACACCAATAACACATACACACACAATCGATTCATCAGCTCTGATCCAGATGGATGACCATACGGAAAAAGAGCTCACATTAAATTTGATTTATTATTCATTTGGTTTTAGTGATTTAGCACCAAGGAATATATGAGAAAGAGTGTGTAGAGTTCGTGACGAACATAGAGAGAGAGAGAAAATTGAGGTCCTGGAAGGAGAAGAAATTTTTTAAAAACTGAAAATTGTAAATGTGTTGGATAAAGATCCACAGCGCCTCCAGCAGGTGATTTGTGGTATTTATAAAGGGCAGAAAGCACATGATGCTGGTAGAGGAAATGTGAACCACATGTTGGCTCTCTCTCACACACTTGTATGTTTCAGAGGACCCTGTATTGTTTGTAAGGTGAAATTTCACCAGGGTTTTAACATCTCTGCATAATTAAATCACTGAAATGCAAACATGTGAAACGGTGCACTGAAGAGGAACTTGCTTACTAGGATTCTCCCTACAGTGTATGGAAACCAGGGCTGGTGATGTCTGCATGTCTAGCCATTTGTTTACAACCCAAAACAACCAGTGAACTCATGAGTTGGGGCCTCTGAGTTTTATAAGTAATGTTGATAAAGGACTGTTGATCTGAAGAACTATGTTTTGGGGTATGTTTTGCCCTCGCTCTAAAGTTTGGAAGAGGTCCTCAGGTGGAAAGTATGACTCTGAGGTGACCTAATTGATGCATGTGAACGTATCTGAGGTCCTGTCAGTTTCAGATCTGCTTTAATCTTCTTCAGTTTTAAACCCAAGTGACTGCCAAGCTTAGGTGTGTAACCGCATACATTATCAATTCCATCTGTGGTGTATGTAATGTTATATCCTTTAGCAGTAACAACCACATATTTATTTAAAAGGAATTAACAAATGGACCAACCCCACGTCCCACATGGACACGACAACCTCACCTCAATCCAGACACCCCACCCCCAAGGCTTCTGTTCACTGATCCTAATATTATGTATATGCAGTAGCTTTCTGAGAGGTGACTTTAAGAGACATTAAACACTTCAGATGTCTGGTTCCCATCACCACCACTGTGAACAATCCTGAGGTGGTTTCTCTATAAAGTTTGTCTGTAATGGTGCATTTCATTTCAAACCACTCTGGATGACTTTGTTTACCTCTCCACAAGTAAATTATGCAGAACAGTAGATTTCCCTTTTAAGCAAAGGTTAACACCAAAGCCAAGAGACCCGCGAATCACCACACTCTCTACAGTCCACCTGTCCCTTCTCAATCACAACATTTCATAGGGATAGCTACAACAAAGTAGTACCATTACTTAAAATTATCGACAGATACCGACCCTGGCACTCCACCAGGCTCTCCACCATGAAGAAGACCCAATTGAGAATCTGGGTAAAAGTGGAAGAAGCATGACTGAGACGTCAGAAGTGTGTGGTAATAAAGAAAACAGAAGTTACATTCTGGAGTGTGATGGGTAGAATTTGCGGTTAACAGCTATTTTCTTTCCCCTATATGACTGCCTCTCTGTTGACTTTTGAATTTTATTTGACTGCTCGCCAAAAGCCAGTACACACACACACACACACACACACACATACACACACACACACACACACACACAGGACACTGTTGATTCAGTGTCCAGAGGTCAGGTCATTAGACCTCAGCCCCCTAATTCTCTCCAGATATGTAACACACTCACACACATACACGTACACAGATAATAAACACGTGAAGCACTACCAGTAATACACCACGGTATGACGTTGAAGCTGCTGTTCTGAGGCAGCAGACATATTTCAGAATACATTTCTAGATATTTCTATATATACGATAAGATACAAAATTGCAAAAAAGTATTAGGTAGCTTGAATATAATACCCCTTATTTTAACAAATTTATTAAATCAGATAATGGCGCATCATCTAAAAATATAACAGTACAAATGATAGATTGTATTAAACATTATTATAATTTAATATTAGTGGCAACAAAATACAGTACGCGGCCACCTAGAGCCCACTTAACTACAGAGTTATCTGTAACGGCATAGAACAGCGTTACGCAAGTCCAGCAATAGCTGTGGAGAAAACTAGTAAAATAGAGAAGGTTCTTGTAAGACATGGTGTGCATTAGTGAAGTGAAATGAATGTCTTGCGGGTGGGCATGAGGAGGAGAACCGAAGGGGAGAGAGTTGGGGTGGCAAAGCAGCCGCACTTAGAGTTATTCAGACTAAAAACGATGCTGCATTGAAGGAATACTCTGGTGTTGTTCAACCTAGCCTCTGCCTGATGCATCAGGGGACTGCAGTCCCTTACCACAGACAATAACTGTAACCAGTTTTCCTGTAATTGTTAATGGTTAATGATTAATAACAGAAATCACATCACTATCAAATTGTTGTAGCTCATCTGTGGTATTAACAACAGAACCTAGTTTTTCATAACAATATTCTCCCCCCCTAAAAAAAGTCTAGTACAGTCAGTAATTATTTACATGAACCAGAACATGAGTCTTGGTGAGTATGGGCTGTGTAACTTGCGAAGACAGGATGGGCAGTTTTCAAGTAAAAAACAGATTCAGTTAGGTATGTCTTATGATTTTTATGTAAGAGCTTTCAGTGAGGCAGCTTTTAGAGATATTAAATGCTTTAGATGTTCGGTTCCCGTTGCCACTGCTGTCAACAGTTCTTAATTTGTTTTTTCTAGAGAAACTCAGAGTGACTTGTTTACCCCTCAACAATTGAATTATGCAGAAATGTTGAATAATCAGTGGATTTCCTTTTTAAGGTCAACACAGACAGACAGTACTTTTATTTGTGAAGAGAAGAGAAACACCCACTCTGATAATCACATCTCTTTGTGCAGTCACTCTCTATTAATTACATAATTTGCCCAGATTTGACCCTTAAGAAATCTTATTTATTTTTTTCCTTTAAAAAAATGAGTTTTAGCAGCTGATAAATAGTCTGTATGAAAAAAGCCAAAATATTAAAATATGCAATTATGGGATTTTGATTGTGTTTAAAATTAGGGTGATGCACTGGATACACTATTTTCTAACTAATTCACCAATACCCAGCTTTTCAGGTAACTGCCCGATACCCATACAACTCAGACATAAATGCCCAAATGATAGGTGAATGCGGTATCGTGTCGCAAATCAACACTACGTTTAAATCTGTTTGATAACATGAACCTGAGCATGAGCTTCATCTGATGGCATTGTGAACTTGTGAAGTCTTTATCACCAGTGTCTAGTGTGAGCAACATGAGCTGCTGGTTCCAGCTCCTGTGTGATTGCAGCCTTCCAGCTCACATATCGATGTTCTGTCTTGTTCTGAGGGAAAGTGCAGCTTTCACTTCGCTGTTGCAGTCTGCCCGAAGCGTCCTCTAACGTTACTGAGATTACTGATACTGCCAAATCAACAGTAAGGACCCATGATACTTTATTATCACTGTATGATATTACTGTGTTTTTAAAAAACATTGCAAGTACTGTGATAACATATACTCTTAATATATTACCTTTATTACCAAGGCAACACTTGCCAGCATCTGTTTTATCTAATGAGATCAAGTTTTGCGTCTGTTCATTTCACTTTAATCATTTTACTGCAGCAAAATGATACTGCCAAACACACAGACTGACTAAAAAGATTACATTCCAGTTCTCTAATAAAATATTGACATGCAAAACATCATGATGCTGTGCTGTATTGATATTTTCCCACCCCTAAGTAGTGGTTTGCTGGTAAATAGCTTAACCGTAATGGACAAGTTCATAGCATTGCTGTACCTGGAAGTAACCTTGGTTTTATCCAGAAGGCCATCAGTGGAGCTTACCATTTAAATCTGTATTCAAACGACAGAGCTACACCCTCAGAGTCAGTAACTCGTTACAGCACGCAAGCTGCTGGGCTTCAACCTGGAACTAGAGTTGATTTGAAGGGTCAAACTTGGAAAGTATGCTTATGGTGTTTAAGAATTGTTAGTGTGCTGTTAATCAAGTTAGCCTTATAAGTTGATAATAAGTATTTTACAACACTGCACAACTTAAAGTGCATATAGACTGGAATCCCAGTGTTCAGGTGCTTCAGGAAGAAGCGAAATGCTGTCAGGGTACCCCACCTTCCGCGACAACGGAAGAGGAGGTGCTGAGGTGTGGCGCTAATTACACAGATTAGGATAAATACACTGCAGTGAAATAAAAATATCACAAAAGGATACAACTTATAAATATTTTATTCTCAGAAAAGACAGATTTTTGTGGGATGAGGTGTGTTTTGTGTTTACTCTTTATTTTTTTTTAGATGTGTGCATGTAACTTATCACAAGCGCTTTCCATGCCTCAGTCAGTCAGCAGTCTGATTGGTCGGTCAGCCAGCATGATTGAGAGAGAGAGAGCAGAGAGCAGAGTGAATCAGCAGATGCTGTGTCAGTTACCTGTTGTGGTTCATTCTATTTCACATAAACCAGACATCTCCGATGAACATGAATAACGGATGGAATGATGTCACAGTGTACATCATCAGAACTTCCATGCTGCATCACCTTCCTGCGTCCGCTGTACTTCTGCTGTTGAAGGAAATTAGACTGTATGCTCCAGATACAGCAGATTCCTTTAATCTTCTCACTGACAGCAGCAGTTTTTGGTTCAGTGTTCTTGCAGATGTGTTTGAGTTTATTGTTTACATATTTGGCAGTGTCATCATGTGTGGGGCTTGTCTTTGTGCATGTGTAGTAGGGGGTGTGTGTGTGTTCGTGTTGTGTTGATAAGTACTGGCCTGCTTCAACATGTGGTTCTGTTTCCATGAGACTGTTTCCCTCTGGATTCATTTCATTACGTATGGAGCAGAACTGCAGAATTCTGGAACACACACACACACACACACACACACACAAACACACACACGGTATGGAAACCTCAGCCAACCCTGTGCATCGAATAACAACTATTTCCTGGTCGTCAAGCCAACAGAATCTCGGCGGTGCCAGAATAATCACATTGCATATCAAGCAAGAGCTCTCACACACACTTTCAATTGCTATTATGTTCCTTTGCCACGCTCTCACAACTGCAATAGATCTGCTGGCACTTGATATTGTATTTTCCATTGTGTAGTGGTGGTGGTCTTTCTTTTGTTATAGGAATAGCTCTGGCTCTGGCTCTGTGTGTTGTTTGTGCGTGCATACATAAGAGAAAGCACTGTGGTGACCTTTGTTTAGCAGTCCGTCAACGTTTTGTCATGGCCACTAAGTGCTTGTATGATTAATTACGTTGCTTTTTTAGGCCTTAACCCAAGATATTGTGCAAATATCAAAGACCAGCCTTAAGTACAAGCTATTTTTATTTTTCAGCCTTTGCCATTACTTCAGCCTTTGAGGTGACTTGCTTTCAGGTTTTAAAGAAATCTACAGGGATATTTTTCTCCCAATTCAGTTCAGTCTTCAGTTGAAGTGTGTACGTCTCAAGATCAGAATAATCCCAAACTTATTCAGTGATGTTGAGGTTTGGACTCTGGGATGATTTTTGTTCTCAGAACACCAGCAGTATCTTGGCCTGATTAGCAAATTCTCTTTGATGCCTGTCTTGATACTCAGCTTCGATAGTGGCATCCAGATGAATGTATTGTGACAGCTTAGATGTCTGTTGATATCAGTATCGGACATGAGAAACTACATCTCTTAGCTGTTTCCTCACAGTAGAAGGATGGACAGAAACACCAATGGGTTTCTAACGGATTTCTCTCTTTCAAAGATTTGCTGTTTATCTGATGGTGAGAGTTTTTGTATTTTCTCTGTAACTTTTAATCATATTTTAAAATGCAATTTTGGAAACTTGAAAATGTTTTTTCTTTTCTTCTTTTTTTTGCTTTACTAATTTTCCATTGGCTTTCATAGAATTATATGTATAACTGCCTTTCAGAGTACCCAGGATCACTGCATGGAAAAACCCAGTACGTACAAACATACAAACACAAGAAATTTAATTAAACAGTAAATACAGCACTAAAAAGCACAGGGTAGAAAAATATTAAAAGAAGATTTGAGTTGTTGATGTTACTGTTTTGCCTATTGAAATATGATTACACAGTTAAATTATTAAGTACATTATATATCGTTTATGAAAAAGGCGTATCTCCATTTTTGTGGATTTCTATTGTTCTGCATCACTTAAATGCAGTAACTGATGTTTACATTGTGGGAAAATTTCACGATGAATGGACCAATAGAAATGATTTAAAATAGCTTGGAAGTTGCCATTTTGGAGATATTGGTTTTTTTTTTTATTGGACAGCAACTATATGTAATTTTGCTTCACCGTCTGCATTGTCTGGTTTGAATCTGGCCTTTTCTGTTTATTTTAATCAGTAGCAACTTGGAACTTGAAAAAGTATTTTTTTCTTTCTGCAAAACAAACAGCTTTTCAAATCAAGTCATTATCTCATCTTCTACTGACCAACACAAATCTGAAACTGAGTTAGAGTTTAGAGTTTAGTCTGCTCCTACAAGTTGAGTGGAAAACAGTGACTTGAGTACGGTGACTTGTAGGGCTTTTGTGTGAATGGAAATACTATATATGCATAATGAGGTCCTGACGTGGCTTGAGGGCTCCCCTGTTTGTCTGCTCTCTCCGTCTTAAACACACTTACGTTAATTTCTCTCGCTCTGTTCAGCTCTCCTTTGAGTTATGGTTGGCACATTAGGCAAAGTGATTCCTGGGTGTTGTGCCAGAGCTTTTTAAAGCTGACTCACTCCACAATGGCCCTTTCAGTGTCTGGATATTTCTGGCCCCTGGATCCATTTTCTCTACAATATTTTAATGTAGCGCCAAAAACGTTCTGGCCTTTGTACACAGTGCCACCATTTTGCTTCACCTCAGCCGCCTGCAGGCTGACACAGCTTTCACTGCGAACTGCGTATCCCACGTTTCATTGCATCCAAATGGACTCCCCGAGAGTCAGTTATGAAGTGCTTTTGGGATCAGTAGTTGTCATTTAGGATTAGCACGACTGCCCACAGTCAGGCAGCGCTTGCCAACAGTTGTACAGTTGGAAAATATATTACTTTCAGATTTTTCTATTCTGAGCTAACTGTCTTCACAACCCAGCCCACTGGACAAGTACAGTAGTTCTTGCTGTTTAATTGTAAATATACACGCTGAGTTGCCATTTCATCAAATCTAAATGCATGCACCAAATCTAAACAGCCATTCATTTGTCCAAGTCAGGTCTTAGAAGTTGGTTGCATTTTCAGTTACTAGACAATGCAAACATATTCAGTAATGATAAGGTGGTCAGTTCATTGTTCTAAGAACATCAGTAGCTTCTGTTTAATCAGAAAATATTCTTCATTTTTATTCGTTCTATTTATCCAGTATTAGCGTCTTCACAGTCACACGTTTTAAGACCTTCTTTCTGAGTTCTGCTCTTACACTGGAAGGATCTAAACATCTGTGGATTTTTCAGGTCTGAAGAAAGAGTGGAGCTCGTTTTTCTCCTTCCCCTCAGAGATGAAAACTTGATGTGCTGTTCAACTGATGGGGACAGTTTTGGTGGTCTATTGAACTCCAGTTCTGGAAATGTATGGGTTTTTTATTTCATTTTCCTTGAATTGTAAGTTGTATCTTGTATCTAAATGAAGGGCTCTCAGAATTTTGCTCTGTAATGTATGTTCATATTTCCCTCATTTTCAGTCGCTGATTTCAATCATGGATCTCTTTATCTGATGGGCACAGTTTTTGGTTCTGTCAGTTGTTGTACAGTTGTTAGGAGTTCTGTTTACTCAATATATTTAAATTCCAACTTCAGTTTGGAAACTTCTTTTTTCTCCAGTTTATTTTTCCTGGATTTTCCCTTATTATTCAAGTGACTTGCACTTCATTTTGCAAGTGAGCTTCCAGAATAAGAGTGTGGCTGTTATCAGTGTAACGATTAACACCTGGGTTCCCCCTTTATAAATGCTTTGACATTGTAAATTCTGATATTGGATGATGTAGTGCATATATCAGGTCTGCAAAGAAAACAGACTATAGAGTGTTGTCTGGCTTGGCTTCTCTTTGTTTTCAATTTAGAACGGTTAGAAGAGTTCCTTTGGGTTGTTTTAGTATTCACAGATGTTTTTTTCAGTATGAAACATGTCTAGTATGTGGACAGTGAGTGCTGTATAGGGACTGTATGCGTGTAAGATTGTGGCATGGAGTTGAGAACATTGAAGAAACTCAGTAAGCTGGTTTTCCTAAATATTCACACTTTATCTCTCTCTCTCTCTCTCTCTCTCTCTCTCTCTCTCTCTCTCTCTCTCTTTCTCTCTCTCTCTCTCTCTCTCTCTCTCTCTCTCTTTCTCTCTCTCTCTCTCTCTCTCTCTCTCTCTCTCTCTTTCTCTCTCCACTCTCTCTCTCTCCACTCTCTCTCCCTGCCTGAACTAAAGCAAACATTGGCCATGGCAGCTCACAGGAAATCCTCCCCCATCTGCTGCTGGTTGAAAGCATCACCGTGTTGAAGTGGCTTTATGGGATGTTAATATGAACCCCCCAGCATTAGACTACTCTGAGTTAGCATAACCTCCATCCCCCTCGATCGCTTTCTTTCCCATCTCCTTTCTTCTGTTTTTCTGTGTTTTGTAGAGCCTCCTTTCAGAATTCTGAGGGCATTTACTCTGTATAGAAGATCAGTGGGATGTTGAGCTCTGTGTGTATATGTGTCTCTAAACTGCCACTGAATAAGCTCTAGATGGGTTGGCCGCACACTAAATGAGAAGATTAATATGTACAGTGGCCTAAGCCAACACCAGGGCAATTTCTGAACGATAGAGGCCCTGAACTTCATAGTTTCTCCTAATGAAGTACAATAACTGTACAAAGGAGAAACTAACAGTAACTATATTGAATGAACAAATGAATGAATGAATTAATATAGTAAAGGTAGATCATGTTCTTCTGTTTAAACACTGCTTTCCTATTTAAATCAGGACACGATTAACTCTGTTTATTCAAAGAGCTGATATTATCAGCCTCAGATTCTCCATCCACATAAAGTGTTTGATACGGACAATAAGCTAAGCTGGCCACAGCTGGCCACAGACTTTTGCCAGTGGCTTTGAGTCTTTCAGAATGAGAGCCATCACATCATGGGACTATTGAAAAATTTTCTTTGATGAATTTACCAGCTTTTAAGTGAGATCCATCAAACCAATGTTTTGGCAATTGCCTGCCTGTGACTGATTCTTTTGCATGTCAGTTAAACAGCCCTTTCCTCTCTGTGTAAATGGTTCTTGGCCATGTGAAGGGTTGAAACTCACCAGTGGGGTTACGATTCCATTGTTACTCTGGTGTGTGATCAGACAGTTTCCTCACCACCAACGTTTCCAAAATACCCAATAAAATCATCTTTTCTATTTCTGTGTATGAGTTATAGTTTCCTTAAACCAGAGGCCTTTTTAGTCAGGACCCCTGACCTCTAACACACTAGACCACATTTCTATATTGTTCAATGTGCACAGAGGACGTGAACTTAGTAAATTAGCTTTGTAGTCGGTTGTAAAAACAGTTTGTTGCTGCATTGTTAGTCAGTAACATTACACACAGCGGCTACCACAAAAACAGATTATGCTTGCTCTGCGAACATAGGACAGTTTTTTCACAACTCAGTTTCTCTGAACAACAAAATCTGCATTTTTAAACATTTTAACATTTTAAACAAGCGTTTTTAGCTGAAATTCAAGTGAAGTTGATACACACCCAAATTAAAGCATTTTGGCTCAGAGTTGCTCAGAATTTATATAAAAATAATCATAGTTTAAATTAAAACGTTTAAAACACATTATACCATGAAATTTTCAGGCCATATCACCCCTGCACACCCAAGCAGAAGTCTTGTAAGACTAAAGAACGAATATTTCACTGTTGAAACTATCATTAGGATACTCAGGGTAGCATTTTTAATACATGAGTGTAAACTTGCTATCTAGCTAGCAGCTAACTCACATTAGATTGTTTGCTAGCTGTTTTACATTAGCTGGCTTAACAACTATTATCCTAGACTCTAGCTGCTAACTATGCTAACTTGCTTAAAGGTGGAAGCAAGAAAACAGAGAAATGAAACCTAGTTGGCATCTAACATGAAAACTTAAGATAGACTGTCCACTAGCTAGTTTACTTCAGCTGTCCTAACAGCTCTTATGTTAGATCTTAGCTAGCTGCTAACGTTATCACAACATACTTCACAGTGGAAGCAACCAAACGGACACAGCCCAAACGTATTGGAGGTAACAGCCTCTTGTGTAGAGAGCCTAAGCGACTGCTGAGCGACTGCTCAAATAAGAGGAATTGGCCTTGACTACATACACACATTCATTTCAGATAAGCATGTTTGGCTGGCGTCCTTTGCATGAGATACAGACCACGAATCTCACACGCACATGCACACATGTTTTTGGGAGTAGCATGACCCCCCCTTGCACATTTGCCCATTTCTCCACCGAAAAAACATGCGTGTAGGAACTCTGCGGTTTCTCTCCCATGTTTCTGCAGCAATCATTCACACTGCGTTCGTCTCTGCTGATATTAATCACCACACGCTCTGCCTCTCACTGCTCATCTAGCCCAGCCTCCCCATCTGCTTATTAGCACTGTGGGACTGCCCTGGCCACATCACTCTTCCTGAGATTCACTGCTGGACTTGCTGTGTGCATGACAAGTGGCCTGGTTGCTGGACACAAATTAAGTGGAGTCCAAGGGGGTATTTCATAAAAAAGCAGGATTTTTCAGTTAGCAGGATAATTTAAGCCAAATGTTGAGCCTCTCCAACAGGAGGAGAGGTGGAGGACATTCCTGTTTGACAAGTCTTCACTTTTCCCTTATGTTATATAGCTTTGGAGAGAAATCCTGCTCCGTGAAACGTCCCTCAGGACAAAGAGATGGCTCGTATCCACAAGTGTTCAGTTTAGACATTTGCTACTAATAATGTTAAGGTCATTAGTGCACGCACCTCATGTGTGTTGTTGTTTTTGCATCTATCTGTGTACTGAATATTTGATATGCATTGTTTGGGGTTTAATAAATTGTCGCTGTCCAAAGAAAAACAAGTCTTCAAAATAGTAACTTTACAGGGGTGGGGTGGGGGGGGTACTCTAATATCTCTAATATCAGCAGTTCAGATACTGTAATATCTGAACTGCTGTGTTATCGATGTGTGAGCTGACGTTATCGAGTACGCTACTCTCTGAGAAAAAACAACAATCAAAACACCTCAACTCCACATGCTTTAGTATAGTCTGCTACGAGTACGCATTCCGAGTGCCCATACTGTGTGCTAGCATAGGCAACACACCTAAAGCTGAAAATGAGTGAACACACTGCACCCGGGGAAGAAACTCAGACCTCATCAACCTCGCAGTCTACTGCCTTAAATTTACCCTCTAGCCGAGGATCATCTTCATTCGCGTGGAGGTGGTTTGAATTTGAAAAGTTGCTCAGAAGACAGCAGTTTGCAGACTTTGTAAGAAAGCAGCCGTTAAAGATCGCTCCACAACTAACCTGTTCCATCATCTCCCAACAAACCAGCACACAGAGTATAAGGAGTATGAAGAGCTTTGGGATCCCACTGTCCAAGACAGACCTAACTCAGCTGAAGTGTAAAATATAAGACTTTTACAAACACATTTTAAAATAATGTCCAATATCGTTTATTATTGTTATCCACAAAATTAGAGAAAATTTCCAGATATCATTTTTTGTCAATGTCGCACAACCCTACTTTCAATGTAGGTTAATATCAAAAGGTTCTATTCCAGGTGGTTTTGGAGCAGTTCTATTGGTCCATTAAACATGAAACCTTCGCAGGATAGAAAGAACAGCTGTCGTGTTTAAATGATATAGAAAAATGAAAATGAACAAAAATGAAGATGGTTTTCTTTGGACAGCAACGAAATATTATATCTATGTTATTACTGTCAATCCATTACTGTGTACATAATTATTTACAGTTTTATTATGTATTAAATATACATTTACGTTTTGCCTTGACAGGTTTGAGCCGTCAGATTAATTCTTCTTGAGTGTTTCAACGTCAAGAAATGACAGAAACAGCAAAAACGTTCAAAAGCAAAACACACAGCAGTAACTTTTCAGCAGTTCAAACCCTGATAATATATCCCCCTCTTCTACTTACAAACACAAATGTGGTATCAATTGAAAAGTGTAGAAAGTGAACTTTGACTAAATCTGCTTGTTTTAATAAGCTGCAAGTGGAAAAATAATTACTATCAAATTGTGGCATGGATTTGTTATTGCTGGCAATAAGAGTGACATCTAATGGAAGATTAAGTGGATGGAATGCATCCAGACTGCTTTGATGATGCAGTAATGAAGAATATCTTTCTTTCTCCCCCTCTCCTCTCCTTCTCCCTCTGCCTCTCCCTTTTCTCCCTCTTCCTCAGGACGTGTGACGGCGGAGCAGCTCTCCTCGTACGTGCAGCTGTTTCGGGGCAGTTGGGGAGCGGTGGAGAGTCACTGCGGGGTGCTGCAGCTGGGATTGGCCACCGCTCACACGCTCCGCCACCCGGCCCTCGCTCGCTGGGACGCCTGCCTGGCCTTCGAGAGGCTTCTGCTGCAGGTCAGCCAGTCCCACTGCTCTGTCACCTGTCAATCACACGCACACACATAATCCTCACACAACAATATGCCTACACTACTTCTGTTGCATTAATCCTGAGGAACTGTGGGTATGTGTGTGTCTGACGCTGTAGCTCCTCATTCCATAAACACGTGGATTACATGTTAGTATATAACGCAGGTCTTCAGATTAATAAGAGATAATTAGCCTGAAATTGTGGGAGTTCAGCAAAATCTTGGCAAATGTGAAAATGTGGTGAAATAGAGCCTAGAGTGCATAAATTCTGCGTTACTCTTGTAAACATCTGCTTTAACTACACCCACTTACATTCATGCCTTGTCACTGGAGTGATTTATAGCACAGCCATTTTGAATGTATTAGAAAGTAGAAGAGTAAACTATTCACGCTGGATGTTTGCGCCTTTGCAAGCTTTGGTTTGTGGGCCTAAACTGTCTGCTTAAAGATGCACATTGTCCACCCTACCCCAAATCTGAAATGTAATCGACTGGTGAAATGTTCACTATTTAAAGTTTGCACATGTAGCTGCAGTTTATTTCTCTTATAAGAGCAAAAAGTACGATGTGGAACAGCAAACTCTACTTAAGGTAGGCAACACAAAACATTGCACATAAGATAATAGGATGAATACATTATCAGTCCCACGTTAAATTCAGTCTTTTATTTAAATACATTCAATCATTTTGCAGCTCCTTATTATTGTTACCTCTCAGTTGGCCCCACCATACCATAGTATACCATACTGCTCCACTTGGGAGGGAAGGGGCAGTGTCTTGTTCTGTTGGCCTATCAGGTCTTAACATACATTAAAAGGCTGGAGCCCACCTTTGACTTTGGTTCTGGTTCTTCACAACTAATAAGAAAATACATAGTAAGCTGCTCTTCTACTCTTTAGTCCAGAGCTGTAATGTGGAAGCAGTTGTCTGCCATTAGCCCGTATCCTCGGGGTTGGTTTTATTTGTCAGTTACCTGAACATTGACAACAAATACGTTTCTCAAAGCTAACGTTTCTGTGAATAGCTGGCTTAAATAGCTAGCTAAAGGTAACAGCTGTTTAAATGGCTGTTTGTGCTGTGATTTATATAACTGTATTAACCAGAATTCATTTCCCCCCATAACTTAACTCTGATTCATTTGGGATTTAAAAGTTGAAAACTTTTCTAAAAGGGGTGAAATGTTCGGATAAAAATGCTGCACGTATGTACAACCCTGTTACCAAAAAACCTTGTAAGTAAATTCTACGTTAGATTGAAAATGGTGCAATTAAATATTAAATGTTAAATGTTGAAACTGAGAATGAATATTTTTATTATATTTTTTTGTAAAAATAGCCAGCAATACAGTGTTTGTCACCTCTTCTTTTAACAGCATTCTGTTAGTGCTGGGGATCTGAGGAGACAGATTATTATAGTTT
The DNA here is from genome assembly GCA_021613375.1 of Megaleporinus macrocephalus. Lineage (NCBI taxonomy): Eukaryota > Metazoa > Chordata > Actinopteri > Characiformes > Anostomidae > Megaleporinus > Megaleporinus macrocephalus. The sequence goes on along the minus strand of CM038707.1, from coordinate 24,537,293 downwards.
TGAAAGTGAAATGTTTTTCATTCTGGCTTGATACAGGCTTTCAGCTGCTCAGCACAACAAAGGGGGAAGTCCTTTGTTGCGTTTTTCATTTTATAATGCTCAGAATGTTTTTAGTGAGTGCCATTTCTGAACCACCGTGCTGCTGTATTGCATGCATGCAGCTATTGTATGAAATTGTCTTCCTGAAAGAAGCAAGACCTTCCCTATAAAGACGTCATCGGGATGGCAGCACGTTGCTCCGAAATGATAAAGTTCTATATATTTCAGGATTATTGGTGACTTCATACATCTGCAGTTCACCCATGCCATGTGCACTAATGCCCCCACCCTTACCATCACAGATGCTGGCTTTTGAACAGTGTGCTGATAAAACCTGGATGGACTCTCTCCTCTTTAGTGAGGGATAAAAAAAATAAAAAAAATAAATAAATAATAATAATAATAATAATGTGTTTTTGGATTCGTCTGATCACAAGACACTTTTCCATTTTACCTGAGTCAATCTTAAAGGATCTCGGTCTTAGAAGGCAGCAGCGTTTCTGCTTTTGTATAGTATAAGTTTTAAGTTGCATTTGGGGACGCAGCGACAAACTGTGTTCACAGATGATTACAAATGGTTTTGGGCCATGCAGTGATTTCCACTACAGAACCGTGTCTGTTTTTAAGGGCCGCCTGAGGGCCTGTAGATGGCCATCCAGTAAGTTCTTTGACAGAGTGGTGAAGGCGTCCACATCCTAACCACTGTAAGACTCAGCCTCTCTGGAATGCCTTTTTATTCTCAGCCATGTGACTGACCTGTTGCCTATTAAGCTAATTATTTGATAGCTGTTGTTTTACACAGCTTTACTAGTCTTTTTTGAAACGTGTTGCTGACATCAAATTCAAAATGGGTATTAAAAGATAGGTATTAAAACATTCCTCAGTTTCAACCTTTGTATAAGGATTCATTGATTTGCACATAATTGCATACTATTTTTATTCACACAGAATCCCAACTTTCTTGTAAACAGACTCGTAAATCACACCTTGCGAATGACTTTAAACATCAAGAACAATGTGGTGTGATGCAAAACACAAGCTGCAGGTTTAACCACTGGTGTAACTGAATGTGTTGCGTGTAGTTTGGATTGCGTATGCATTGCATGTTGCAGGCAGTTTTTAATAGCTGCATGAAAGTTTACCAGTGCAAATCCAGGCAAACTTCCAAACTAGCTTCAGATACTGCAACAGTGGATATTGGATTTTCCCCTAAACTTACTTTGCAGAGTTTTACACACTGCTGTATCTGCTTCTGAGATTCTTTTTGAGAGTTTTTGCCACGTAACCAAGTTTGTTTCCACGCTGTGCAGGTGTGGATAGAACACGATCCAGCTGTAAACACCATCAGAGACAGCAGCACTGCTGCAGCCTCAAGTAAACAAAATCAGAACACAACATGAAGGAGTTCTGTAAACGTCTGGTCAAGGACACATTGACACTCACACACACACAGAAATGCACTCCCCTGCTGTGTGTTTAGAGCTGCGGTGGCTTGTTTAGGAGCGTGTGGGCGTGTGTTTAGCGTGGCGCGAGTGTAGAGGTGAACAGGAAATGCCTTGACCGCGGCTCGTCTGGGATGGATACACGGGCGAGCGCGTGTGAGTGACCGCGAGTTGGGTCGCAGGTTAAATATGCTGGGCATGGAGAGAGGGAGCGTTGGAGACTAGGGATGTGAACTCTGGCTAATTTGGATGTATGCATGTCCAGAAGAGTTCATGAATGGATGGTTAACCATTAAGAAAGAACAAATAAAATTATAAATAAAGAACATTTTTGTCTCACACCAGAGAACACATCATAACACGATATGCTATCTGAGTTCAGTGAGTGCTAGTAACCACGTCCCTAATGGTGGTTGAGGGAGAGAAGCAAAAACAGAGAAAGACAGTAGAGCTGAAGAACAGTAGGACTGAAATAGATGGTGTAGAATTGAGCACCTTCACTAAAAGCCCAATAGTATGTGTGTTTCTTAGCCACCCACATTACTAGCAGTGTATAAAAGTGACAGGGACTTTGAAGTGGAACTGTCATTGTTGACTCTTTCTGCCCTGCTAGATCTGCCCCGGTGAACTAGAAGTGCCATTATTGTGAAATGTGTAAAACTTGACCACCACAGTAAGCATCTAGGAGCAGCAGCAGCTCAGACACAAAGACACAGACCATGCAGTCTCACCAACACATGATTTATTCCAGTGGCCTTCACAAAGCCCTGAGCTCAACCCCACTCAACACCTTTATGATGGTAAGCCAGGTCTTCCCCTCCAGCATCATCACCTGACCTCACAAATGCTGCTTTTGCCATTCGACTGAATGGGCACAAATTCTCACAGACAGCCCAACATCTGACGGAAAGCCTTCCCAGCCCCTGGTTTTGGAATGGGATAGCTTATCTAGATGTGCTGGTTTGATGACCACATACTTTTTGGTTGGTATAGTTGGTGTAGTGGGTTACTATGCTGCTCTCCGTGATGTAGACTGGGGTTCGATTCCCCATCTGGGTATCCAACCTAAGAGTATAGTCTCCTTTGCCTGCCTGTGTAAATGTAAACCTGCCCAGATGCCGAAAAAGTAAATGTGCCTTTGGCTATGTAGTGTATGAAAGGAGGGATTGGAGAAATCTTAGAGTGAAAGACTTCTCAGAGAGGTATTTTTTCCAGGAGTGCCAGAGATAATCACATTGTGCCGAGGCTCGCTCCCGTCTCCCTCATTAGTTTCACAGACTCAGTTTGATAGAGTTGTGTGTTCCTGGAGCTGTTAAGCTATCAGCGGGACAGCACTGTGTTTAGGAACTTATTAAAGGAAATCTGAAAAAGGCATGCAGCAGTCTGGAGCCAGAGAGCCTGCGGGCAAACCTCCGACCTGCCAAACAGCAACAAGAACACAACACACGTTCACTCACGAACATACCTGAGAGAGGCAAACAGAGGCAGAGAGACCACGAAGGAGCGATTAGAGTGCAATGCTGCTAGTTTCTATGAGGAATTCTCTGGGAATTTCTAAACGTGATCTCTATCTGTAGCATACGCTCAGTTTCCACACACATGATGTGCTTCCAGTTTATCTGGCGAAAACTTGAAAACGATTTGTAACAGAAGCTGAAGGGCACATGCATGTTGTTTTAAACTAACAGATTTTCTTTTTTGCTGAGTTCGGGGAAATTGCCGTCTATAGTTACTGAGCGTGCTCTGCAGATGTCAAGATACAGGTTAGGTTGAAAAACACATTCAAAAAATAACTTTAAACCCTCAGTTATAGACTGCCTCAGTCATACACGGCCTCTACCTGTGCAGCTTCTAAAGCTTTGCTCCTACAGATTTCAAACAGAGACTCCTTTCCTTGATATTTAGGTTATTAAACTGTAAATACTGTTTGACCAGAGGAGGATGGGTCTCCCCTTGTGAGTCTGGTTCCTCCCAAGGTTTCTTCCTCCAGTTGAGGGAGTTTTTCTTTCCACTGTTGCCTCTGGCTTGCTCACTGGGGGATATATGTTGTAACTGTCTGTTTTCAAAACTCTGTAAAGCTGCTTTGAGACAACATCGTGGTAAATAAACTTGAAACTTGACTTTAACCCCTCATGCATTGAAGTGCAGGGTAACTACAGTATATTAAGCTGATGGTCTGTCCTTTATGTGCATGTTCATTATTTGATTTCCTCTCTAATCTGCTGTGCTGGAGAGCTAAGATACCTTTATTAATGTCTAAATAGTCAGAGACCTAACCTAACTATTATCCTGCCCTGTGTTTTTTTTTCCTCCTAATATTTTCATGTTGGGTACTGAGCACCTGGGCGCAGGAACAGGGTAATTGAATTATAAGACTAGGGTTTAAGGGGTTAATGGACACTTAGACCGAAGTGGCCCCAGCCTTTATCTGAAATCATCACAAATGGGTCTAAAAGCATTTCTTGGCTAGTGTTATAGTATACTGCTGTCTACAGTAGTCGCTCTGTAACAGCAGTGGAACCACAACACAACCCAAACTGCCCTCGCAGGAAAGGAGGTATTTTTCTAACCCAGGAACCTCTGCAGTACCACTGAAATAATTTTAGCTGCTAATTGTGCTGCTTCTAGAAATATGTGGTGTCACACTCTGCATCTTCTGCAGAGCTCGCTGAACTTTTCGAGAGAGGCACTCAGCGTTTTTTCCCCACAGAAGAAGCATCTAGAAAATGAGGTACAGAAGCAAAAGTTGCAGCTTTTAAAGGGAGAAACAATCAATCTCACAAAGCTTTTGTTAGGTCACAACATCAATCTGTATATGGAGAAGCATTTCACCATACATTACGTTTTCAACCCGTGTAAGCCCCATCTCCTTCACCAGGGATCTGGACAAAGAAGCCACATCAGGTGCTATTAACAACGTACAATTCTTTATGACCAGATTGCTTAGTAGTTGCACTCTTCAGGTAGACGATACATCCAGTCAGGAGCAATGAAATAACTCTCCCAGTGATTGTTGGAGTGTCTTGTTTTTCTTCTTTTTCTGCAGGATCACTAAAACCCTTTCACACGCTTGTAAACTTGACTTTAATTAAATGGGAAGAGTTGAGTGTGAGCGCAAGCTGCAATCCTAGGATTAGCATGAGACCTTGCACAAGATAATACTGGCAGGGCTTAAGTATGAACCAGTGCCAATGTATTACTGAAATAGACTGATGATTTAGTTGATTACGGCTCTCCAAGCAGAACATGCTTCCACTTTTTACATGCGTTACAAGTGTAAGACAAGGCAAAATCCTTGACTTATTTCATTTATTTTCTGCTAGTAGTAATAATTACCAATTAATAACTATAGTACTAGGCTAATTATTAAACTATGAAAAAGTAAAACTCACTGTTCATTTATTGAATTTGCAAGCAAAGCAGTCTTTAAGTAGAAGGAAAAAAAGGGAAATAATTTAGAGAATCATCAAATTCTTCTTTATGACATCACTTGTGTCACTACATACTGTGTCCACTCTTCTTACGGCTTCTATTCTTTTCAGCAGACTTGCTTTCAGTTTTTCAGAGAAATCTGCTTGGATCTTTTTCCCTCCACCTCAGCTCAGTCTCAGAATTGGGTTGCATTGTCTGCGTCTCCGTTCTGATTAATCCCGAACACGTTCAGTGTCGTTGGCTTCGGAGCTCTGTAGTGGTCAGTCTGTTGTTCTGAGAACACCTTTCTGCAGTCTGCCACATTTTAGGTCTTTTTCCATAATTAGTCCCTCTTAACTCGTTTTTTAACTCAATACAAGCAGGAAATTCCATACATCACAGGTAACTGTTCTGAATGCCATAAATAAAGCACACAGAATAGAATTCATGGCTGTATTTATATGTGTAGTCATGTCTCTTTAGTATAGATCATAGTAGAAAAGGATACATGCCAGTGTCTGGAACTGAAGGCCGGTGTCTCAGGGCCTTGCTGCCTGCGCTGTCTTACAAGTCAGCGCATTAGAAGGTAGCACGGCCGACTTTGTGTTTTCTACTGTTTTTCTTAGCTGCGTTGGTGCTCACACAGAGGATTATGGGATGTGTAAGGCAGTGAAGGATACATCTTTAATCGAACAGAGGAACCTCAGCAGGTATGTTTATACAAACGTTGTATTCAGACATGACTGGGTGAATACTGTATGAGTAGGCAGCGTGTATTACATTTCAGACACAGCCATTGTTGCATTTTAGGGCTGATTTATTTAGTGACACCTTTAACATCAGTCCACAACATGAAAACAAAAGGCAAAGGTGATTGGGTAGATTTATGATCTACATTAACTGTGATAATTTCTATAGAACAATCTGAATCTTGGTAGTTATTCTAGATGTTCTAGAGAAATTATCCAAGAGACTTGCTGTGTTACTGTGGTTTTGCCTCGTGCAGAGTGGGGTGAAGTCCCAGCCTTGCATTGCTTACAATTTATTATAGAGTTTATCAGTGTAGTCAAACGTGTATATGACTTTCATGTAAATAACATGTTCAGTGGCAAAGCAAATGTGTAGGTTTTACTGACTAAGGCTGAAGGAATATTAAGGCTAATCTATGCAGTTACATCTTTAGACAATATCCTCAACAAATCTGTTAGACAGGTAACGACACTACTTAACTTTGTCTGGAAAAATAACCCACTACATTAAGAAAAAGGTTAGAATTAAAATCCAGGAAACTGGTGGCCTAAATTTATTTTCCTACTCTCAGTAACACTCAAGATAAACGGGATAAAACAGTTTATCAAAACCCCAAATTCATTGTGGAACTTCACACTTGTATATCGTCACTCCAAAATTGACACAAACTTACTTTCAATGTAACCAGATTCCCCCCCAAGTTATTTTGGAGCACTTCTATTGGTCTATTGAGCCATTCATCAAGAAATGTGCCTCAGCCTCATTTTAAAACTAAAACTTTTCTTTCTCCTCACATAACTAGAGGGTACATGCCTCCCATGATTCTCCTGGAGTGACTGTCCTTACAAAGGTTCTAGAGGCCAGGTCCAGGTAGTAAAAGCACTCTACAATATCAATTAAATATTAGCATTATGCAAATATTAATATTATTTAAGGTAATATATAGTTAATAATAACTAAATATCTCTAAAACTGAGAACCAATATCATGGTGTGTCACAGTACACATATAGACAATATATCGCCCAGCCCTAACATCAACATGCTATTGGTGAAAGACAGCAAATATAGATAGATAGATTTGTGTTGATGCACTGTAATTTATTAAGGTTTATTAGGTTTCGTCCAGTCAGTGTTATAATATATGTTGTTATCACAGCGCTTTGGATGTGAAGTTTTCTGTTCTAGTTTGTGAAGGAGAGCAATAGAGCATTTCCTAGCTGAAGAGTGCAGTGTGCACACACTCAGAGTTGATATCCTGTGATTATCAGGCAATCTCCTACGATTCGGATCTCAGTGTTTTGCCTCGGGCATACAGCGCTCGTTTCTGTTTGCATTCAAAACACTGGCCGTAATGCGAGCCCCCAGTTTTATCAGGGAATTAACTGAAATGAGTTTGCTGTACTTTTTCCCTTCTCTCCTGTTTATTTTATTTCTCTCTATTTTCTTTCCATAAGAGGGTTCCTGTTCCCTGGTATTAAATGGTTGGCTTTTCTGGCTGACGCTCATGTGGCGCGAGAATAGAATGGGGGTAGTACTTGCCGCCTGCTAATTATGCTTCTGGCCACACTGACCAAACACTGTATAGCCACACCCCGCCATTCAATAGAGATATTGACTCGGGTTATTTTCAGAGATTCAGTGCATCATTAATAAGAAATTACATTTGTTATATTATTTAAGAAATGCAATGGTTGTATAGGGATTCAAGTATGTCTTATATATTAATATTTGTTTATGTTCATGGCAATGCCTGACAATTTCCTGAGTAGGTCATTCAGCATTGTAGCCAATGTTAGTATCAATATCAAGCTTGTAAAACCAATGTTTCAAGGAAATTGATGACAGTGATGTTATGTCGCGCCATCTGGTGATATAGTTGGTGTGGTTAAGGCGTGGAGGCTTACAGTCTTTGGAGAAGCAGAGGGCCGCGCTGCCTGGAGTTTGAAATAAGATTGTAACAGAGATGCCAGTTTACCGACTGAATTGGGCAGCAGTGGTGTTAGAAGATGTCAGATGATCACAGAGGTGACACAGCAAAGACATCATTTTAGCTGTGCACAAGAAGGCAATAGCTAAATCGCAAGGATAGACACATCAGAATAGCTGTCAGTATGATTGCTAGAAGATGGGACCCTCAAGTCGGAAGGAACAGGTACTGAGAGAGATCTAAGAACATCCTCTGATTACAGCTTGCGCGTATGACGTGGTTGAATCAAAGCCTTCAGGACGTCTCCTTGCTGAAGTTGAAAAGCAAGAAAAAAGAAGTCAAAGCTGTAAAAAACAAAATCACAGTAGAATCTTGGAATATGTATGAATCATGGCAAGCAGGAACTCCTGTAGAAGGAAATTGGGTCATCTATGCATCAGCATGCCAGATGATCAAAGATGCCAGCAAGACTTTCATTGCATACAGTGCTGTGAATGATCAATTGATGTCAATCAGATTTCATGCGCAACCATCAAGTTTTCCAATCATTCAGGTTTTTGCTCCAACAAAGGGTGCAAATGATGAAGGAGTCGTAATGTTTTATGACAAAGCTCAGGCTGAAAATGACAAGACCTGCAAACAAGATAGTGTAGTGTTGGTGATTGGAGATTGAAACACAACACAAGGAAAACACAAAGAGGGAAATTTAGTTGAACAGTGTGGCCTTGGAAACAGAAACATAGCAGGAGATCTAATGACTAAACTTCTGCGAGTACTGAGACTTTTTCATTACTCATATATATTTCACGCAACCACAACAATGTCTGTACACCTGGAAATCAAATAGACTACATTATTAGCTTCAAGAGATGGAGGAGTGTTCTTTTAATTGCATCTCCTGGAAAGGAGCTGATGTGTAACAGATCACAAACTTATAATGTGCTCCAAAGGAAATTGAGAACAAGCAATCAAACCATCAGACTTCCAGAAATATTTACTGGAGAACATATCACTTGTCTTCGAAGATAACATCAAGAATCAATTTCCTGTGCTGGACATAATTGAGAGGGAACCAAATGAGCTATGGATGGAATTTGAAGAGGTCATCAAAGAAGAATTAGAGAAAACGCCTGAGAAATAGAAAAGGAGAAAGAAATCAAAGTGGATGACTGATGTTACCATGGAGATGTAAGGTCTAAAGATCTAAACTGTGGGTTACAAAGAGCTGCCAGGAAGACTAGAAATAATACTACATCATCTGTGAAGATATTAAGATGTATTTATCAGAACAAATTTCAGCCATGAGTTGGTACTCTGAGAGATGTCAGTGGACAAATCATAACCAAACCAAAACACAAAAAGAAAATCTTAAATAAAAACCATTACTAATGAAGAAAACCAGTTGTTAACACTGCAGTTGAATTGAATAGGGGCTGGCAGATTGGAAGAGGTCACTTTATATCCCAATACCAAAATAAGGAGACAAGATAAAGCTTACCAGCTATTGCATAATTTACCTCATGTCACTTACCAATAAAATTATACTAAAGATCATTCAGTGCAGACTGAAGCCTTGCGTGGAACGAGAACTGCTAGATGTACAAGCAGGATTCGAGAAAGCAGTATGGTCAAGGAATTCATTTTGATGTTCGAGTAATTATATTTTTCATTGACTACAGTAAAGCCTTTGACAATGTCAACCATTAATAACTTCTCATCATTCTACTGAGGACTGTGTACACTGATCAACAAGTGACGTTCAAGACAGAAAATAGAGAGACAGACTGATTCCACATTGACGAAGGAGTTAGGCAAAGCTGCGTACTGTCACCACACCTGTTCAAACTGTTGATTCAGAACTGGAGGACAAAACAACAGCAAACGTTCATATGCTGACGACTGAACGTGTAGAAGAAAATCTAGAAGACCCAAAGGACCATATAAAGAAGGTTAAACAACAGAGTTAAGAAGTGACTTCAACGCCGTATGAAGAAGACTAAGTTTATGAGAACAGGTAGAAGCATTCACTTTACCACTAATGGAGAAGATGTGGAAACATTGGACAGTTTTGCCTGTGGAGATATTATCGGAGGATCCAGCACTCAAGAAATGCAACACATACTGGCACACTGCAGAAAGATGAAGGAGCTTCGTTCTTGAAAAGATCTTCAAAAGCAAATTAGTCTCTACAAACAAAGATCAGAATTGACTGTGGTCTTCTCTGTGGTTCTTGGACAATAAACAAGCGAAAGAGGGAGCATATAGAGGCCCTTGAGCTTTGGTGTTGGTGAAGTTGGAAAAGAAAACTAACAGATGGATCTTCAAAAAAACAAATGCTTCTATCTCACTCGAATCCAAGATAACCAAACTGAAGCTCTTATCACTGGAAAACACCACCATTCTCAGAACAGTTGAAGGAAAAGGACAATCAACTACAAGATAGATGGATCCAGTTAGAGGATTCATGAACCAGCCATTCTGAAGCCATTCTGAAATCATGTGTCTTGTACAACCCAATTCCCAAAAAGTTGGGACGCTGTGTAAAATGTAAATAAACAGAAATTCAACTATGTGCAAATCTCATAGAACCATATTTCACAAAAGGCTATAGAACACAGATCAGATGTGAGCATCTGATGAAGATCATGCACACAAGGATTTCTCCAGATTTAGAATATTTTGATGTTGGCATATCCAAAGTCTTTGCAATTCCTTACAGAATGGTGAACCTCTGCCCATCTTTGCTCCTGAGAGACGTCTTTAGATGTTTTTTATCCATACCTTTTACTTTTCCAGTCTTTTGTTGGCCTTGTCCCAACTTCTTGAGATGCACAGATACAGCCAAGTTCTAAACAAGTAATTTTTTTTAAAATAGCAAATTGTCTCACTTTCAACATCTGATGTTCTGTTGTGAATAAAATATGAGTCTATGAGATTTGCTAATCATTGCTTTCTGTTTTTATTTACATATATTTGCATTTATACAGCGTCCCAACTTGTTTTTGAATTGGGGTTGTACTTAGTGACACCTTTGGAAATTGAATGGTGCCTTCGTCACCAAACCAGATAAGAGAAATCAGTGTTTTAGCAAATGCAGTGGTCTAATACAGTTAAGCAAACAGCAGATACTCAGAGTTACATCACAGTCACAGCTGCAAGCACTAAATTAAGGATTATTTTTTTTTTCATATAAACATAAAAAATATTTTCTCAAATTATTGAGATTCAGCATGTAACAAATACTTCATCACACTCGCATTGATTAAAATCTATCTTCTCAGGGAACTGTCAGTTTACATTTACAATTCTTCTCTGTCTCTCTTACAGTAAGAAACAGAGAGCGAGGGACTCCTGGGTGGAGAAGGTGTGGTTCTCCTCCTGCTCTCTCTCTTTTACAGTAAGAAAAAGAGAGCGAGGGACTCCTGGGTGGAGAAGGTGTGGTTCTCCTCCTGCTCTCTCTCTCTTACAGTAAGAAAAAGAGAGCGAGGGACTCCTGGGTGGAGAAGGTGTGGTTCTCCTCCTGCTCTCTACAAGGGACTCCTGCTTGTAGAAGTTTAAGTACCCCAGTAAAATCACGTTTTATTGTTTTTTGAAGTGAATATGAATACAGGTCTTCTGCAGAGAACAGACTGCAGCACATGTGACTTCATGTGATTTCATGTGATTTCATGTGATTTCATGTGATTTCTATTTATTAGCTGAATTTGAAATATTACAAAAAAGTTAAAAGGTGAAGTTGATAGATACTTGAACAGGACAGTTACAACAAAGAATAAAGATAAAATATAAAATAAATAGAATATAGTTATATATTCTGTTAAGCAGCAGTTCTATTTATATGTATAGACTGTATACAGGATGTATAATATAATGTAGGCATAGTGTAATAATAACGGTATTATTAACTATAATATATAGTTAATAGTAGAGTTATACTGTATATGACATACAGATATACACATAAATCTGTGAAATAAATATATAATAGGATACAGCCTGATGACTGATATAGGGGTCCTGAGTATAACAGTGTTACATGATTATTTTTACTGTGCTGGATAAAAAGAATCACAGAATTTAGTTCCCTTTAGAGCAGTTGTTAACTTTCCAGAAGTGTTCAAACCTTTGCATGAAGCTGGATATGCTTAATGCCTTTGACTACTGGCTTAATCATCAAAGTAATCATAAATCACTTGATTACTCATATGCTGATGTTGACTCTAACAGTAAAATATTAAGGTATGAATCAGATGTTAAGTCTGCGTCCTGGTTGACCAGTTGAGGACCTGTGGTCAGTTTACCTGAACATTCCTTCCAGCACAGTTTTCTTTTTAAAAAATCTCTTCAGATGTGTCATTGCTCACTGCTTTGACCGCAGGTGATGACACTAATGCTGGGTTATATTTGTCGTGGCCTTGATTAATCACAAGTTTGGTCCACGGACCCACCGAGAGGAGTTACCCAGGCTACTAATGGTGTTGTGTAAGTTGGTGTAAGAGCACAGCTTGGGTAAACAGCGCTGGCACAAACCCGTTCCCTAAAGAGACAGCAGGCACGGTGCCCACCAGCCTGGCACTGCCACACACTGCTGAGCCTGTGCCTGCTGAAGCCCCTGCACAGAGCGTTGCTTGTGAGAGGGAGATGGACAGACAGACTGACCATGGGTGTGGAGGTTAATTTCGTTTCTAAATGGGTGATTGAGCCGTTTTGGCTCGTGTCCAGTGTGGGGCAATAGACAGGACTCAGGATCAGAGCGCTGCGCTGGGTGTATGTGTGGTGTCGCGGTCAAGCGAGGCTGTCAACAAGTATTCTCTTTCACCCTTCTTGTAACCTCACTGACCAGAACTGACTGACCTCTTCAGAAAGTTTGTGTTTGTGTGTGAGTGTGTAATTACTGGCCATAAAAGAAAACACTCTCAAGTTGTTTTGGAACTGAGATTTCTTGTATGATACTGCTGATTAATCCCAGAAAGACAAAACAGCAATACATTTTGGACTTCTGGAGAGACTTACCCAATATATTGGCACCCAGTACGTTGTTATAATAATAACAGATGATGAAGCAGAAGAAACGTTCAATCCATGGCAAATAGTCTAAGAAGGCCAAGCACATGCGTAGAAAACCCTGGTGGGGGGACTTGAGACGCTACCTTTTTATCCCCTTAAAATAAGTGCCAATGTATAATAACTGTCTCCGGCATTCTTTACAATCTGGAGGAGCAAGATGAAGCTCAGCATCGTCCAACGAATCAAGCTTGCGGGTTGCCTTGTTTTTTACGTTATTTATCACTCTTTAGTACCCCTCTGGTACAGTAGCACCATCTGCATATATTTCCCTTCAGTAGCTTAGACCGCTAGCACGTTAACACAGCCCACCAATAAACGGATAATCTTGAAGTTACCCATTCTGAACTGTGGTTGTTTTAAACAACTGAACATCACGTTGGTAATAGGGTGTGTAACTACATTTCATTTTCATTGTTCTAAAAACAGGGATTTATACAGAACTACCTGGAGATTCAGTAGTATAGTACATAATGCTGCTGTTGCAATTCAAATATAGTAGACATGATGTTGGTATAGATATTAAGGAAGCAATATGTAACATTTTTTATTTGAAGTATTACAAGATGCATCTATACTATCAACAGAATGTGAAGAATTTAAAGATGGTGTCAAAGACCTCTGTGTATCTTGATAGATAGGTAGATAAATAGCCCTCTGTCGGCTGTGCACTGCTGAAACTCTCAGGCCTATTTGTGATTTTGATGAGATGCTTAACCTCAGTGGCCTGCAAGGCTTTGTTCTCTTGGTTTAAATGCTAAAAGGTGTAGCATTTATAAATAGTAGTCATTTACAAAGCTATTGCAGTTGTTTCTGACATCGTGTCTCAGCTCTGTTTATCTCTAATTTCCGGAACTGCGTTCAGCACACTTTATTAACTCCTCATTACTCTGAGGGCACGGTGGAGGAAAAGAATGCAAGTGTGAATATTAAGGAGATACTGTCCAGCGTGTGTGTGTGTGTGTTTCCAGTCAGATATTGTCCAGACAGAAGGGAAGACTCTAGGCGTGCAGCAGGGGGGCTGACCTTAGGGCAGGTTAAGGGTTCAGAGGTCAAAGGTGGTCTTCTGTAACAGCGTCTGTGTGTTAATGACTGAGTGGAGCCACTGAAGTCATGTAACTGTTTGAGAGAGAGAGAGAGAGAGGAAGAGAGAGAGGGAGAGAGAAAGAAGTCATGTCTGCCTTAAACACACACAAACACACATACGGACGTGACATCTCTGAACAATGTGCTATAACTCTAAATACAGGAAAGGGTTTGTAGGGGTTCAGTTATTCAATTAGGTCTGCTGATAATACAGACAGACTGAAGAGGATCAGAAGACGAACCTCTGCTATTCATCACTAATCCTGGTCTTCTGGCATGTTTGGAGAGCGGGACAGAAAAATTCCCCTCAGTTCGATAACGGTTAAAGGTCAAAAGTCGCTGTCCCGTTCACTATGACAGCATTAAACTTAACACTGCTCATTCATCAGTTCTCATATCAGTCACTCAGACACTACAACAACTCATTCATAATGAAGACCTGGACTGAAATGTTCACTCAGTTGTTTTTAGTTGGCCCAAACTATATTTCATCTCAGACCATGCAAACAGCAACTCTGCAGGAGAAGGTCTTCTTTTATATAGTGTAGCTCAGTTTTTGCCATAAACTGAAGATTTTGAGTGTGCAAAGTTTCCTAAATAAATAAATCGTCTTAGTGAAAACCCAACTTTATTTTATTATGTAACCTAATACATACATTCTGTGCAGCTAATGTTGTCCATTCATATACTATACCAAAATACACTCAATTTGAAATGGAGAAATCTTTCTTTCTTTAGGGTCTAATTTGCATAAATAAGTATGATTAACTTTGATTAACTGCCTAAAATAATACAATTATTTCAGTTGTTTGACAGCCATAATGTATATATTTGTATGTATGTATGTATGTGTGTATATATATATATATATATAATATATATATATATATATATATATATAATATATATATATATATATATTATATAGTTTAACACCATATCCCAGCAGTGTATAAAAACACATGTCTCTGTGTGTGTGGGTGTGTGTGTGTGTGTGTGTGTGTGTGTGTACGTGCTTGTACGTGTCCCGTTTTTGCCCTCTTTCCAAACACCCTCTCTCTCTTCCGATGACCCAGTCTGACCGTCCTCACCGTGTGCTCTCTAAGCGATCTGTCCTTTCCTCCCTTCCTGCCTCTCGCTCTGCTACTGCTCCCTCCGGGGTAGTGGACAGAGAACAGGAGCTGTGGGGGGTAGAGTCTCAGTCTCTCTCTGTCTCTCTCTGTCTTGCTTTTTTTCTCTTTTCTTGTTTCTGTTTCTACATACTGGACAATTTATCAGAAACATTTACCGTATAGGTAAACATATGTAAGTGTGCCACTACAGAAAAAAATCACAACTGTTTCTGAAACAGAGCTGCAGGTGTGTGGCGGCCCACTCTCAGCCAAACAGTGACATTGAGGTGTGTGCAGAACTCCAGCGATGTCACTTTACTCTTTTATTTATAATGTGCTCCACCAAGCAAGCTCTCTGCTCATCACTGGTCCTGTGGTCAGAAACTGTCCAGCAAAGAATTGGAGAAGGGTTATAATGTAATGAAACACCTATACAGTTGACAAATAAGGTGTTTGTAGCTCATAGTGTGGCCACTGATTGTAAGGTGATTGCTAGTTGTTTCTAATAAAGTGGACGCTCTGTGTTCACACTGAGATTGAGCCTGGATGTTTTGCCTTAGTCCACTATAAAGATATATATATATATATATATATATGAGAGAAAGAAAGAAAAAGAGAGGATATATCTTTAAATGGATTCTAATATTGTCAGATTCTCTAAATGAATGTGTTAATTTGGTGCTGTGTCTACAGTATAATCAACATATTATACGTCCATACGTTTCCTCTGTGTGTACTATGTGTTGTTCTTCTCTGACCGCGCTGTCCTCTTTACATTGATGGTCTTTTACAGAGTGGACAAATGAAAGCAGTCACATATTTGAGCCGCTCCTGGCCTGCGTCCAAACCGCCTGTGAGCGTGTGCATAAGGCAGACGTGACTTATTTACCCTGACTATTTTCCTGTGTTTAGGCCCAGTGGATTACAGCCGGAAACAACACACACACACACACACACACACACACACACACACACACACACACAACCAGTTTACTCCTCACAGGAAGCTCTGTTATCTCACACAGACACACACTCTCGCTCATTTACACAAACTAATATACATAACATCCAAGCACACACAGATTTGTTGGCACTCTAGTCGTCCTGGAGCAGCTGTGTTTATTAAAGCGCACTCTCTGGGTTCGAGGCTGTGTCTGGATGGGCTGTGTGATAGTGTTTGGGTTCGGTTGTGTAGAGTGGTTTTAAACAGTTCTCATATTTTGTATAGGTTGCAGGTCAGAGTAAGGTTTTGTTTAGGGGGGGTTCTGGCTGTTTGCTCAGGGTCTAATCTTGCGCTCATTTACTTGTACCAACATCTGATACCAACCTGATGCCGTGTGGCGTGAGCCTATTTAGTGTACACGGTCATGTGATTGAAAAAAAAAGACTCATGCTGGCAGCGAGTGAGGGTCTTATCACCTGTTTGTGCCAGGATGAAGAGTCATCAGTCACTTGAAACATTCCTCCTTGGCATGTTCCCGCCAGATATACATATATATGTGATTTCAGCCCATGTTAAAGCCATGCAAACACAACTGCTTCCCCAATATGAGTGTGGAGACATAGGCTAACCAAACGAAACGCAACAAAGTCGACATTGCAGTCGCAAAGTTTCACACGTTAATGTGTTTATTTTTAAAATTTTAAATCTTATTCTGAGTAAGTGTCTTACTGTGTACTCGGTAAGTACTACAACACATGTTGTCTTGGTCTGAGAAAACAGTGTTGATGCACTGCTAACCCTTACAAAAGGCCTGTGATTTATTGAACTTAGTTTTGATGATGGCTGTTAGATCATGAGCGAGCAGTTGTAACTAGGCCTGGACAACAAACCTGATTACGATGCTTAAAAAGCGATGTGGTGGCATGTTTGGAAACTTGCAGAGAGCAAGCCAAGACTAATTTACTGCTAAACAACTGGATAAATACGTTGGGAAATTGAGGTTCATGCTCCTTTAAGAAGTATTCAGGCGCACATACTAAACTTTTTAGTGAGAGAGAAGTTCATTAAAAAGCTGCCTATAAATTCTTTCTGCTACACACATTAACAGCAGCTTAAATTCAAGACTCCTCCCCTTCTTCTTTACTTTGTATGGGAAGTTTAGCTTGAGTGCATGGAACCGAAAGTTAATGCCTGTGTTGTTTGCACTCTCAGTTTGCTTGTTGTGACCTGCTGCAGTAAATTAACCAAGCTGAGTGAATCTCACTGTAGAGCAGCTCTAGCCCTGAAACTTTGTCAGAGGTAGATAAAGTACCTCTGCTCACCGCCTATAGTCGAGAAACAGGTAACAAATAATATGAAACAATATGTACACAAAAAATTTCTGTACTTTTAATAGTAAAACATTGGGTTATTAGGGGACCCTAAAATCATTTTTAGGCGTTTGGGGACATCATATTTATTTATATTTAAAAACCTATTGTTTCCAGACAGGAAGCTTTTTTTTGCATTTTTTTTATATTTGTAATAGTTTTTTAAATATTCAAATAGTACTAATTCAGTAAGTAGTGGTTTTACATTGTAGTGTGTTTATTTAATCCTTTCCAAGCCTTTTCCAGTATTCTATGCAGTATTGTATTGTTTAATACCTGGTTTAAAAAATTAATAAATGTATGTAATGCCTGGAGCGTCCAGGAGAAATCTGGAACTAAGCATTGTTCTTCAAGCTGGCTCTTAAGATATTATCTACTTATCAAAATAAGATACCTTGTGTTCTTACTGTTGACACTTGAGCTTAGATGCCTAAGAATTTTGCCTATATATTGTTATATAAAGCATGTAGGCAGGTATAAACAATAATCACTTTTTTTTTAACTGCAAAATTGTGTGCTAATTATCTTTGGATATTGTTCACGTCTACTGATGAGACACAAGTGAAAATGGCTACATTCATTATACTATTCATGCCAAACCTAAAATTGTCTTGGTTACTTTTATCCTTTCTATCATTCTGTATTGTACTTCATCAGATAATCATATTCATCCAATATAAAAAGGTCTTGGTTGCCCTTATGTGTGTTAGAAATGTTTATTAATGGTTTTAAGATGTTTTGACTTAAACCATTATTAAACACTTCATTGTAGAGTAGCTTCACACTGCATTTCTTTTAAATCTTAAAACCTTAAAATTTACTTTATTTGGCCTCCCAAGACATAATGTTTGAATATCACTGGTCTAAATCATCTCGACCTGCCTGTATTCCATAGCCACTTTATTCTTCAACTTGTGGAGCGACCTTGTTGGTGTATAATTAAAGAGTTTTGATTATCTGTTGATGCACAGTCACCAATGCCCTTTATAAGTGGTCTGATGTTTTAGACACTCTACAGTCTACAGCTTCATAAAATGTTATTTCATGATATTTGTTGCAGACCCTTTGTGTAAAGAAAGCCTAGAGAAGAATTCCACCCAGACTGGGTTATGACATCAAAGTCTGGCTTCTGTTTTTCTTAAGGTGGTGTTGCTGGGCTTGTGTTCTCTGATAAAATCATCAGAAATGTGAAAGGACGTTTTGGATGCAAACCTGCAGAGGTTGCAGAGAAGTTACTGAGATGACGGCGATCTGAAACACACCAGTCGCCTTTTGAAGGAGTACTTTGCTGAAGAGAAGATGACTTAGTTTGACATTTTGTTTTTCAGCACATTGAATTTAGTATGAAATTAGGAATGGCAGATATGTCCAGATATTTTGAAGGACCACTGTATGTAGGTGTCAGTGAGTGCTAGTACAAAGTACATGTTTGTTTGTTTTTATGGGAAGAACACATGCTACCTATTCAGAAGCCTGAAAGAAAACAGCTACGGGTTGACAGCTGAACACTGCTGGTTTTTTCTGCTTCTGGGTAACTCGGCCTTCACTGTGTGTGCAGTGCTCTCATGCAGAGCCTCAGCTCGAGTGTTGTATTAAAGGGTTTTTCTTCTTGAAAGCAAAGTGCTAATCAGGGAATCCAGGCGAGATGTCATTGATTTCCAGTTAATTTCCTGTTTCAGGGTGCTGCCCCAAGACCAATCCCATTCAGACCAAATTAAACGATTGTAAAAGTACAAACCTCTTGTTAAGTGTTCATTACCCGGCAGTGGCTTACTGAGGCGAGTTTCAGCCCGAAATATTCTCCTCTGAGTTAAGGTCGGACACAGCTCAGAGCCCTGCACTTGAAACACTTTAGACTGACGACTAAAAAAAGCTTCAGAGCTTGCTGCTGTGGAGGAACTTTGCCCACTCCTCTTTACAGAACGGCTCTAAAACAGCCTTTCTCAGGTGACTGTGCTTTGGGTTGCCGTCTTACTGGATCATGGCTGACAGTCTCTTGCTGGATTGTCTGGTAGAGAGCAGAATTTAGAATTCCAACAGTTATGGGAATTCCACCTGGTCCTGAAGCTCCAAAGCAACTCACACCATCGCACCACCACCATCACCACCACCATCACCACCATGTTTGACCAGGGTTTATCCCAGTTGCCAACTGATTTTGGTTAATTGGTTGATTGGGTAATTAAGGGAGCAGTTATATCAAAACTTCTACTGAGTAAACGCTGAGATCCCACATGTACACAGAAGTGTTTGGACTCTACTGGGCATTATTCTTGTGGAACTATCAACTGCTGGCATGCGCGGGGCTAAGGCCAGAACAGTGAGGAGATGGCGCAATGCCTCAGAGACAGATAGATACTTTATTGATCCCAGAGGGAAACTCTCTGTGTTATAACACTCACATATACAGACACACTAGGGGCAGTGAACACACTTGCCCGGAGCGGTGGGCAGCCCTACCACAGTGGCCGGGTGGCAGTCAGGGGTTAGGTGCCTATTTCAGCTTAGGGGCACTTCAATTGTGTCCTGTCGGTTCATGTGTTTAACTGGCGACCTTCTGATCACAAGGATGGTTCCATTAACCTTCAGCCCACGATCATCCCAAGTTGCTCACGACTGTTGTACTTGATTGTTAGAATATGTTTCTAGATGTTTTTGCTATGTTAGTGTTGGGGTCTGTCGGTTGGGGTCTGTCGGTTGGGGTCTATCGGTTGGGGTCTATCGGTTGGGGTGGGACTGAGGTGGGACCCTTGGGGGGAATGGGAAAACAAAAAATAAATTAAAAAATTGTTCACAAAAAATAATAAATGACATGATGATTTAGGAATAGTGTTTTGTGTTTGCTCAGGTTGTCTTATGTTAGCAGGGAGGCTGTGCACTGTAGATCCACTGATTTTATTTTTTTCGTGAACAATTGTTTTATTGATTTAGTTAAATTATTATTTTCACAGTATAATCATATAATATAGCAGCATACAACCTTCTCCCCCCTCCTCTCCCTTTTTCCTTAACCCCTCCCTCTCCTTCCCTGGGTGTGTTGAAGGATCATTGTGCAAAACAAAGTACACCAACATTCAGGACAGTACACAAAGAAAAACAGAATAAAGCAGATCCTCACCAAGGCGAACTGAAAAGACCTGAAAATGCTTATAATTAACAGTAAACAACACAGTCATTCAATCAAAACTGTACAGTGTGCGGCATTAGAAAGAGGATAATAAAGCCTCTATAGCCTTGAGCGCATCCCTCCAGGCATTGATAGTTTCTGATTTGGCGCCATGCATACGGGCAACCAACAACTCCATTAGATCCACTGATTTTAGAGTGAATTTCTAATGGGCTGCAGGTTCGAGGGCTTGTGGAGCTCCAGTTAGAGTTACACAAGGTCAGATTCTTCACTGTGTCCGAGAGTGTGTGTTGTGTTGCATATATGATGAAGGTTAAGGTATGCTGAAGGTGAATCAGATCAGTGTACTTTCCAGACGGAGAGGTTGGCGGTGCGGGATGTGTGTCCGCTGGATCAGTGTGTGCTTTGTGAGTTGCTAGCTTGACGCGGGTCTACATGTCAAAACGCCGCAAGCGTATTTGGCGTCCCGACTCTATCTGTGAGTTCGAGCATGTGCCGGTGTTTGTGGATCTCATGGCGTCAGGACTTAATGAGCTTTCTCCGGGCGGACGCTGCCGACTCTGGGAAATTCCCCACAATGCAGCGCTTTCACCTTCAGCTCCCGTAAAGAAGCTGGACGTGAAGCTGCAGGTCGGCACAGAGCTGCTTTCACACTGAAGGTTTCAATCCACGCTCTCCTGTCACCATCTGCAACAAACTCCATAATCACCCCCAGGATTTACACGCCGCTCCAGAGGTGACTGGAGCCTTTTTTTTTTTCTCATCTGAGTTTTCTCAACTTTGTGACCGGGACACACTGAACCCAATGTGCTCAGCTTTTTGCACCAGTTTCAGCTGCATGTCAGGCACTTTCTGTACACGTGTAGAAAAATGATCAACGTTTCACCTCTTCTACATAATTCACCGGTTGAGTTTTTCAGATGATGTGATGTGCAGTAGTTAACTGTAGAGAAACGTTACAGCTGGGTGATAGAAACCAGCGATTGTGATGTGTACAACATCAACCATAACCATTTCATGAAAAAAAAAAAAAATAAAAAAAAAATAAAAATAAAAAAAAGTAGCTTTTAGAGCAGGTGTCACAACTCCTGTCATAATTAGATTGTTGAGATGTTAAAGTTATAGAGAGTGGTTTGATACATATGGCTCTGTTTCTTAAGAGTCAGACTTGTTCACAGTGGTGGTGATAAGAACCAGATATCTGAAGAGTTTAATGATTCAAGAAAATAAGTTTCTAGTCTTTTCCCCAAAAGTGCAGGTGCGTCTGCAGGTTTTCATGTACCTGAAAGTGTATTTTCTTGATATGAGTTGTATTTTTTTTAGTTACTTTGTATTTTTATGTTAATATGTTTTATTGTTGTACATTTCTTTACAAAGCACAATAAAAAAAATAAAATCTGGTTATAGTTTTGGCTCTGGCTGGGTGTGCTCCTGGTTTTGGCCAGGATTCTTATTTTCTGTGCGTCAGTTTGAATTAGTTAGTTTTCAGTTTGGTGATTAGAAATTACTCAGTTATTTATTTATTTAGTTATTTTTGTGTGTTGTTTGTCAGAGACTTGGTACTTTGGTTTGTTAGCTCCTGTATTAACTTGTTAGTGAGTCTGAGACTCAGTACTTTGGTTTGTTAGCTCCTGTATTAACTTGTTAGTAAGTCAGAGACTCAGTACTTTGGTTTGTTAGCTCCTGTATTAACTTGTTAGTAAGTCAGAGACTCAGTACTTTGGTTTGTTAGCTCCTGTATTAACTTGTTAGTAAGTCCGAGACTCAGTACTTTGGTTTGTAAGCTCCTGTATTAACTTGTCAGTAAGTCAGAAACTCAGTACTTTGGTTTGTTAGCTCCTGTATTAACTAGTTAGGGAGTCCGAGACTCAGTGCTTTGGTTTGTTAGCTCCTTATTAACTTGTTAGTAAGTCAGAGACTCAGTACTTTGGTTTGTTAGCTCCTGTATTAACTAGTTAGGGAGTCCGAGACTCAGTGCTTTGGTTTGTTAGCTCCTTATTAACTTGTTAGTGAGTCGGAGACTCAGTACTTTGGTTTGTTAGCTCCTGTATTAACTTGTTAGTAAGTCAGAGACTCAGTATTTTGGTTTGTTAGCTCCTGTATTAACTTGTTAGTAAGTCAGAGACTCAGTACTTTGGTTTGTAAGCTCCTGTATTAACTTGTTAGTGAGTCAGAGACTCAGTACTTTGGTTTGTTAGCTCCTTATTAACTTGTTAGTAAGTCAGAGACTTAGCATTTTGGTTTGTTAGCTCCTGTATTAACTTGTTAGTAAGTCTGAGACTCAGTACTTTGGTTTGTAAGCTCCTATATTAATGTGTTAGTGAGTCAGAGACTCGGTACTTTGGTTTGTTAGCTCCTGTATTAACTTGTTAGTGAGTCAGAGACTCAGTACTTTGGTTTGTTAGCTCCTTATTAACTTGTTAGTAAGTCAGAGACTTAGCACTTTGGTTTGTTAGCTCCTTATTAACTTGTTAGTAAGTCAGAGACTCAGCACTTTGGTTTGTTAGCTCCTTATTAACTTGTTAGTAAGTCAGAGACTTAGCACTTTGGTTTGTTAGCTCCTTATTAACTTGTTAATGCGTCAGAGACTCAGTACTTTGGTTTGTTAGCTCCTGTATTAATGTGTTAGTGAGTCAGAGACTCAGTACTTTGGTTTGTTAGCTCCTGTATTAATGTGTTAGTGAGTCAGAGACTTAGCACTTTGGTGTGTTAGCCCCTTATTAACTTGTTAGTAAGTCAGAGACTCAGTAATTTGGTTTGTTAGCTCCTGTATTAATGTGTTAGTGAGTCAGAGACTCAGTACTTTGGTTTGTTAGCTCCTGTATTAACTTGTTAGTGAGTCTGAGACTCAGTACTTTGGTTTGTTAGCTCCTGTATTAACTTGTTAGTGAGTCAGAGACTCAGTACCTTGGTGTGTTAGCTCCTTATTAACTTGTTAGTAAGTCAGAGACTCAGTACTTTGGTTTGTTAGCTCCTTATTAACTTGCTAGTGAGTCAGAGACTCAGTACTTTGGTTTGTTAGCTCCTGTATTAACTTGTTAGTGAGTCAGAGACTCAGTACTTGGTTTGTAGCTCCTTATTAACTTGTTAGTGAGTCAGAGACTCAGTATTTGGTTTGTTAGCTCCTTATTAACTTGTTAGTAAGTCAGAGACTCAGTACTTTGGTTTGTAGCTCCTGTATTAACTTGTTAGTGAGTCAGAGACTCAGTAATTTGGTTGTGTAGCTCCTGTATTAACTTGTTAGTGAAGTCAGAGACTCAGTATTTGGTTTGTTAGCTCCTGTATTAACTTGTTAGTAAGTCAGAGACTCAGTACTTTGGTTTGTAAGCTCCTGTATTAACTTGTTAGTGAGTCGGAGACTCAGTAATTTGGTTTGTTAGCTCCTGTATTAACTTGTTAGTGAATCAGAGACTCAGTACTTTGGTTTGTTAGCTCCTGTATTAACTTGTTAGTGAATCAGAGACTCAGTACTTTGGTTTGTTAGCTCCTGTATTAACTTGTTAGTGAGTCGGAGACTCAGTACTTTGGTTTGTTAGCTCCTGTATTAACTTGTTAGTGAGTCGGAGACTCAGTACTTTGGTTTGTTAGCTCCTGTATTAACTTGTTAGTGAGTCAGAGACTCAGTACTTTGGTTTGTTAGCTCTTGTATTAACTTGTTAGTAAGTCAGAGACTCAGTACTTTGGTTTGTAAGCTCCTGTATTAACTTGTTAGTGAGTCAGAGACTCAGTACTTTGGTTTGTTAGCTCTTGTATTAACTTGTTAGTAAGTCAGAGACTCAGTACTTTGGTTTGTTAGCTCCTGTATTAACTTGTTAGTGAGTCTGAGACTCAGTACTTTGGTTTGTTAGCTCCTGTATTAACTTGTTAGTGAGTCAGAGACTCAGTACCTTGGTGTGTTAGCTCCTTATTAACTTGTTAGTAAGTCAGAGACTCAGTACTTTGGTTTGTTAGCTCCTTATTAACTTGCTAGTGAGTCAGAGACTCAGTACTTTGGTTTGTTAGCTCCTGTATTAACTTGTTAGTAAGTCAGAGACTCAGTACTTTGGTTTGTAAGCTCCTGTATTAACTTGCTAGTGAGTCAGAGACTCAGTAATTTGGTTTGTTAGCTCCTGTATTAACTTGTTAGTAAGTCAGAGACTCAGTACTTTGGTTTGTAAGCTCCTGTATTAACTTGTTAGTGAGTCGGAGACTCAGTAATTTGGTTTGTTAGCTCCTGTATTAACTTGTTAGTAAGTCAGAGACTCAGTACTTTGGTTTGTTAGCTCCTGTATTAACTTGTTAGTGAATCAGAGACTCAGTACTTTGGTTTGTTAGCTCCTGTATTAACTTGTTAGTGAGTCGGAGACTCAGTACTTTGGTTTGTTAGCTCCTTATTAACTTGTTAGTAAGTCAGAGACTTAGCACTTTGGTTTGTTAGCTCCTTATTAACTTGTTAATGCGTCAGAGACTCAGTACTTTGGTTTGTTAGCTCCTGTATTAATGTGTTAGTGAGTCAGAGACTCAGTACTTTGGTTTGTTAGCTCCTGTATTAATGTGTTAGTGAGTCAGAGACTCAGTACTTTGGTTTGTTAGCTCCTGTATTAACTTGTTAGTGAGTCAGAGACTAGCACTTTGGTGTTTAGCCCCTGTATTAACTTGTTAGTGAGTCAGAGACTCAGTACTTTGGTTTGTAAGCTCCTGTATTAGCTTGTTAGTGAGTCAGAGACTCAGTACTTTGGTTTGTTAACTTGTGAGTAAGTTATTTATTCAGCTTGTACTTTTGTTTGTTAGCTTGTTAGTTAATTTGTCAGTCGTTTAGTTGATTAATTGGTCAGTTGTGAAGGTAATGAAGGTTAGAAGCCAGGTCAATGAGTTGTTTATCATCTGAAATTAAAAACTGTGGTGATGTCATGTCTTTATTGGCGTACGCACAGTGTCTTTCTCTCTTTGCTGTCCTAATTTCTTCCAGATCCTGACACTGATTTTTATTTTTCCTCTTGTATCTGTCCCTAATTCTTTTTTTGATAGTCAGATCTGTGTGTTACGTCTGTAGCCTGTGAGTGTGTGTGTGTGTGTGTGTGTGTGTGTGTGTGTGTATGAGTGTTTGTGTGTGTGTGTGTGTGTGTGTGTGTGAGAGAGTGCGTTGTATGTGTGTGTGTGTGTGTGTGTGTGTGTGTGTGAGAGTGCGTTGTATGTGTGTGTGTGTGTATGTGTGTGTGTGTGTGTGTGTGTGTGTGTGTGTGTGAGAGTGCATTGTGTGTGTGTGTGTGTGTGTGTGTGTGAGAGTGCGTTGTGTGTGTGTGTGTGTGTGTGTGTGTGTGTGTGTGTGTGGTGATTAACGGTCACTGTTAACAGTGTTGCTGGGTTTTGTGTGTGCAGTGAAATGCGAGTGCTGAAAAATGTTCTCTGCTTTCATGTTGTTGCGCTTTCGTTTCTCCTTTGTTTACATGTGTGTTTGGAGCCCACTCGTTTAGCAGAAAGGAAATCAAATTCATCTGTGAAAAGGTTTTTGGGGGAGCAGCCCACCATCCCAAGCACACACATCCACATACCCACACACACACACACACACTCACCCTCACACGCAGAGTGATTGACAGTGAAACGCTGAGGAGGCAGAGAGGCCTCAGGCTTGGAGCTGGTGTCTGGAAGTGTTTAAAGTTTCTGTCCCTGGTGTTCGTTAGTCTATTCACTCTTTCTGTACCTCTCTCTCCGTCTGTGTGTGTGTGCCTCTCTCTCTCTCTCTCTCTCCCTCCCCATCTCCACTTTCTCGCACTCTTTTCGCTCCCTCTTTTTCTACATATATATGTTTCTCCTCTTGTTCTTCCATCATGCCCAGGGGGTATGTGTTCATGTTACTTTTCTTACTTTCCATTTTTCCTCCTGTTCCTTCTCTTTCTCCTCCTTACACTCTTCACTTTGCAGGGGGGGGTAATACAGTTCAATACAGTAATCGGTTCAATACACTAAACTTTATTAACTTTAACGTACGTCAGTCACAATATTGCTGAAGTTAAAGCATAACTGAAGCAGGAAGAAGAATCATCTAGAGTTAAGAAATCCAGTATGACTATGAGACAAACCCAGTGATATCATATATGTCAAAATGAATAATATATTTTAATAGCACAACCAAAACAATATATTTTGTAGTATAAAAACACGCCTTGTGTTTGCATTAGTGTGCTAATGTTAGCAGTACACCCTTACACTACTTGTTTATGTTGGAGTGGAAGAGTTTAATAGCTGAAGACATGATTATTGTGTATATTTGATTACACCTCTAATGGAAATAGCAATTCTAGTTAGGTTTTAATATTGCACATCCATATGTCATCTACGCTGGTATTGGGGTCACAAACAATATTCATTTTCACTTTTAATGATCTCGATAGAAATTTAATCTAAATTTTGAAATCGCAGTTGATAATACATAATATTGAAATGTTGTTGATTTCTGTTATGTGCCCATTGTTTCTGCTTAAACTAACAACACTATGTACAGTTTGTTAGTAAAGTAAAATGCAGTTGGCCCAGTTCCAAAATTTTTAGGTTTGGATAATAATGGATTATCTAAAGTATTGTTTACACTGTAAATAATAGTAATGTTATATCTAAAGTATTGTTTACACTGTAAATAATAGTAATGGATTATCTAAAGTATTGTTTACACTGTAAATAATAGTAATGGAATATCTAAAGTATTGTTTACACTGTAAATAATAGTAATGGATTATCTAAAGTATTGTTTACACTGTAATAAATAGTAATGTTATATCTAAAGTATTGTTTACACTGTAAATAATAGTAATGGAATATCTAAAGTATTGTTTACACTGTAAATAATAGTAATGGAATATCTAAAGTATTGTTTACACTGTAAATAATAGTAATGGAATATCTAAAGTATTGTTTACACTGTGAATAATAGTAATGGATTATCTAAAGTATTGTTTACACTGTAAATAATAGTAATGGAATATCTAAAGTATTGTTTACACTGTAAATAATAGTAATGGATTATCTAAAGTATTGTTTACACTGTAAATAATAGTAATGGATTATCTAAAGTATTGTTTACACTGTAAATAATAGTAATGGATTATCTAAAGTATTGTTTACACTGTAAATAATAGTAATGTTATATCTAAAGTATTGTTTACACTGTAAATAATAGTAATGGAATATCTAAAGTATTGTTTACACTGTAAATAATAGTAATGGATTATCTAAAGTATTGTTTACACTGTAAATAATAGTAATGGATTATCTAAATGTATTGTTTACACTGTAATAATAGTAATGTTATATCTAAAGTATTGTTTACACTGTAAATATAGTAATGTTTATCTAAAGTATTGTTTACACTGTAAATAATAGTAATGGAATATCTAAAGTATTGTTTACACTGTAAATAATAGTAATGAATATCTAAAGTATTGTTTACACTGTGAATAATAGTAATGTTATATCTAAAGTATTGTTTACACTGTAAATAATAGTAATGGAATATCTAAAGTATTGTTTACACTGTAAATAATAGTAATGGATTATCTAAAGTATTGTTTACACTGTAAATAATAGTAATGGATTATCTAAAGTATTGTTTACACTGTAAATAATAGTAATGTTATATCTAAAGTATTGTTTACACTGTAAATAATAGTAATGTTATATCTAAAGTATTGTTTACACTGTAAATAATAGTAATGGATTATCTAAAGTATTGTTTACACTGTGAAATAGTAATGTTATATCTAAAGTATTGTTTACACTGTAAATAATAGTAATGGATATCTAAAGTATTGTTTACACTGTAAATAATAGTAATGATTATCTAAAGTATTGTTTACACTGTAAATAATAGTAATGTTATATCTAAAGTATTGTTTACACTGTAAATAATAGTAATGGATTATCTAAAGTATTGTTTACACTGTAAATAATAGTAATGTTATATCTAAAGTATTGTTTACACTGTAAATAATAGTAATGTTATATCTAAAGTATTGTTTACACTGTAAATAATAGTAATGGATTATCTAAAGTATTGTTTACACTGTGAATAATAGTAATGTTATATCTAAAGTATTGTTTACACTGTAAATAATAGTAATGGAATATCTAAAGTATTGTTTACACTGTAAATAATAGTAATGGATTATCTAAGTATTGTTTACACTGTGAATAATAGTAATGTTATATCTAAAGTATTGTTTACACTGTAAATAATAGTAATGGAATATCTAAAGTATTGTTTACACTGTAAATAATAGTAATGGATTATCTAAAGTATTGTTTACACTGTGAATAATAGTAATGTTATATCTAAAGTATTGTTTACACTGTAAATAATAGTAATGGAATATCTAAAGTATTGTTTACACTGTAAATAATAGTAATGGATTATCTAAAGTATTGTTTACACTGTGAATAATAGTAATGGATTATCTAAAGTATTGTTTATCATTCTGATAGGTGACGCTACATTGATTTAATGAGAGAGTGTTGCTGGACTTGCTGAACTGATTTGAAGATGATGTGACTGTGTGACAGGCGTGACAGGCTGGTATACTTGTTAGTCACTTTCCACATGACTTTAACTTCAACTTGGTTTCTCTCACTTTATCTGTTTGAGTCAGTTGGTCACTTCAGCTTCAAACTCAATTAAACAAAAACTAAGTGACCAGTAACAGCAGGGGAAGAGAGAGTCCAGCAGCTGGCCGCCAATGAAGTGAAAATTGGAAGAGGGAGGATGAACGGCTCTGAGGAAACAGGAATCCAAATGAAAAGCAGCAGGATGGTAGGCAATTATCAAGGAGATGAAAAATATAATGAAATATGTTGTACCACAGATATCTGTCCAGTAAGAACATTTGCTTTCAATGAGAGAGGAGAGTTTGTTCACTGTTTTTTAGACTGGATGGTGTTTACTTTGCGTGGCTCGCTCAGTTTTTACTTTTACTTTTACTGTAAAACGTACCCTTTGCATCTTTTAGCTTCCAGAAAACATAAAGTGGTCCTCCGCTGGTCTTCAGCCTGTTGAGTGCCTGCGATGTGTCGAAGTACAGACTAGAAACGAGGAGACGGTTGTGCTCCCACCTCCCTGTTCCTCTAACGCTTCAGCTGCAGTGATAAGATTCTGGGCGGGTTGGGAGAGGAGCTTAATATCACTGTTCAATTAGCTTTCGTGCACAAGAATTCAATCCAAATCGCAGATGAGTTGCTCAATTCTATGCCTCATCTGTCGGTGATTTTATTATTTTCCTTAAATACAAAACATTTAAGCAACAAAGAACAGAACAGTGTGTTCCCTGTCGTCATGAAACAAGGGAAGTGGTCTGTACCAGAGTTCACTAGAAGCGCACGATTTTCAGGTGAACTGGAGATCAGTTCTCCTGGACTGTTCACAGAAATGAGAGCAGCTTTCACGCTCGACCTGATGTACCAAACTCACAGAGCAGGCGGGTCCAGAAAAAGCTGAAATCAGATACAGTCATACAGAAATTTTGTTCTGTTGATTTTCTAAGCAAAAACAAAAAATCAAAACGTGCCATAAAACCATAGAAGTAAACTGTCTCTCTGTTTCTCTCTCCTCCTTTCTCTCTTTCCCCTTTCTCTCTCTTCCTCTCTCTCCCCCTTTCTTTCTCCCTCTTTCTCTCTCTCTCTTTTCTCATTCTCCCTTTCCCTTTTCTTTCTCCCTCTTTCTCTCTCCCTCTCCCACCCTTTGTCTCTCACTTCCCCACTTACTCTCTCCCTCTCTCTCTTTTTCTTTCTTCCTCTCTCTCCCCTTTCTCTCTCCCTCTCTATCCCCATTCTGTCTCCCCTTTCTCTCTCCCTCTCTATCCCCCTTTCTCTCTCCCTCTCTCTGTCCCCCTCTCTATCCCCCATTCTCTCTCCCCTTTCTCTCTCCCTCTCTATTCCCCTTTCGCTCACCCTTTCTCTCTCCCTCTCTCTCTCTCTTCCTCTCTCCCCCTTTGTCTCTCTCTTCCTCTCTCTCTTCCTCTCTCTCTTCTTCTCGCTCCCTTCTCTCTCTCTCTCTCTCTCTCTCTCACTCTCTCTCTCTCTCTTTCTTCCTCTCTCTCCCTCTCTCTCTCTTACTCTCTCCTTCTTTCTCTCTCCTCTCTCTCTTCCTCTCTCTCTTCTTCTCTCTTCCTCTCTTCTCTCTTCCTCTCTCTCCCTCTCTTTCTCTTCCCCTCTCTCTCTCTCTCTCTCTTTCTCTCGTCTCTCTTTTTCTCTTTTTCTCTCTCTCTCTCACTCTCTCTCTCTCACTCTCTCTCTCTCACTCTCTCTCTCTCTCTTTCGTCTCTCTTTCTCTCGTCTCTCTTTCTCTCTTTCTCTCTCTCTTTCTCTCTCTCTCTCTCTCTCTCTCTCTCTCTCTCTCTCTCTCTAATCTAATTGAGCACTTTAATTAAAGATGTTGTCAGGCTTCCTGTGTGGTTTCTGTCACTCTGCCGTCTCTGACATCACTCTGACTCCTTCATCTCTCTAATTTAGCCGCAGCTCTCTGTTCATCTGACGGAGAGCGCCGCAGCTCCAGCATCCAAACAGGGCAGATCCCACCGCCTCACCGAACACGCCGCTCTTCCTCCTCAAGGCTTTTCCGTGTCATAAACAAGGATTTAAGGCCGGCTTTGGGCTCTGGTTTAAACACGGCTCTCCTCGACACACGTGGTTTTGATTCGTGGCCTCGTTGCACTGCTAAACATGATTCTGCGTCCAAGCGTGGTTTTAAGGCTTTGACGGGACTGAGTGTCTTTCCACATGACGGAGCTCAGCGGAGGAGCGAGCTGCAGACAGAGAGCCACGCAAACCAGCGACAAGCACCGCGAGGAAATCCTCACTTAGTGTTCATAACACAGCCTGAGACAGACTCCCATACCAGAGTAACCTAGTGTTTCTCTCTTTCCTCTCTTTTTTATCCTCTTCTCTCTCTCTCTCACCTCTCCTGCTCCCTGTCTTTCTATTAGCCGCTATCAAAGAGAGAGTGCAGTACAGCGATTCTCTTTTCTAATGTCCCACTCTTCTATCCTCTCTCCTCTCTTTCTTCTCTTCTCTCTCTTTCCCCTTCTCTCTCATTAGTCTTTATCAAAGAGAAAATGTAGTATTAGTTCCTCTCTTCTGCCCTTTTTCTTTCTCTCTTCCTTCTCATTCTTCCCTTTCTCTTTTTAGTCATTATCAGAGGAAGAGAACAGTACAGTAGCTCTTATTTTCATTCTCTCTCTCTCTCACATCAATTTTCTCCTCTTCTCTCGTGTTCTTGTGTCCCATTATCAAAAGGAGTACAGTAGTTATCCTTTTATTTCTTACTTTCTCTTATCCTCATTCCTTCTTTCTCTCTCTCTGTTCTCTTTCTCCTCCCCCTCTCTCTGTATCCCATTTGTAGGATTATTAGTCATCAAAAAGAGAATGAGTACAGTATTTTTCCTTTTCATTCATTTCCCCTCTCTCTCTCTCTCTCTCTCTCTCTCTCTCTCTCTCTCTCTCTCTCTCTCTCTCTCTCTCTCTCTCTCTCTTCTCTCTCTCTCTCTCTCTCTCTCTCTCTCTCTCTCTCTCTATTGTTCTCAGTGTAGTGTAGTGGGTGGGTGGGGCCATGTGTGTTTGTCATGTGCTTGATTTCTGTGGAAAACTAGGAGAACAAAAGTGACCGAGACGAGGCCAGAACCCAACCGCTAATTAGAATCCCCTTTCGGTGGGAACATAAAGACAGTCTTCCATATGGAACCCTTCTCCCATTCTTTTTTTCTGCCTCTTTTCCAGTTTTTGCTTACTTTTCCCCCCTTTTCTGTCCCCCTTTCACACATCAAAAGATTCAGAAGTTTGGAAGTAAGCAGTTTTAAAACATGTTTCTCAGTTAACCCTCAGTTAGACTTTTGACTTATGCACTCTAATATTAACATAATTACAGAATTTATTAGTCAGCGTGTTATGTACTGAATCACGTTTATGTTCAGTATATAGTCTGTACTGGCAGATTGAAATGTTTGTATATGACTGACATGATGGAAAAAATGTCATATGCCCACTACAGTAACGTCATCAAATTTAAATCATATATAATCTCTAACACCAGTTACAAACATAGAAGTGGTATCAATTAACAGTAGATCATCTGCATCTCCAACAGAAGATTCTGCTTGTTTCAGTGTTTCAGTGTTTCAGGTGTAATTTATTGGACCATGCTGTGTTCTATCACTGGCGGTAGCTGCAACCTTTAAAGGGGGCCTATTTATCTTTGTGTGCATGTAAGGTTACAAAAGTAGCTGCTGGAGGGAGAAACTCACACAAACCACTTTTCTCAGCCCACTGTAACGTCTTGCTGGAGGTCTAGCCCTTTGCTCTGCTAGGAGGTGACATCATCTTGTAACATAATCCTTATTGCCCACCTGCACAACGAGCTAGCTTGACACGCCCTCACACAGTACACAAAGAGCTGAACCAGTAAAAACGTACCAGTCTGAAACGTTCTCCTTCAGTCTAGCTTGTAAAGGTGCGTCAGGACCACCAGCTCGTTCTACCTGACTTTCACCATCAGACTCTGATTCAGAGAGAGAATGAACACAGATGTACTGTATGAGAAATAGATTGCGCTTTGGAAATATAACATATAACATATAAATCCATTCTAGGGGGCAGTCGTGGCCTGTAGGTTAGGGATCCGGTCTTGTGACCGGAAGGTCACCGGTTCGATCCCCGGGACCGGCAAGTCATGACTGTAGTGCCCTTGCGCACCTAACCCCAACTGCTCCCCGGGCGCCGTGGATAAGGGCTGCCCACCGCTCTGGGCACGTGTGCTTACCGCCCCCTAGTGTGTATGTTCACTAGTGTGTGTATATGTGGGTGTTTCACTGCAAGGATGGGTTAAATGCGGAGGTCAAATTCTGCTGTGTGTAAACACATGTGGCTAATCGCAGTTCTACGTTCTAATCATAGTCCTACGTTCTACACTTCAATAGTAAACCCAAACGTTCTATATTCTAGATCAAGAAGGGGAAGTTCTCATAGCTATGGCTATCACCCAAAATGCATTTGAACTGAAAAGGGCACCTTACTCTGTCATGGTCACTTCTTTATGTCTTTGCTTTCTTAAAAAATTGCTTTCAGTACCTTTTCTTTTAACATGTCTTTGAACTTTCCCATTTTTTATACAAAAACATCACATCCAACATTTGAGGTCTTGGCAGCACAGTATGATGACAAACCTGGAGTAAGACTTATATACACTTCATATGAATTTCAATCAGGCTGCTCTGACTCTTAATCGGAACTAAGAATGCCGCACACATCCGTGTCACATATGAAGAAGAAGATTGGATTTGGGCTTCTTCTACCTGCTGTGTGTCCGGAGCCTTAGTCGAATCCTTTGCTCTGTTTTAACAAACCTGTTCTATTTGAATTAACCCATCGTCACTCTCTTCACAGCATCAGGGTTGCTCTCTTTGGCCTGTTGTCTTTTAGGAGTCATTTCATTCCAAACCGTGTACTTTGTGCTTACGTTACTGGACGGAATGTTTTTCCCGGGCTAGCAGCGCGTCCGGCCTGCTAATTGCTTTAAAGGTGAAGGGTGAATGACGGTGAAGGTAGCTGCTCTTTGATGACGCTGAAGTTTCGAGAAAGCCTCCATCTCTCCGGATTTGCCTTCGTCTTCCTTTATGAGTCCCTCCCACCCTCATAAATTCCTTTAGGAGATAAATGTCTTTTCTTTTTTCCCGTAAAAGAGTGCTTAGAAGAGATGACTCTGGAGCAGAGATCGTTTAGTGCTCCATTCTGCTTTGCTTCAAAACGTCTCTCTCTCTCTTTGTTCTTCTGACAAAGCTGTAGAATCAGTTCATCAGGGTGTGGGTCAGACAAGATAACTGGCTGTTTACGTGTGTTTGTTTGTTTTTGGGGAGGGGCAGTCCGTTCAAGAAGGCCATCGATACAGCACACACACACGCACATATGAGCACACATGCATGGCAGTGTTTCCTGTGACTGACCCTGAATCATCTCTTAATTATAAGTTATTTTAAATCTGCAGAACCTGCTTATGAGCTCTGTGGTTTAATTATAGTCTCTGAAGAATCCTTATTTACCGTAGAGAGAGAGAGAGAGAGAGAGAGAGAGAAAGAGAGATGAAAAGAAATTACGTAACTGTGATATAAGGCATTGCATAACTCTTATAACTGTTACTATAATAGCTTCAGCGGGAGCGGCAGTTTGAAACGAGCTGAGAAGCTCTGTGGAAAGTGCAGAAATCGCAGCCGTCTATGGCCGACTTCAAAAAAGCATAATTGGCCCCGCTCCCTCCGGGTGGGTAGATTGGCCCTCATTCTTTTTCCCGTCAGTCAGTCAACGTGATGCTCGCCAACACGGGCATCTGTTGGCTGACATAACAGAACCAGCGGTTAACAATCTCGTCCAAATGTAAGGAGCTGTCCAGCGTGGCTGTGTTAGCAGGTGTTTGAAAAGATGCGGTGATGTTTCACTGGTCTCGGAGGAAGCACATGCTAACTTTCACCCTCCCTGCTCGGTAGCATCGTGTGATAGACAGAGAAATAGTTGAGGGGAAAGTGGGAAATAAATGGATACAGTATGGGGAAAACTTTTAATTGGGGCTCATAGGTGGAAGATGCTGTGTTTATCCAAGTGCTGTATATGTTTAGGTTTGTTGGTCATGTTGAATTTGTTAAAAGAGTATAGTAATTTTCATTACTGTAGTCATTATAGTAACTATATTTTTCATTACTATAGTCATTATAGTAACTATAATTTTCATTACTATAGTCATTATAGTAACTATAAATTTCATTACTGTAGTCATTATAGTAACTATAATTTTCATTACTGTAGTCATTATAGTAACTATAATTTTCATTACTGTAGTCATTATAGTAACTATAATTTTCATTACTATAGTCATTATAGTAACTATAATTTTCATTACTATAGTCATTATAGTAACTATAATTTTCATTACTATAGTCATTATAGTAACTATAATTTTCATTACTGTAGTCATTATAGTAATTATAATTTTCATTACTGTAGTCATTATAGTAACTATGTTTTTCATTACTATAGTCATTATAGTAACTATATTTTTCATTACTATAGTCATTATAGAAACTATAATTTTCATTACTATAGTCATTATAGTAACTATAATATTCATTACTATAGTCATTATAGTAACTATATTTTTCATTACTATAGTCATTATAGTAACTATAATTTTCATTACTATAGTCATTATAGTAACTATAATATTCATTACTATAGTCATTATAGTAACTATAATTTTTCATCACTATAGTCATTATAGTAACTATAATTTTTCATTACTATAGTTATTATAGTAACTAAATTTTTCATTGTTATAGTTATTATAGTAACTATAATTTTTCATTACT
This sequence comes from Megaleporinus macrocephalus, assembly GCA_021613375.1. Taxonomy (NCBI): domain Eukaryota; kingdom Metazoa; phylum Chordata; class Actinopteri; order Characiformes; family Anostomidae; genus Megaleporinus; species Megaleporinus macrocephalus. Next base: position 24,501,649 of record CM038707.1, on the reverse strand, counting down.
ATAGTTATTATAGTAACTATATTTTTCATTACTATAGTTATTATAGTAACTATATTTTTCATTACTATAGTTATTATAGTAACTATAATTTTTCATTACTATAGTTATTATAGTAACTAAATTTTTCATTGTTATAGTTATTATAGTAACTATATTTTTCATTACTATAGTTATTATAGTAACTATATTTTTCATTACTATAGTTATTATAGTAACTATAATTTTCATTTTTGTCATGTTTTTACATGTCGACATTGAAATCAAGTCTGATAACGGCAATGTGAGATCCAAAACAGAGCTGGTACAGAATTGAAATGACTGTATGTTTAACATTGTAATCAAACATGTAAGTTATACATGTTTAACACATGAGTTATAAACCTAGATATCCAAGTTCATAATAATGAACGACATTTAAAAGAAATAAAAGTAAGAAGGAAAGAAAAGCACAAGAGGAAACTGCAGCTGAACGCAATGTGGGTTTTTTCTGCTCACTCGTCATTCAACGTGTCCAGCACAGGTGTTGGTTTTCGCTGACCTGTTGATTCCAGGTCTATGGGAAACCTGGTCTGATGCAGCTTTGTGAGTTTCGCTGTGCTGTGTCAAGCTCAGTGATGGTGTTCTTAACTCTCAGTCCAGCTACATGTCAATCTCGACATCTCCATGACAGCCTAAAACCCTTAACTCCTGCAGAGCCCCACTCTCAACTCTTTTTCATCACCTAAGATAAGAAAAAAATAAGAAACAGCAGAAGTGGGGATACATGCTTCTCTATGGACAGCAACAGTATAGTGTTTGTGAATACACTAGTGACAGGTTTTCATGAATGCAAAGTATCAAGGCGTTCTCCGTGTTACTGTGTTTATGTTTGTGTACTTTAGTGTACTCTGTCAGGACTAGATGTCCTCATCATGATAAGAATACATGAAACTGCTGAGGTTGTGGGAAATGTACTAAATGATTTGCTCACCAAAAAGGGACCCAAACAATAAATAAATTATAGTGTTGATGGATAAAAGTCTATTAACTGAAACATTGTCTACCTTGTTTATATCTCGTCTATGCACTTTGTCTGACTGATATCTGACTGATTGATATTCTTTTTTTTAAATGAATGACTCTATTTGGTGTATGGGTGTTTTATGTTCGGCATGCAAGGCACAGTTTGAATAATTTCATCTTTAAGTTTATTAGACCCCAGTGCATTTTTACCCACAAATAAGCAAAACAGTTTCTGTAGGTGTAGCTTCATTCAGCTATAGCAATTGAAACTCTCTGGCCCAGAGAACCTTATAAGTTCTTGTTTTCTTTATAAATGGGGTAATATATCTTGTGTGGACACAATGTATTTCACCTAATGTCTCCCTTTTCAGTGCAAGCTGGGCTGTCTGAGCTTGCTGGCTCATCTGTTTGGTTGCCTATAAGTTGTTCATTTTTTTATTAGTCTGTTTGTTTGTACATTCTGTGGAAGCACATCCAGCAGTAAACTGGAAGTGAACTGGAACCTGACCTTACGGTAAATGTTTGTAGTGAGTCATGGGCACAGCGGGGTCTACAGCACCACCTGTGTGTGGAGATCCAGTTTTACTCATCCATGCTCATGCCATTATGTTCAGAGTCAGAATGTAGAAGGCTGGGGGTCTTGGCCAAAGTAGTGTTTCATCATATTTCCATGTTCAGACTTACTTTAAGTTAGTTGTTAATTCTTTACACTGCATTCTTTGGCAGTTTTACATACACCATAGGTTTAAACGTTAAACAAGTATGTCTGAGGGTGTATACATCCCGGTCTAATTATCTACTGGCTACAGTAACATTTACTGATACTTTTACACTGAAAATCTTCTCTTTAAACTCTGCATTAGCATTTGGCTTATACTCTCACACACACACTCTCAATATTAGCACTCTCAGTGTTTAATCTTCTACTCTAGAAGAAAAGTTGCAAGTTTAGCATCAACCTTTTATTTCGTTTGCTCACCAAGAGTGTCTCCAGCGGTGGAGAGCAACGCTCATTTTCTTGCTACGTATCTGTTTAAAAACTTCTTTTGTTTGCTGCCAAATGTGGATTCTTGCCAGGAGTGGGTGTCAGCTGTGTTTACTGTCAATTCATTGCCAACCTGTACTTAAATGGTCTATCTGGTATTGCTTTGAACATGATTCTTCATCCTCTCATGTTGGACTGATTGGACTCAATGCTACACTCACTAAGTGTCGCCTCATGAGGTACAACGTTTACTACAAGACAGGATGAGCCAGAGCTAGCTGTTTTAGCATGCTAACCTTAGTATATCTCGGCAACTCGATACATATGCACCTTGATTGACATCATCAAGACATACCATCCATCAGTACAACACATACCACCATTTCTTCACATTCTGTTGATAATTGTCCATTTTGGAAACTAAAAATCTTGGATATTGAACCTTCAGCTCTCTTAATCCTATGTTACTTGGAATACATTTAGAGACACAGGCAGTGTCCCCTATAGGTTGTTATAGGCTCTGATTCTGAGAAAGAGGAGTTACAGCACATGCATGTTCGTCTTGTCCACAATGAAAAGTGTGCAACAATATTTTCTGTCATTGAATAAAAGATGCAAAGAGCTTCATTGATTGCTCCATGCACTTTCCTGCTTAAGCTAGATCAGAGCACAGTTCAGATTAGTCAGAGCTTATTAGTGATTGGTTTGATTGGAGTCAAAATAAAATGCACACGCTGTGTGACTTAAATTGCTTTTAAAATGTAGTAGTTACTAAATGATTTATAGTAGTTACTGAATAATAACTCTTTAACATGGTAAGTGAATTATGAGCCTAACAGATAAAAAATGGTTGCTGTTTTTGCTGTAACTGACAGAACTGTGAGAAAGTTTCTGCTGTTGTTGTTTCTTTCCATTCTTCTCCTCTTCATTTGTCTATCAACAGAGCAACAGTTTCCAGTAAAATGATGTCTGTACATGTTTAGCTTGCTGTGCTATTTGATATATGCTCATCAGCTTATATAGCTTCAGCAGTTTGTTGTTTTGTGTGTTTGTGTGTGTGTGTGTGTGTGTATTTGTGGGTGGGTTCATCTCTGCTCTCCTTCTGATCTTGCATGCCTGTCCGGTCAGTGTGAACCCTGAAGTATGTTATGATAATAATATCGTTAATAAGACGCTCGTAAATACGCTGATCCTTAACTGATTCTTTATGACTCAACAGCGCAGCTGCGGTCGCCGGGGACGACCAGCTATTACTCCCGCCCAGTTACCACAGGGATATAATCTCTTATAGGCAGTATACTATCTCTCTCTCTCTCTCTCTCTCTCTCTCTCTCTTTCTGTGTAATTTGTGTAAACTCTGAATCATGATGGAAATTCAAAGCTGTTTTCTCGTCACTGCCCTGAAGACACTGTGTTTCTGAGGACAAGCCACTTTTAATATGGTGATTCATCAGTTTAGACTAAGACCCCTTCTCTGCAGACCTGGAGTGTGTATGTGTGTGGGTGTATTTGTTACCCAGAAAGCTACACTGTCAGGACCAACCAAATGATCCTCACTTAATAAAAAGTGCTTTTCCTTTTATTTTTACTGAAAGAGAATAAAACATGTTTTGTTGCTGAAGTTAAGATTAAAGTAAGGATGAGGCTTAGTCTTAAAATACTGATATTAGATATAGGGATGCACTGATTTAGGAAATATGGTCCAGTGTTGACATTATAGCACTTTAGCACTGCGTCACCTCCACCTCTTTTTGAGTACAATAAATTATTTGAAATATCGGTTTAAATTATGAGTGAAATCTAAATTTTAATTTCAACTGATATCTGCAGATACTGTACAGTATCATTTTACATCCCTAATATATATCCAACATGACAACTTGACAGGAGAAGGCAAAGATGTTCTTACATGTTTCAAGGGTCTTACATGTTAATGTAAAGAGATTTTATTCCAAGCTGTTTTGTAGAATTTCTATTTGTCTATTCATAATGAAATTTCCGAACAGTGTTACAAGCAGATGTTGGCTTTAAATTAAGAAACATGCTTCTCTATGGACAGCCACAGTATAGTGTTTGGGAATACAGTGGAGTTTGACCCCTCCAGTAAAAATAAAAAGTAGAGCATCTTTTGATCTTTATTATTATTAGTAGCAGTATTTGAAATGTAACACTTTCTCTGTATTGAAAGTGGGCACTGAAGCTGATATGTTTGTGCAAAAGTCTTTGCTGAGTAGATAAATCTAGTAAAAAAATCTGTTAAAGGCCTCAACAAGCTCAATATAACACTTTTGCTTAACAGTAAATAATGTTAAGCAAATTCTAGTCATGCAGAATCTTGAACGTGTGTTCATTTTTTCATCATTTTTTAATCTCAAAAACTTTTATATTTTATTATTTCCAGGTTTACTTAATAAAAGACTAAATGTTCTCAGAATTGTTCTATGACCTGACACAGGGTGTCTAAGTGATGCATTAGTACATTAATGATGTGATTATTAATTTACAGTTATTAACATCATTAATTTATTTAATGCTGTTTATGCAGTTTTCTAGTTCGACCTGATTTTTCTAGTTTAGTCTGTTGTCCCAGTCTGAACACTTTCTCCCCAAGCACTGTGGCATAGACCTCCTCCAGTGCTTATATGTCTTCAAACATACTATTTCATAGTCCACCCAGATTCATTGCATGGAAGCTTTATCTAGAGATCCATCAAAGGAGCTTCTTAGCATTTAAACCAGATATTTAATGAACTGTTTGATTGCTGAACAGCCCAGTTGTGTGTTTATGGTTGTGGCAGCAGGTCAGGAGCTGAAGTTCGGTCTGAGATGCGTTTGTTAGAATAAGTGTGTGATGTGAAGTGTTTTTCTGTTTTCAGCTGATAAGACGGGCGGTTTATAAACAGCTGTACTGTTTGTAGTTATGGTGTATAAATGAACACACGCACATTCTGCTCTGATGTTTGCGGTTTGATAAACTGCTGAGTACGACTTTCTCCTTTGAAAATTTTTCAGTGATGCCCACAATAATTTGAAGACCCTAGAATTCAAAATGTAGAGAAAACACACACGCGCACACACACACACTCTCTATCACACACACGCGGGCACACTTAGGCTACACGGACCACCTGAAAAGGCCATACAGAGCCTGTGTAGTGCACCACTACCACCTACAGGTCCTCAGCGGTACTGCAGCTACTGTAGAATTGACATTTCTGTTGATTAAACTAATAAAATAATTAATTTCTAATTAGTTTTTGCTTTGTTTTGTTGTGTTCTAGAGATTTTGTCATGTTCTGTAAAATGTTCTGCTATTTAGCCTTTCAGAATCAGTCAGTACTAAATTACTGTAGAAACTCTTATTTTGAAAATCACTCCTCCTTTCTTGCCTCACACACACACACACACACACACACACACACTCACTCACTCACAGTCGCTCTGAGTCACCCCTCCCCTGTCCATGTGTTCAATACAAAAACTAGAATCAGATGGCAAAGTTTAACCCTTGCGTCTGCTTGTGTGTGTGTGTGTGTGTGTGTGTTTTGAAAAGAGTAATGTTTGGTTAGGTGCGTTTCAGTGTTCCAGTCTGTCACTAATTATTAGGTCAAAGGCTTCGTAGACCCCATGTTTTTCTTTATAGCTCTGTAGCCAGTTAGCCCCTTTTTGGCTCAGGAACGAATGGATGATAAAATATGTAGGAGTAGAATCTAATGCAGAAATGTGGTAACTAAGTGTGTGCATGAAAGAAGTTCATTCAAATTAGGTCTGAATCGAATGCGAGTTAGAACAGATCTGTCTACTCTCTCTCTTTTTATGCCAAAACAATCTTACTGACATATTCAAATCCTGGTTCCTTGTTATTGGCTGCTGCTGTTTCTTGTTTGATTCAAATGTGGTGTTCATAGAAAGCAGCTTCTCACAAACTGTATACACTTCATCTATATGTTCTACAAGTGGCAGTGATCACAGTCGGTGACAGTAATGGCAGTAAGTCTTAACAGTAGGTGTTCTGTGGTGACCAAAGCGTTTTGGGTGCTTTTGGTTTTGTTTGTTGGGAAATTCTGTTTTCTAAGTTCTACACAGTGTTTAAAGTGTTTTTGTCATCAGTATTAGCGAAACTGACCAAAATGCATATCATCTCCAAAATTGCAGCTTTACAGGAGAGGCCAAAAACTGTCTTTACTTTCTATGTAAGTCAATGGAACCAGAATATTTCCCAAGCTATTTTGGAGAATTTCTATTGGTTCATTCATCATGAAATTTTTACCCATTGTAAATGGCCATTGGTATGTTCAAATGATGTAGAAAACTCAAAATCGGCAAAAATTGAGAACATATTTTCCTTGGACAGCAACAATATATGGTACATAAAATAAATACCTGAAACATTAACTTGAAACTTCATGTCTGATGGTGACTTTTCTACTTCTGATGATATGTAATCATAACTTCAGGTTAAATTTTAAGGATATTTCAAGATTTCAAAGCAGATCATTGGATCCATGTGTCATCTTTGTAAACCACTTATATTGGGATGTTGTATATTGTGTAATTCGTACAGTAGTACTGAAATGACGCTACAGTTGAGCTGATTTTATAACCAAAACAACTTGTGTTTTTGTTTTCATGTGATGCATTTGCTTGATTTATGATGTGAAAGTTTAGCAGTTGTTCTGAGTTGAAATTTCTGGAAGTGTAGTAAAACCATCGATTCTGTATTCTTCTAAAATTGACTTGCTGTTTGAAATTTGTGATTTGGATAAAGAAACATGAGCTGCAAGAAGAAAAAAGAAAAGCCTCTCTGCCATTCACTGAGCCCCAGGCTTTGTGGGTGCTAGTGTGCTCTTATCTGCTGAACGAGACCATAATCTATCACAGCTTACACACACCACATCAATCTAAACCTCAGACACACACACACACAGGCGTACAAACGCGCACATGCATGTGAAAGAATTGAAAGAAGACACATTAGTGAAAGCCATGAGTTTGATACAGATAGTTAATTCTTTCTGATTCTATTGGTTAAATAATTATTAATATATAGTATTTTTTTTAATCTGGAGTGAAGTGGACTCCATCTGTTTGTGGTGACAAGCATATATAAGCACATGTGGTTTCAGACATAGGGTCAGCAGTGGTACTGTGGCGTGTGTGTGGGGTTTCATCCCTGTGTGTGTTTCGGGGGTGGGTCTTTGTGTGGCTCCTGTACTGGCCTTGTAATCATAGTCTTCGCTAAAACACAATGTTAGTACAGTACAGTATTACACGGTTGGGAATGTTGTGCGGTGTCTGTTTTTGTTAATGTATGCTCGTTTATCTGTGTGTGTGTGTGTGTGTGTGTGTGTGTGTGTGTGTGTGTGTGTGTGTGTGTCCTCTCTTTGTTCTGGCCTGTGTTTGTGGTACTTTAGTGAAATGTTGTGGTTCATTATCTAAAATGCTAGAAGGCAGACGCAGGTCAACAAGCACCGAAATCCACTACAGCCAGGAGTTTTTGAAGGCTACCTACATAGGCTCTTTCGAATCACACTCACAGGCACTGAAGAACAGCTTTGTAAGGCCGTACCTGATGCTTAGACACACATCATGTTTAAGACATACCCTCAGGTTTTCAGTCACATTCAAGTCAGAGGGCTTGAGGGGCTTGAAGTAGTTCCTGGTGGATTTTGAGTTAGGTTTTGGATCAGAGTCCTATTTTCAGTTCCAGTTTCTTGATGGACTGTCACATTTGCTTTTGTGCAATCCATTCTTCCATCTCTCCAGGCAAGCCTTTTTTTACTGGCTGCCACACAACCCCAAATCAGAATGGATTCATCACCATGTTCAACAGTTGGCAAGGTGTTCTTTTCATCAAATGCTGCTCCTTTGTCTCCAAACGTACCAAGTTGTAGAGATCTCCGTTTTAGAAGTCTGCACCAGGAGAGTTCGCTTGTGGGTCCCACATGACCTGCTAAATAATTTGCAGGCAGGATTCGAGTTCATATGGCCCTTAAAATACAAAAAATATTTACTTGTGTTTTGCAACATTGAAGCGTTTGTTCGTGTGGCTGTGTGCGTGGAGGTGCAGGGAGTCTGGAGCCTGCTCCGCTTTGTCACAGGGTTTGCGTGGACACGTCCCACACCAGCAGAGCAGATTATAGCAAACACAGGTGGGACTTGATGAGGACCACACGCATTGCACAAAGTAGTTGTATACGAGTGGGCACGCACTTGCATATGGTTAAAGCAGGCAGGTGTGGGCAAACATGGTGCTAGGTTTTGGGGGCGGGAGTGAGCAAGAATTTGCTGGCACAGGCGGAAGTGATTAGTGGATATGTCGGGCGGGTATGAGCATTAATATTCAGGTCCATGCAGAGGTCTATTCCTTTTTTACCTTATCACTCCACAGCAGTCATTTCCAAAATACCTCTGGCTTGTCGAAATGTTTTAGAAGAAGTTTTTGAAGAATGTAATTTGAGGAGTTTCTCACTTCCCCATAAGTGCAATTCTTTAATGACATTGCATACAAGACAATTTTGAGTTGCTAGCATTATGGTAAAGAAATATATATATATATATATTATTTATATTTATATAAAATAAAATACTTTTTGTGTTTTAAATAAGCTAAATATCTAGTTAGGCCAAGGGTTTCCAAGATTTTGCATACATTGTAGAGGACCGTTTTTTTTTTCTTTCATATACTTTTAATGTTAAGTTGTGTAGAATACAATCTGCTTAATTGCTGCTGTCTATGTTAGTTTGAAGGCTGTATATCTACCTATCAGTGTAATGGCCACACAACCCCACATCCGAAAAAGTGAAAACATTGCAGACAGTAAAAAAAGATGTAATTTTTATATACATCCATTTCTGCATTTCAGGTCTACAACACATTCCAAAAGAAGTTGGGAAAGGGACAATTTTAGGTCTAGTAATGAAAAAAAAATTAAATAATGATATGAGAGGATCTCCAGTTAGTCAACAACTATGTGAGAACATTATTGAAATGTTTAAAAAATGTACGTCTAATAATGCTAGAAAGAATTTTAACTGGATTGGGAGGAGTTTCAGTGCATACAGGGAAAAGGAGCAAGCCTAGTATTAAGACTCTCCCATCCCTCAGACGCCACTGCTTCAGGAACCGTCATTCAGATATAGCTGGTACCAGGTGGGCAAGGGATTACTTTGGCAAACCTTTGTCTAGCACAACAATATAGAGTTACATTCACAAAGGATACTGAGAACTTTACTGCACAAACCTGAAGTCTTATGTTAACCATGTCCAGAAGCGGCGTCAGTTTCTCTGGGCTCAGCTGCGTCTGGGATGCACCATATCACAGTGGAAATGTGTATTCTGGTGATGAATGGGACAAAATAACACCTGAAGCTCTTCATCCTCGGTGCTAAACTGTCTTTTAAGTCTGTTTAGAAGGAAAGGCAAGATTACAAAGTGTTAAATGCTTTACTGTCTCGACAGATATGCACGAATGGATGTATATTAACAAATGAAATGGGTAAATCTAAAAAACATTGTTGTTTTGTTTGCATTTCCTATTCTGTCCCGGCCTTTTCTCATTTACGGTTGTATTATTTAGTGGTCTTGTGTCCTACGTAGGTTCAAATCCCTCATATCTCTCCTCATATCTTGCCCTTCAGGTGAGAATGTATAATGCCCAGCTGGACAGCTCAGATACACGGGCACACAGACAGGGTTTAGACAAGCAGACTGGTGTTTAAAACACAAGACTGATGAATCTGCTCTTACATAAACCTCTCCAGCGTAACCAGACCAACTGTTTTATCAGCTGTATTTTCTGATGCTACCTTCAAGAGGAGCTCATTAACTGCACAGTTATCCTTTTCCCTGCTTATGTTCCTTATCTGTCTCTACTATCCAGCTCTCTCTGTCTCTCTTTTTGGCATCTTTTGCATGGTTGGATGAGCTTCACAGAGCTTCTTTTAACTTAATAAGAAATCTTTGTTTAGAGTGGCTTCATAATGTTGAGTTTCCAGTTGAAATTGCTGTGCTACTGAGATGGACTATGCTCTTGTAGCTTGTTGAACCGAGGCAGGTTGTAAACTACTATGCCAGATTTGCATTGACTTCTATTTAAAAAAAAAACTGACAGAATATGTGGAATCATTTCCAACAGTGGGGTTTTTCATACCTTACAAAGTAAATATAAATTAAATTTAGTAATGAAATAATGATGTATTTGTAGGAACAGTTTCTTGTTGGATTGAATGCTAATCTTCTCAGAGTTCAGAAGAACTTGACTAACCATAGCAGTTGTTAAACACAATTTTGTTGGGTTAACTTCTAAAGGAGCAGTTTGTAAGTCAATGCAATCTTTTAAATTACTCCAAACACAAAGGGGGGAGCTCAGTGTTTTCCTCAAGACTGTTTACTTACCAGTCTAGGAGTTCAGCATTGACCTTCATGCTCTTACTCTGCAAAAGCTCCAGTGGAATTAATGTTAATGTTAATGTTTGTGTTTGGCTTCTGTTTATGTTTGTTTCTTTTGATTGTTGCTGAACATGGTTCATCTTGCTAGGGGTGGGCAGTGGCAGTCGCTTGCCAAGATCTTCAGCTATCGTTTCGTTTACGGACCCTTTCGTTGGTGTCCTGTCCCTAAATAACCTAAACAGAAGCAGGACCTTCAACTTTGATTGACAAGAATACGCTGTGAGCAGTGCCGCTACGTCATCCTCTCATATTGGACTGATTTGACTCACAGCTACAGTGACCCACTGTCACATCTCGAGGTAGAACGTTTTGTATTATGAGACAAGATGGGATGGGGCTAGCTGGTTATCATGCTGACGTCACTGGATATATCAGCATCACGATACATACACATCTCGGACATGCCCACCAAACAGTTCTTTCTTCCCATTCTATTAACGTTCGATAGTTTTGACTGAAAATCCTTCAAATGTCAACACAAAACCTTGGCCCTCTTTAATTCTGCCTTCTTCTCTAATGATGATTGCTTAGTTAGGGTTAGGGTTGTATTGTTCATGTAGTTTGGGTCACTAAATTAACTTGAATTTCACAAACTGGCTTGGAAAAGAATCACAGTGCCTCAAACAATAAAGGGATCTTCCAACCATCTTTTATACAGTGAAAGAAATGCAGTAGCCCACTGAAAGCTAAGATTCCACAACTTATAATGTTTTAAGTGTCGCTGACATGCAATGTAGCTACTTTAATGGCAGATTTAAACAAGGCCACATCGCCAAATACTCAGAATGGATCAGTGGTGAGACACTCAATTTCAAAGGGTTTATTATGGTTCTGCTGAAAACAATCAACACAGTAGCCGCAAGCTGCAGGAGGACGGTCACTGTAGTTACTAAGAAAGAATGACTCTGCAGAATTGCTAGCTGAGTTGACTGGATGGCATGTTAAAGGCCAGCTTGTCTGTATTTAAACTCTGTGAGTGTGCGTGCCTGCGGATGCATGTATGTGATTAAGAAGACTCTGTTGTAGCAAAATAGTGTACTCCTAATTATAATGTGCACTCAGTTTTGTGTGTGTGTGTGTGTGTGTGTGTGTTTGTAGCAGGAGTGTGGAAGGTTCTCTAAGGTTAGGCTGATGTACATCTGACATGTTCATCCTGAATAAGGCCAATATTGCAAAAACAAACACCAGTACTCAAAAACCAAAGAAACACTTATAAGCAGGAAAGCAAGAGCATAGAAATACCTCTGAGAGTTGCAAGGCAAGGCCAGTTCAAGACTTTGCAAAATAACTGATAGGAACAGAGTGTAATGACAGCTGTGATTGGTCCCAGCGGACGCAGGCACACCCATTTTTACCATTGACCCTCCCAGAATGACTGCTTAGATTTATTTTCAGTCAAATACAAATCGTATGACTAGATAACCAAAAATGGGGAAATGGAATGCTTTAATATATGCCCTTTGAAATTCTGTCTTTGCTGTCAGCCAATCCAATTAGCTCTGCACAAAGCAAGAGTTACCATTCAGTGCCACCTTCAGCATTTCTCCTGCTGCAGGAGGACTCGATCATCATCTGAAAGTGTTAACTCTGCAGTAAGAACAATGCTTACCAGACGTCTCTGTTGAGTTTTGCCCCTTTTTTTTTTTTTTTAAACATTTTTAAATGTATCGCTCTGTCTACAGGTGTGAGGTGGTTTAGCACAGTCCTGGCACCATTACTGCCTGAGAGTAGAGGACATGCTTCAAAAAGAAAATGAAAAGATCAAGATACGGTTCCTTCATTAGTGTGGAACCAATTACAGTCACCAGCCACTTCTTTAAGTCCACCTTCCTAATACCTGGTCCTCTTTTGCCCCTTTGCCTTCAGAACTGCCTTAATTCTTTGTGGTATAGCTTTAACAAGTTGCTGAAACATCACTCAGAAAGGTCCATACTGAAATGACAGCATCATGCAGTTGCCTCAGGTTTGTCAGATACACGTCTATAATGTTAATCTCCTGTTAAACCACATCCCAAAGGTGCTCTGATGGATTGAGATCTGCTGACTGTGGAGGCCATTTGAGTGCAGTGAACTCATTGTCATGGTCAAGAAACCAGTTTAAGGTGATTTGAGCTTTGACCAGTTTAAGATAGCATGGTGCGTTATCTTGTAGGAAGTAGCATCAGAAGATGGGTACATTGAGGTTATAAAGAATTTGGCATGGTCAGCGACAATATCCTTCACACCATCACGACACCATCACCAGCCTGAGATGTTAATACAGGACAGGATGGATCTATGCTTTTATGTTGTTTATGCTAAATTCTGACCCTACCATCTAAATAACACAACAGAAATCAAGACTTCTCAGACCACGCAATGTTTTATTGTTCAATTTTGGTGAGACTGCATGACTTGTAGCCTCAGTTTCCTGTTCCTAGCTGACAAAAGCAGCACCTGGTGGGGTCTTTCACTGTTTTAGCCCATCTGCTTCAACGTCTTGTGTGTTCAGAGATGCTCTTCTGAGTAACTTCATTATAATTACTGGGTCTATGAGTTACTGCTGCTTTTCTATCAGCGCAAACCAGTCTGGCTGTTGTCCTGTGACCTCTGGCATCAACAAAGTATTTTGACCCAGAGAAGTGCCTCTGTCACTGGATATTTTCCCTTTTTAGACTTTTCTTTGTAAACTCTACAGACAGTTATGCATTAAAAACCCAGCAGATTATCAGTTTCTGGAATACTCAGACCAGCCTGAGCAGCACCAACAACCAGGCCATTTTCATAGTCCCCTAAATCATCTTTCCCCCAAATTCTGATGCTCAGTTTGAACTTAAGTAGGTTTTCTTAATCAAATCTACATGCCTAAATGCTTCAAGTTGCTCTTATGTGATTGACTGATTAGATATTTGTGTTAATTAGTAGTTGAACCAGTGTACCTAATAAAGTGGCCAGTGAGTTATGTCAAGATTCTTTAAACTTGCTTCACCTTCACAGATTTCTACACAAATGATTCTTTAAAGACTCGTGGACTGAAAGGGAACTTAATGTGGTTCCTCTTTGGCATCTCTTGGGCATTTTTATACTTAGTAGCGTAAGAGCTGCTTTAGGCTTCGAGAAGTCAAACGGATGAATGACTGGATGGAATGGCCTTCAGGTTTATTCAGTAGCAGCAGAGGATAATCAGCCAGCCTAAATGAATTGTTTTGTGGGAATGAATTGGCTTGAGCGAGGCTTTGCGTGTCAGTGGGCTCTCGTCATGTTGAGGTCAAGTAGCTGGGCAGTTTTGTTGTTAGACTTGGTGTCTCTGTTGAAGATTTCCATCTATTTTAATTTGTAAATGAGCAAGTCTGTTATGGAAATGCTGTTTGCCTTGCTTTGGGTTCTTTGTCTAGAACAACGAAAAGCAGCTTCAGTGGAAGGCAAATGGCTTGTCTTGCACACACATGTACTGTACGCATGAGCACGCATGCACACACACACACACACACACACACACACACAGTCACTCTAGAGAGTTTTTGTTAGGAGCAGAGAAAGCTCCTAAAGCAGTGCTGTGAGCGTGTGCCTGTTGTGTTTTAACCGTCGTCTTCTTGTTTATACTCCTCCTTTCCGCTCTTACTCTCCTGAATGTCTGTTTCTCCACAGACCGGCGAGGAGAGCAAAATGATTGATGCCACTTTCCCATTCTGACAGGACTTTCCTGAAATTTCTCATCTTTTTGCAAACACAGGGATTCCAAAGAAATGACTCATCGTTTTTTGAGTGTTTAATCAATGCACTTGTCGGGGCATGTGTGTGTGCTTATGTGTTTGTGTTTGTTTTTATACATTTGCAGGACTTTCTTTAAAGATGAAAGGATATATATATACACAAACACACACACATGCACATGCACACTAGGGCTGCTCGTTATAAGTCATTGAGTTGAATGTATGTGACAGTCTGAGCTAGTGGTTAACTGATGAGGGAACTGATGTGAATGGTTGGTAAACTAGGTTAGCTGTTACCAGCTCTCAGAAGAAGACTAAAGTCTGGCAGCATATCGATATTCTAAAAAGTTCACAGTGCAACTTGGGTGGCCGAGCTGTAATTATCTGCCCTGATTTGCTATAATTTCCTACATATAAAGCAGATATTTAGTCTGTTTACAAGGCAGAAACCACCGGCAGCCTCATGTGCAGCATGTCTGCTAGCCGGTGGAAGCACTGCTGCGTCTGATCCACTCGTACCAGCAAAGCACACACTAACACACCAGCGTTGTCAGTCTTACTGCAGTGCTGATAATGATCCACCACCCAAATAATACCTGCTCTGTGGTGGTCCTGTGGGGGTCCTGACCATTGAAGGACAGGGTGAAAGGGGTAACAAAGTACACATAGAACAGATGGACTGCAGTCTGTAATTGTAGAAGTACAAAGTGCTCCTATAGGGTCAGTGGAACAGAGAAAATGGACAGATATGGTAGAAACTACACACACACACACACACACACACACACATCGACGCTCTCCGAAGGAAAACATGTATGTCCATTTTTGTTGGTTTTAATTTTTCTATAGCATTTGAATTCGACAGCTGTTTTTTATAATTGAATTTAATAATAATATAGGTTTCATGACAAATGGATCACTGGAAATGCCACAGAATCACCTAGAATAAAACCTCTCTACATTAACTTACATTGAAAGTTGAAACTTAGTCCTGTAAAGTTACTGCTTCAGAGATGCTTGTTTTTCTTTAAATAATTCTACAATAATTAACCTTTTAGAAAAAAAAATCAAAGAAAAAGTATCGTAATCTCTAATTTTGCTTTTCTATTAGTTTAATCATTATGAATTTTTGTACACAACTTGAAGGCCAACCGGAGTTAGCCTTTTTTTTCTCAAAAACCTGTGATGCTGTGCAAAATGATGTATACAAAAAACTAATTGAAGTGATGTGCAAATCATTTAAACCCTATATGTAATTGAAAGCAATACAAAAACAACATAGCAAACGTTAAAACCAATGTTGTAATTGTTTTTTTTTATATATTTGATTATTTTGAATTTAATGCTGGCAACAATTTGACAGAAAAACACAATTCAGTGTGTGTTCAGAGAATTGTAATGTAGTTTTCAAATATTTTACCTTTCTAATGTGTCCTCTATCTATTTTCTAAAGTGTGTGTATGTGTTAGAGTGTGAGAGAGAGAGAATGAGTGTGTTTTCGGGGATTAAACGTGTATCTCAGTCATCACATCAATATTTCGTAGTCTGTTTAGCTTTTGGCCCGTTGTTACCCACTGTAAGCCAAAGCAGTCAGGCTTCTCTTCAGGCTTTCACAGTCCAAAGCCCTTTCCATAAAAGACCCCAGACAAAACAGACACACGCACATACACACGTACGTACCCCAGTATAACTCCTTTCCCCCTTGTACCTACAACAACCAGGTCCCCCTCATCTTAAAACGGCTGTTTACCCTCAGTTATATACCCATGAGTCCACACTGCCCTGAGGGCCAGAGAAGGGCTCCATTGTGTGGGGAAGGGCGCCTGGATTTGGTTAGTGCCAAACTACACATTCTCACACACAGATACACATACACACACACACACACACACTCAGCAGGGCTCAGCTCCCTCTAGAGGTCCATCTGGAGTTCATTTCCTGTTTGAGACAGCTAGTATGCTGCAGGCGGAGTCTGGCAGGCTCTCCTGATTGGACGAGAGTGTGAGACGAGGCAAGTGTACCGCACTTACACTGTTTGATTTATGTTATTTAAGGTTGGTTTGATTGGCTGCACTCCATTAGTCAGTCCTGCAGCCTGTCCAATGGCAAAGCAGCAACGGAAGCCTGCAGCCAATCAGATTACCCTCAGCAACTTCATGCACTGGTGAAACCAGCAATGCAATTATTAACATAATTTTAATTCCCCTCTCTGTATGTTATGTGCAGCTAATTTCCTGGGCTTGCCAGTAATTAGGTGCTATTTTGAATACTATAATTGCAGGTTCTAGATCTAATATTAGCTTTGCCGTGTGTAATGGTGTTTGTCAGTAATTACAGATAATTGCAGTGCTGTAGTGACAACAGCGCTGCATTAGGTAATTGTGTGTAATAGCAGCACTAGCGTGTAGCGATAGCACCCGCAGAGATGGTAATTGTTTCCAATGCTGGAGCTAGCCATTAGCGGCCAGGCTGGCCCGGGTTAGAGAAACAGGGCAGCGTGCGCTGTTGGTTTCTACCTTTACACTTCCTGTCATTAGTGCTATTATGAGCTCAAAGTGTCTTCAGCCACCATTTTAGCGTGACCACAGATTTTAACAGTGTTCTTGTGCAGTTGCACTGCAAAAAATGCATCTGTGCATTTTAATTCCCTAGATTATGTGTATTTATGTACGAAACTTATCTGTTTCTTTAAGAATATTTGAATAAACTGAACTTATTTTTGACATTAGTTGGCAGTTTTGCTTGATTAAGCATTATTTCTTAAAATGATCTGCATTCATTCTTCAGCCAGTTAAATAAGAGATTGTTTAAAAGGATGTTCATCAGACGTGTGTAATCTAATTGTTGCAGTGTAAACAGTCATTCAGAACGGAGTGATATTTACTAACTGAAATGTATAGTGGTCGCAATGCCTATAACACAAAAATAGCCATTGTAGTCATCATCCAAAACTACTAGTGAACTGCACTTGTTTTCAGTGTTTAAAGATTTCACTTTGCTATTGGTCAACTAAATGCTAATTCCAAATATATAAAAAATAAATAAATAAATAAATACCCTGCATGTACCTATACATTCATACATTTTAATTTTAAGGCCAAAACCTTACTAACAAATTTTGGACCAATTCTGGACCAATCCTAAATCAGTAAGTTTCTTTAGTATAGAACATTTTGCCTCAAACCGCTTGGTTTACAATATAACCACTTAATTAAATACTAATTTTGAAAAATTAATATCAATATTAATATCTTTAACGTTTAAATAAAACTTTAACATCTTAGTACTTGTGAATTTTAACCTTGTCCTTTGCCTAATTAAGACTAATTTTATGTTATTAATGATAAACTGTCTGTAAAGCACTACTTACTATTCGTAGTAGTCAGTAAAATTAGTAGTAAGAACTTATTCTTATGATAGTCTTAAAATCTCAAACGAAGAAATGTTTGTTGTTTAGATTACCTTTGATCTGCCAAAATATTATTTTATACATGGCCTTAATTTGTTGGGTAGCACTTTACTGTTCTGATCGTAAGGCTTCATGACAGCTGCATAAACTAGCTATGATGACTGACATATGTTCACATAAATGTTTGTAAAGACTTTTTAACACTCCTAACATTGGCCAGGCCTCTATGAACAAATGATGCTTATTGGAATAGCATTTACAAGCATTCTTAAACATTTATGTAGATTACGTAGGTGTCATGTAGCCTCACGGACAGTAACCTACAGTGAAGTGTTAGCATTTCACCAAGTTGACCAAGTTTTTATCCGTCTCAGTGGCAACATACAAAAGCAGAATTGTTTAATATCCTGGAGGTCAGAGTTGTGCTTTGAGATATGTGATATATGTGAGAGTTTAATTGATCCTGTGTGGAAGATTTGACTCTTATAAATTAAGTCATTTACTTTTGAGGTCTTTCTACAGTCGCTTAGCTTTATCTAATGCCGCATCCTTACGTACAAGGAGAAAGAGAGACAGAGAGAGAAAGAGAGAGAGAGAGAGAGAGAGAGAGAGCTGCAGGAGGTTGCCTTCTGAAGATGAGAGGTGAACCATGGGCCTCTTTTTTCCTTCTCATCTTTCTTCCATCCATCCAGTCCCCATTTCTCCTGATCTCTTTGGCCTTGCTTGCTGTTTCTAGAAGAGAAATGAAGAATGTGGCTGCGTTTAGAGAAAAGTAACGACCTTGAATGCTAAGTCAACATCTATAAATTTGCTGTGCACCCTTTCCCGAATGCGCGTGCGTGCGTGCGTGCGTGTGTGTGTGTGCCCTCATGTCTGTCCCAGCAGGTTGCTTTATTGGACAACCAAATTAGCCGAACATGACTCGCACACAGATGTCAGGTGTTCTGAAGAATGCAAACACAC
Source organism: Megaleporinus macrocephalus (assembly GCA_021613375.1). Lineage (NCBI taxonomy): Eukaryota > Metazoa > Chordata > Actinopteri > Characiformes > Anostomidae > Megaleporinus > Megaleporinus macrocephalus. The sequence continues at coordinate 24,483,146 of CM038707.1, read as the reverse complement.
GGCAGTGCAGACCATTAGGAGTCCGTCAGCTGAAAATATGCCTTTAAAAATACGCTAGCTCTGGGACACGGACGCGCCAACTAACGGTGGGCTTACAAATAGTGAAACACATTGTGTGACTCAACTGCTTCAAATTTATCATCGACGACATCGTCATACAGAAACAGCATGATGAAAGAAAACAATGTTTATCCCTTTGTCTCTCAGCCATAACCCTCTCTCTCTCTTTCTCTCTCTATCTCTCTCTCTCTCTCTCTATCTCTCTCTCTCTCTCTCTCTAGCTGTAGCTCTATCGTCTGTCTTTCGTTCACAAGAAAACCAAGGAGCGAAACGCCTGTTCTGACAAATAATTGGAGCAAGGGTTGCACACGGTTTCCATTTCACAATGTTTAACGAGAAAAATGTGGGCCGTGATTGGGGCTGATGTGAGTAAGTCGCCTCCAGGGGAGAAGGCTGGCTGGAGCACGGTGTTCGCACACTTTCTTCACTTGCTTTTTTCATTTTATTTATTTTTTTATTTTTTTTGGAGTGGGGCAAGTGTATAACTCTTGTAGATGGACTTCAGGATGACTTTGCTGATACAATGCTCACGTTATCATGTCATACATCAGGCCTTGTGAACAAATAATAAGATTATATAGTTTGTTGTTGTTGTTGTTGTTGTTTTCATCCTCCACCACAGTCTAGTTGTTTGAAACAAATAGAGAACGCTTTGAGGCATGAACTCTTTCACTGACTGAAACAGCTGAAATTGGAACTGTGCATATAATTTCAAACAGAGGCTGGACAGTGAACGAAATGCTTTTCTTAGAAAGGATCCCTACATGAGTTTGGTGGAACCGCTATTAATATCAGGCTTTAGATGAAGATGCTGTGAGTTGAATGTGGGTAAAATATGATATCATAATACACAGTCACAATGTGAAGACATTGCTGATGGTCATATAAAAGCTATTGAAATACATGCTATTAAAAAGCTATTCAAATATAGTGGCCACATGTTGTACTGTCTGACCAACACTGCCCACACACTCACATGAATCTCTACAGTTACAAAGAATTGTGTGTAAGCTAAGCTTCATGCTAAAAACATTAGAATTTGCTGCATTAACATTACTTTTTTCATAAGCCCCATGTTTTCTTTCTTTTATTTACTTTTATTTGCAAACTCATTTCACACTTTGTTTGTTTCAGTATTATATGACTGTGAATGGCATTCAGAATGTTATGGGTCAAACTGACCCACAGAGTTGAAAATGAACTCAAAACCAGGTCAAAACAACTTCATTTAAATTTGTTTAGAAGATTCAGAAAGATGAAGTGTAAGAAAATGTGGTGTGTATATACCATTTTAACAGCTATTTATTATATTTTTCAAAGTGGGTAACCAGTATTTCAGCAAGTGAAAATGGATCAAATTGACTCGTAACATATTAGGAAGTTTGTTGATAATGTCATTTTCGTGACAGCAGAGTTAAAATGAACCAGCTCCAGCAAAATTCAAATTCAAAAGACTATTAAAGATGAGTATGTTTGCTGTTTAAGCAGGAACACGAGGACAAATGAGTTGTTTACTATTTACTATTTACTATTCAGAAAAGAAAGACAGTCATGTTTCAGAGGAAACCAAACTTCATGTTAAAAATACTGGCAGCAGTACTCGGAGTTGTGTCCCTAATGTCTGTGGTGCGAGTGAGAGTCGAGTCTGGAGTCTTTAGTTTAGAACTTTAGTCTCTTTATTAACCAAAGGTACAGCATTGTATAAAAGCTAAACCACTACAAATATATCAGGTTTAATACAAAATAACCAGCTTTTCATTACAGAACGACTGATTGAGCAGAAGCACTGAGTGCAAAAAGGAAAAACAGGTAAAACAGCTTAAACTGTTAGCTAGCCTGTAACTTCTATACCGTATAACCCAGCTAGCATAAGAGCTAATCCAACAGGCGTTTAATATACTAAAACTAGACGAGCAGAAAACCAGATAGCTACAGAACTATTATACTAGCTCAGATACATGAAATCTAAACTACATGCTAGCTAAACTTTTTAAGTTGTTTTGCCTCTTTTCTTCAAACACATCGTTTACTGCTTGTAGCTCTTTAGTTCTTTAGTTCTTTAGTTCTTTAGTTCTTTAGTTCCATCAGACTGAAGGCTTTCCAGAATAAAAGTCTCCTCATTTGCCGCTGTATCAAACTTGGTGCTGTGAGCTGTGGGACAACCTCATTGCACTAATAATCACACATGACTGTAGCAAACCACACAGGCACACGTGTGAAGTTGGAAAGGAACATTTTCCTTCATGTATCACATTAATACTGGTGGTCCTTATTTAGTCCCTTTGCTTGTATGATTGTTCTCAGATTGAATTTCATTCAGCTCACATGCCAATCAGTTCACATGCATCTGAAGTGTGACTCGGCCCCCCATCTCTGCAGCAGTACCAGCTGTGCTCTGTACTGTAAGTAAATGGGGTCCGAGGTGGTAAAAAGTGGCTCAGTTATTAATTATTAACTGAAGACATTGTCAGGGCTTTATTGGTGGGATTTCCACTGTGATGATGAGCAGTTTATTTATAAAACTTCAGATTTATATTAGAAAAGAAATGCATCTTAAAGATGACTGACTCGCTTTACTCTCTGACTCGCTTTACTCTCCAACTTGCTTTATTCTCTGACTCGCTTTATTCTCCAACTTGCTTTATTCTCTGACTCGCTTTATTCTCTGACTCGCTTTACTCTCCAACTTGCTTTATTCTCTGACTCGCTTTATTCTCCAACTTGCTTTACTCTCTGACTCGCTTTATTCTCCAACTTGCTTTACTCTCTGACTCGCTTTATTCTCTGACTCGCTTTACTCTCCAACTTGCTTTATTCTCTGACTCGCTTTATTCTCCAACTTGCTTTACTCTCTGACTCGCTTTATTCTCCAACTTGCTTTACTCTCTGACTCGCTTTATTCTCCAACTTGCTTTATTCTCTGACTCGCTTTATTCTCCAACTTGCTTTATTCTCCAACTTGCTTTATTCTCTGACTCGCTTTATTCTCTGACTCGCTTTACTCTCCAACTTGCTTTATTCTCCAACTTGCTTTATTCTCCAACTTGCTTTATTCTCTGACTCGCTTTATTCTCTGACTCGCTTTACTCTCCAACTTGCTTTATTCTCCAACTTGCTTTATTCTCCAACTTGCTTTACTCTCCAACTTGCTTTATTCTCCAACTTGCTTTATTCTCTGACTCACTTTACTCTCCAACTTGCTTTATTCTCCAACTTGCTTTATTCTCTGACTCACTTTACTCTCCAACTTGCTTTATTCTCCAACTTGCTTTATTCTCTGACTCACTTTACTCTCCAACTTGCTTTATTCTCCAACTTGCTTTATTCTCCAACTTGCTTTATTCTCTGACTCGCTTTATTCTCTGACTCACTTTACTCTCCAACTTGCTTTATTCTCTGACTCGCTTTATTCTCTGACTCGCTTTATTCTCCGACTTGCTTTATTCTCCGACTCGCTTTATTCTCCAACTTGCTTTATTCTCCAACTTGCTTTATTCTCTGACTCGCTTTATTCTCCAACTCGCTTTATTCTCCAACTTGCTTTATTCTCTGACTCGCTTTATTCTCCAACTTGCTTTATTCTCTGACTCGCTTTATTCTCTGACTCGCTTTATTCTCCGACTTGCTTTATTCTCCAACTTGCTTTATTCTCTGACTCGCTTTATTCTCTGACTCGCTTTATTCTCTGACTCGCTTTACTCTCCAACTTGCTTTATTCTCCGACTCGCTTTATTCTCCAACTTGCTTTATTCTCCAACTTGCTTTATTCTCTGACTCGCTTTATTCTCTGACTCGCTTTACTCTCCAACTTGCTTTATTCTCCGACTCGCTTTATTCTCTGACTCGCTTTATTCTCTGACTCGCTTTACTCTCCAACTTGCTTTATTCTCTGACTCGCTTTACTCTCCGACTCGCTTTATTCTCCAACTTGCTTTATTCTCCGACTCGCTTTATTCTCCAACTTGCTTTATTCTCTGACTCGCTTTATTCTCCAACTTGCTTTATTCTCTGACTCGCTTTATTCTCTGACTTGCTTTATTCTCCGACTCGCTTTATTCTCCGACTCGCTTTATTCTTTTACTCACTTCATTCTCCGACTTGCTTTATTCTCTGACTCACTTTGCTCTCCGACTCGCTTTATTCTCTGACTCACTTTACTCTCCGACTCGCTTTATTCTCTGACTCACTTTATTCTCTGACTCGCTTTATTCTCTAACTCACTTTATTCTCTGACTCGCATTATTCTCTGACTTACTTTATTCTCTGACTCACTTTATTCTCTGACTCACTTTGCTCTCCGACTCGCTTTATTCTCTGACTCACTTTATTCTCTGACTCGCATTATTCTCTGACTTACTTTATTCTCTGACTCGCATTATTCTCTGACTCACTTTGCTCTCCGACTCACTTTATTCTCTGACTCGCATTATTCTCTGACTTACTTTGCTCTCCGACTCACTTTATTCTTTGACTCGCATTATTCTCTGACTTACTTTATTCTCTGACTCGCATTATTCTCTGACTTACTTTATTCTCTGACTCACTTTATTCTCTGACTCACTTTGCTCTCCAACTCGCTTTATTCTCTGACTCACTTTATTCTCTGACTCACTTTATTCTCTGACTCGCATTATTCTCGGACTCACTTTGCTCTCCGACTCACTTTATTCTCTGACTCGCATTATTCTCTGACTTACTTTATTCTCTGACTCGCTTTATTCTCTGACTCACTTTGCTCTCCGACTCGCTTTATTCTCCGACTCACTTTATTCTCTGACTCGCATTATTCTCTGACTCACTTTATTCTCTGACTCGCATTATTCTCTGACTTACTTTATTCTCTGACTCACTTTATTCTCTGACTCGCATTATTCTCTGACTTACTTTATTCTCTGACTCACTTTACTCTCCGACTCGCTTTATTCTCTGACTCACTTTATTCTCTGACTCGCTTTATTCTCTAACTCACTTTATTCTCTGACTCGCATTATTCTCTGACTTACTTTATTCTCTGACTCACTTTATTCTCTGACTCACTTTGCTCTCCGACTCGCTTTATTCTCTGACTCACTTTATTCTCTGACTCACATTATTCTCTGACTTACTTCATTCTCTGACTCACTTTGCTCTCCGACTCACTTTATTCTCTGACTTACTTTATTCTCTGACTCACTTTATTCTCTGACTCACTTTGCTCTCCGACTCGCTTTATTCTCTGACTCACTTTATTCTCTGACTCGCATTATTCTCTGAATTACTTTATTCTCTGACTCGCTTTATTCTCTGTCTCACTTTGCTCTCCGACTCGCTTTATTCTCCGACTCACTTTATTCTCTGACTCGCATTATTCTCTGACTCACTTTATTCTCTGACTCGCATTATTCTCTGACTTACTTTATTCTCTGACTCACTTTACTCTCCAACTCGCTTTATTCTCTAACACGCTTTACTCTCCAACTCACTTTATTCTCTGACTCGCATTATTCTCTCACTTACTTTATCTTCTGACTCACTTTACTCTCCAACTCGCTTTATTCTCTGACTCACTTTACTCTCCAACTCGCTTTATTCTCTGACTCACTTTGCTCTCCAACTCGCTTTATTCTCTGACTCACTTTATTCTCTGACTCGCATTATTCTCTGACTTACTTTATTCTCTGACTCACTTTACTCCCCGACTCGCTTTATTCTCTGACTCGCATTATTCTCTGACTCTCATTGTTCTATGACTCGCTTTATTCTCTGACTCGCTTTACTCTCCAACTCGCTTTATTCTCCGACTCCCTTTATTCTCTGACTCACCTTACTCTCCGACTCGCTTTATTCTCTAACACTTTTTACTCTCCAGCTCGCTTTATTCTCTGACTCGCTTTACTCTCCGACTCGCTTTATTCTCTGACTCACTTTGCTCTCCGACTTGCTTTATTCTCTGACTCGCTTTACTCTCCAACTCGCTTTATTCTCTGACTCGCTTTACTCTCCGACTCGCTTTATTCTCTGACTCGCTTTACTCTCCGACTTGCTTTATTCTCTGACTCGCTTTACTCTCCGACTCGCTTTATTCCCTGACTCGCTTTACTCTCCGACTTGCTTTATTCTCTGACTCGCTTTACTCTCCGACTCGCTTTATTCTCTGACTCGCTTTACTCTCCGACTTGCTTTATTCTCTGACTCGCTTTACTCTCCGACTTGCTTTATTCTCTGACTCGCTTTATTCTCCGACTTGCTTTATTCTCTGACTCGCTTTACTCTCCGACTCGCTTTATTCTCCAACACGTTTTACTCTCCAGCTCGCTTTATTCTCTGACTCGCTTTATTCACAGACTCGCTTTATTCACTGACTCGTTTTGTTCCCCGATTCGCTTTAATCTCTAACTCGCTTTATTCTCCAACTCGCTTTATTCTCTGACTCGCTTTACTCTCCGACTCGATTTAATCTCTGACTCGCTTTACTCTCCAACTCGCTTTATTCTCCAACTCGCTTTATTCTCTGACTCACTTTATTCTCTGACTCACTGTATTCTCTGACTCACTTTATTCTCTGACTTGCTTTATTCTCTGACTCGCTTTATTCTCCGACTTGCTTTATTCTCTGACTTGCTTTACTCTCCGACTCGCTTTATTCTCTGACTCGCTTTACTCTCCAACTCGCTTTATTCTCTGACTCGCTTTACTCTTCGACTCGCTTTATTCTCTGACTCGCTTTACTCTCCGACTTGCTTTATTCTCTGACTCGCTTTACTCTCCGACTCGCTTTATTCTCTGACTCGCTTTATTCTCCAACTTGCTTTATTCTCTGACTCGCTTTATTCTCCAACTTGCTTTATTCTCTGACTCGCTTTATTCTCTGACTTGCTTTATTCTCTGACTCGCTTTATTCTCCAACTTGCTTTATTCTCTGACTCGCTTTACTCTCCGACTTGCTTTATTCTCTGACTCGCTTTACTCTCCGACTCGCTTTATTCCCTGACTCGCTTTACTCTCCGACTTGCTTTATTCTCTGACTCGCTTTACTCTCCGACTTGTTCTCACTTTATTGTCCGACTGCTGCTTCTCGCTTCGTACCTCGCCTGTGTGTCTGCTGCACTCCAGAATCTGCACAGATCTGATTGGCTGATCTAACAGCGCACGTGATTGGTTTATGAGTTTACTGCACCGCAAAGCCCGTATACCATAAAGACAAGAAACTTTCCGCTGCTTAAAATAAACACTGTCAGAATTAAATCTTTCTCAGTAGTTTATCGGTTTGGGTCTGCATTGGACATCGCCTGCTTCCGTACCCGTCTGTTAGTGACCTCTGAAGTAGACCATCTAGCTCTCCTCTCAAGGCGAGGCGAGGCAGCTTGGATGGCCATAGACTTTTATTATACACGCTGACCATAAGGGTAAAAATGGCTTCCTCCTCCTTCTTCTTTTTTTTTTTTTTGTTTCAGGGAATTTGTTCTGTTGAGTGAATGTTCCAGACTTCTTTATCAGTGATCTGGCAAATTGGATTAGGCTTCTTTGTGACAGCTTCTGATGGAAGCACTATCCAAATCAGTCACATTGAGTTAAACTTGGTCTCATCTGTGTGCTCAGATCTTACGTACACAGTTTTAGGCCACATCATCATCCCCTGTCAGCGTCATCGTCTTTCTCAGCAAACCAGTCTTTCACCAGTTTCCCACACTTTCTCTTCAGCATGGGTGCCTATGAGGAGTGAAGAGTTTGACACAAAGCAGGTGTGACACAATCTGATGCAGGTCATCTGCCAAAGCTTATCACTTCCTCCCGCTGATCCAGGCCTGTTCTCTGTATGGGGAGGGGAAGAGCGGGAGCGCTCATTTCCCGTCTGTTTGGCTGTGAGCGTATATGGCAAGCAGTCCACAGCTTTACCCAATGATCTTGGAAATTCTCCAGCTCTTTGAGGTGTTCCAAATCAGCTTTTCTTCCTTCAGAACTGAAAGCACAGTAATTGAAAAAGGGACAAAGGACTTTGTTTTCCAGAAGAAAATGCTCATTTATGTGCAAACTAGCAACAAAACAAACATTTGAAAGCTTGCCAGCTACAGCAAGGTATTTCCTGCATTCTCTTAGATGTCTGACTGTGTGTGCTCAATTGATTTCATCCAGTTTAACAGACGTTACACTGATTTAAAGCTGCACTGCGAGATTTCTTTTCTGCAGTTGAAAGAAGTAGCATTACTGAGTCAAGAGAAAAAAATCTGTAAATCAGAAATAGTCACTTAAAAGAGTTTTTCATAAGAAGACATTTCTTTACATATTAACATCACACTGTCAGGCTTATAATAAAGGTCCGTCACAAAGTTTACACCTCAAGTTGAAAGTAAGGGTCTGTCTCAAAACCTAGTGAGGGTCTACATAGACAGCATTTTACGTCATAGCATGCGCTCTCGACATGTAGGCTGTTCCAATTCTTAGATACCTTAAACATGCTGTTTACTGAGACACAACTTTGTTTACAACTCATTGACCATTTTGCAGTTTTATACTCGAGGCATTAGTATTTATACTAGCAGATTTTTAAGCCTCGAGCTATTGTTTTGGACGCCAGTCGGTAGCTTAGCAACCAGCTAAACCACCTGTCGTGTGCTGCAGTGGGTGGAAACAAGCCGTGACGCAGTCTCTCTCTAACTACAGCTTCTCAATAATCTGTTTATGAGGAGAGATGTCACACAGAACGCTGCTACTTAAACAGCTGACCACCTAGACAGCCTACTTAGACACTCACTAGGTTTTGAGACACACCCTAAATTCTCAAAAGCTATGGGATTTTACAAGACTGAGTACTCTTTTAACAAGCTCAGATCTTACATAGTGTAGCTTTCAATTACAAAGTAGATGGTCCACAGTCACATTATCATGACCACTGCCTACTTTCGATGCCAACACAAGCCGGTGGCCCACTCACTCTCCACCGATTTGGGTTTGAATCCATCTTTGCAGATCGCATACACCCATGCATCATGTCGCATGGCTAGAAATGTCTGACCCTGGTTGAAAGAACATGACCAAAACTACTAACCTGGACCCTTATTTGTCTAGAGCTGAACCCTATTGAGCGTCTGTTGGACCACCTCGTTGGTCTATGGATCCTCCCCCACGTGCCCTCCAGCAGCTGTGGGATGCACTGTAGTCAGCATGGCTCCAGATACCTGTGACAACAAACCAGTACCTTATTTGAGTCTCCAAGTCCATCTAGTTGCTGCAGTTATAATAATGTGACTCAATTGTGTTTTATCAATCGCAAAATCATTACTAGTTCTGTTTTTGAGGATTAGCAAAAATGTTCTAATTGCAAGTATGTCTATAAAAATATGGATTTATCAGTCATTCATTTTATGGCTGATTTCTTTTTTCCATTTTTCCCTCTATGATATAAACAACATTATTTGCTATTTAGCAGCTCAAGCTGGCATTTATCGTTTGTTTTAATTGAAATAACATGAATCAAAGAATTAAGAATTAGAGGCAACAGGCTAATTAGGGCAATTACTGATATATAAACATTTTGATACAGGTGTAGCAGCAGTGTATGGGCCCTTGACTGTATAAAATTTCCACACCGATCATCCAAAAAAATCGCTTCTTGTGTTATGTTAAACGATTCTGCTGTGGTTACGATGTCTACCTTTTTGTGGCGTGTAGGATAAAGATTCCATATACAACAGATTCTGCATTAATCTGAAGAACAATGCACAGAATCATTTATTCATGGTAATAGTACTTTGCGTGTTTATGGTTCTATATAGAATCATTTTCTTTGCTAAAGAAGAACCATGTTTTTAAGTGTGTGCAGTGACTCACTATCACCTCTGCTAGTACAATGTGGTAACTTGAGTAGATATCCCTGCACTAGCTGCAAACTTGATTTCTCACATTCTGTTAATAATTTTAGTTCATTTTGGAATATTTGAAACAAAATGCTACATATCTCATTGAAAAGTTGTGCTCATTTTGTTAATTATAGCAGTATTAACTTTTCTAGGCTCATTTTGAAAGGTTCATATTTTGTCTATAACTGTAATATACATGTGCCTTCTTATGAATGGGCTTCCACAACTTTGTATAGGTGGGCAATATGGCAGAATTATAACTATAACTTAACTATGATTCATTGGAGGCATTGCACAGTATGTAGAAGTACTGAGGACACCCATGATGTGTGCATGATGTCCCCCACATCTGCTCGTGTCTTGTCCTGTTACTGGTGTTTTATCCTATACAAGAAATGAACACTTCAGTTCATTTCAGTTTAGGATGGCAGTAATTTCTTCGTAATTCCGGTTCAGGCTGTGAGATTTGAGTCTCAGCGTATTGTGTTTAGAACAGTGCCTCTCTGTCTTTGTTGTTGTTCAGCTTAGGTTCAGAGCGAAGGTCCTGTAGGTTTCAGATATGTGATCCTGAGTCCAGGCCAGTCCCTCTCCAGAGGCAGAGGGAGAGGGTGTTTGTGTTGGGCTGAGAAACCGCGCTGTGCTCTGCAGAGATGCTTCTCATTACAATGAAATCCATCCACAAGGGTATTAGAGTTCTGCAAGTTTCATACTGTTCCCTCTGTAGCCTAGAGTTTGTCCTCATGTAAACCTTGCATTATGTCCTCTTTCACTCGAATTTGTCCTTTAATTGTCCTCTTCCAGACAGTCAGTACAATGAACAGATCATTTATGAAGGTCTTCCACAATCCCCTGCGCCTTAGGCGAGGATAAACCCTACCTGGGCTCTAAGCCAGCAGCATTCTGGTCTTCCTCTTTCCTCAGACCTTTATTATGTTGGATATGTTCACCGCTGACGGGACGGTCTGTGGTGGTAAAACCTTTCCACAAAGACAGCTGAAATGTTGGTCTGAACTGGAATATATATCTCAAGAACATTCTGCCCAGACCTGACCTGACCCACAGCACCAAGTTTTGAATCTGGACCAAACGCTTGCCTGACAGAATTTTATCTGAATCTGACCCAAACATGACTGTCTCTGACCAGAGACCTTATATATCAAGACCCTCGAATGATAGTCCAACAGTTTTAGTGAACTTTACCAGTCATGTGAAATGGTTTAATAGACTTTGGTGAAGCTCACTGTGAGTGAATCCAGATTGAACAGTATTAAAGGTGATAAAGGTACGGAAAACTGCAAATTGAAAATCAGAATGTAGGCCAGAATAGTTGAAGATAGGAAGTGGACTCTGAGAAACCTGGCCATGCAGTCTATATCCAACCACAGCAGATATTTGAGAACCAAGTTCAGAACCTGCCCAAACCTGACTGAATCCATTGTGAATAGTTGAGTCCTCTCTATGGAGAGGAATTTGTGCCAAACTGAAAAGCAATCACTGCAGTGGGGAAAAAGTGAAATGCAGTGCACCCTTGACTATTCCATAGTTACACGCAGAATATGAGCCAAAATGGAAAACAAGCCCTCTGTTACATCGTTTTTGCACTGCTTGACCTCTGTACTAAAAAACAATGAAGGAAGATTTGCATTTAAAAAAAAAGTCAGAATTCAGTACAATTCACTTTGAAATGAAATAAAAACTATATTACTTTGCACTGTGCAGTACTTAAAACAGCATTAAATCACTGTTACAAATCATTTTTGACACATTTTCTGTTTAACGATGATATATTATGTTTATTTTCAGTGTTCGTAATTGTTTGTTTGGAGTCTGCTAGAATAGACTTACAAGTTTCAGTTTTTCCCCCAAACAGTATTTTTCTCCTATTGTACATCTGTATTCAGCCTCTGTTTGAAACACCCAGTTTGAGCTCCTGTGTAGTTAAGCCCCACCTCCCGAAGAGTCCTCCAATTGCTCAGCTCAATCAATCTATTCTGATTGGCCATCTGCCAAACTGCCAATGTTCCACCCCCCACTGCTGTGGCTATTCTTACAATAGTGTTGGTTACAGTAGTGTTAGAGGAAGGTAGAATGAGTTTGTAGACCTGATCCACCTTTGTGTTACAGGATGATGTCACCTTGTTACAGAGAAAAGGGCAGGAATTCCATTGTGTAGAGTGTTTCTGGCATGTGCTTAGGGCTTTATAACTTTGCAGACAGTTTACATGCACAAAACAGCTACATAACACACTTAAGGAAAAGGAAGAACTGTAAAAGCAAAAGCGAAGAGGTCTGTAAAAGAGTTCTGTAAAAGAACTGTAAAAGCAAAAGCGAAGAGGTCCCCTTGTTCACAAAAAAAGCAAAACAGTACAATGCAATGAACGCATGAATATATTTAATATATTCATGCGTTCATTGCATTGTACTGTTTTGCTTTTTTTGTGAACAGAAGGTAATAGAGGTTTTGCTTTTATACTTTGTCGTTCTACATGTCACCTGTGGAAAAGTAATGCCTGGTGTGTATTATATTTCACTATTTTTACTGTTATGATTGTATTTCAGTGAGGAAAATGGATTTAAAGTACTGCGCTGAGGAAAGCAATATAGAGTCGATTGTATTAAATTCTCTAATTAAAAAAAAATGCAAATCCGTGTGTGATATTACTCAGTAAAGATTAGAAATGATGTGAAAACAGTGTAATATAGGGGTTTATTTGCATATGTTCAGCATGTCACTGTGAAATAGCAATGTTGTGTCCATTGCAACTCCATGTTGTGTCCATGTTTTCCATTAAAGTAATTGCTTATCATATTGCTCTGAATTTATATCTATCATGTTTGAACAAATACTGTATTTCAAACTTTATCAACAGATATTCAGTCCAAAATATCTGTTCTATAAAAGTCTCGGTTGTCTGAGTCCTGTTCTGCTGCAGTGCAGAGACATGAGGGTTTAGGTGGTTTGGTATTCTCTGTGTTATTAGTTTTTCCTGATGACAGCTATACAAGGCAGGATAAAGCCCTGAGCCCCTGGAGAAACATTGTGTTAGCATTAGCTAAATCGCTATGGCTTTTTTGTCCAATAAATTTAAAGACACTTTAATACATTCAAGCAAAATCCTCCAAAATATGCAAAATGCATGTACTTCTTTAATTCCCATGGGGGGTCAAACATTCCAGCAGTGTAGAGCCCCGGAAAGCTCTGCCAGAGGAATATACACTCATCAACCTTTGCAGTGAAATTGGTTTGTGCTCCTTCAGAGGCCTCCTCTCAGGTTTCTCTTTGTATTCTCATTGGCCCTTATTTATCAAAACTGTATTGTGTTTCGATCCAGATGTGAAACAGCCTTACATAAATATGCTTCCACACTTCTGCTACATTTTATCTGTGCTACCAAACTCACTTGTACTCTCTAACTAATGATTTAATTTTAATTATTCTACAAAACCACAATAATAATTTACTCTTTGCAGGCTTCTGAAAACTTCTGCACCTGTAGAACTTATGAAAATGGACTGAAAGCTTGTGTAGCAGGAAATGTAAATGTATTTGCCACTTAGGTTTGCACACAAAAAGAATTTGACCTTCGCATTTAACCCTTCCCTGCAGTGAAACACCCACATACACACACCTAGTAACACACACATCCCTGAAGTAGTGGGCAGTCCTATCCTTAGTGTCTGGTAAGCAGTTGGGGGTTACATGCCTTACTGTGTGGACGCTTCAGTTGCGTACGGCTGGTTCAGAGAATCAAACCAGTTACTAGCACACAAAGAAGTAGAACTTTAAAAGCGAACGTACAGCTGTTTGCAAAAACTAGTAAAGCACACTCCACTTTAAATACAGTCCCGAGTGTGCATTGCAATTCCCTGTTTTAGTGACATCACGTTTCTAGGTAGTGGTTTCTTGGGTGGGTGGGAGGGGCGCATTTTAGATTATATGTTTTTCAGTATTTTCAACTTCAATGTTCTGCACAGAAAATGTGTAAAAAAGTCACTGGAGAAACGTGTAAGTGGACAGAAGGCATTCACACAGAAACTGAGAATGATTTGATTAAACTGAAACCTGCAGAAGTAAAATTCTAGATAGAAGAGGGGCAGGTTTCTTTCCTGCCAGTTGGGAAAGCTTGAGTAGTCAAGGCCAATACTAGCACTAGAGCCTGACTGTGCAATATTATACACAAAGGAGGACGTATTGTGTGCTGGATGAGGTCTTTAAGCAAACCTCAATGATAGCAGTGGAAAGTATGCTTTGTGTGTAGAGTGCATTCATGTTTTTGTATTCGTATGAATGTATTTTCGTATGAATTTACTTTGCAATCTGACTGATTTATTTAGCTGTCAGCAGCAATGTTAAGAAATCATGATCATAATTTTTTCTACAATGTTATTTATCATCATTATTAGTCATTTTAAAATACGCTTTAGCAAACTGTCCAAAGAAAAACAGAAATCTTCAACAACTTTTATTTTTCTATAGCAGCGGCTATTAGCACTGTGTAAAAGATTTCATGATAAATGGACCAATGGAAATGCTTTAAAATAGCTTGGAGAAAAATCTGGTTCCACTGACTTGCATAAAAAATCTTCTCCTGTAAAGTTTTGGGAATACTTGGTTTTGTCTTTGGACATTGATGAAATACAAACTGTGAAGGAATGGAATAAAAGCAAGAACACCCTCCGGATGGTGATGATCCAGATGATTACTGTAATAGTCCTTATTTGCTGCCAGTGCCATCCAGGCAGATCTGTTCTGAGGAGTTTCATTTGAGATTTGCTTTGTTGACAGACCCAGTAGTGCTGAGAGACGGTGCTTAGCGGTGATTGTTTGAGTGTCATGTCTGTCATTATTTTGCCAACAGTGCTAATGGAAGCTAATTATGGCATTTGTTTTAGTTTAAACAGTGTCAGCATGTAGTTCGTGAACGTAAATTGGAGTTGCATGACTGGGCAGATTTTTTCAGGGAGGACAACCTGCCAATTACTTTCCTGTTATTGGCTTACAATCGCAGCACCTGTATGTATATATATATAGACCATGTGAACCATTTCATATCATGTGAATAAAAGAGTAAATCGTGGCATATTATATGCATATGATAAGTAAATAAGACCTAGTGCATAGATGCTTGTTCCTACACAGGAAAAACTGGTTGTTGCTGTAAGTTTTATGAATCAGGTGCGGAGTAGTTTGTCATCTTATGCCGTCAACCTGTGCTTATTTCAGTGCAGTTTATAGATGTGAGGTCATTCTACAGCTCCACTCTGTGATTCCGCTGGATGAGACAATGGTTGTTAGAACACGTAGGCATAGTGTCTTACCGTGATCTAAGGTTTAGCTCACACATATCTAACAAGCTTGTTGCTGATGTGAAGCTTTGGTGCAGTCCTTTGTGGGTTTGGTTTAAGACAGGGTGGTCAGCATACTGAAACAGTAATGCTGCTCTTTCCTGTTGCTCTCAGAGCAGCTCTGAAGACCATATCTGAAGACATCATGTGCTTGGAGACTGGTGTTCTGTCGGCTAGCTGGTCTTTGACAGTTTCTGTTCAAAAGTAATATCAACTGATGTCATCTAGGCAGTAATTTTCAAGCATAATCCAGTAATACAAACATATAAACTCATTTTAACATTCATTTACTTACTTGGGTCTGACTCAACTGATTTACTCACAACAGTATGTGGACGTTCCAGTAGTGCAGCGGTCACTAATAGGCGGAACGCGTTCCAGATCCGGACCCAGACATTGTCCAATGCGGACCCTAACCGATAAACTATTGAGAATAATTTCATTTTGACTGTGTTTATTTCCTGTCTTTACGGTATACGGGCTTTGGCGCGCAGTAAACTCACAGACCAATCACGTGAGTTGTAAGATCACCAAGCGCTTCTTAGCCGGGAGTGTGGCGCATCCACAGACGAGGTATGAAGCAAGAAGCAGCAATCAGAGAATAAAGTGAGTCAGACTAAAAAGCGAGTCAGAGTATAAAGCGAGTCAAAGAAAGGCTAATTCAGATGGTTCATTCCACAATGAACATTATTAAGAACAAATATCGTATCAGGGCTCACCAACTAACACCTTCATATGCATATGAGAATGGCCCTGACCTCATTTCAGCCCAGACAACCAAAAGCTCACTCCTTTCACTAAACAAGAGAAAGTGTAAGAGAGGAATACAAGACTGAAATAAACTGTTGAGATGTGAAAGATGTGCACGTTTTATTTACTTTTTTATCAATAAGCACTTTTTTTCCAAAAGAATTTTGGTTTTTTTTAATGCCCTTGTTTTTAGTTAAAGTGAGGAAAAAACATGTATTAGAAGTTTATAAATAATTCATTCAGTTCAGCATATAAAACAATAAATATAGTAAAATATTCTGAGCAGCATGTGTGATGTGTTGCTCTTTCAGTTGCTGATGGTATAAGATGCTGATACTAGGCTACTTCATAAACAGGATAAGCCACTGAATCATAACACAAGTTAGAAATGATGATGGTCCGGACCTTGGCCTGAGGAAATTTCCTCTAACTGGACCTTACTAAACTCTAATTAAACACCCCTGCAGTAGTGCATGTTTCACATACATATCTGCCCCTGCTTCTACATAAACATTTATAAACTGTAGATAGATATGATTGCCATTCCTGGTATTACTTGGTATTGCTCTCTGTTCACAGGTGGATATGTTGTGTTTCTGTTGCTCATGTTTGTACTGTGTGTGTTTCAGGCACTGGGAGACTCTGGACTGCCAGATGTTCTGAAGCAGCTCCTCCCTCTCATTAAATCCAGCAGTTCTGGCACTGGAGTGAATCCTGGTTCTGGTGATCTGAGTGTGGATGAGCTGCTGGTGCTGCTCGTATATGTCTACTCTCTGGCCCAGGAGAACAAGAGCAAGTCCTATGATGAGGATCAGGTGGAGAAGGTGGAGGGGGAGCTCATTGGGGCACTGACGCTCTTACTGACACAGCAGACCACACTGAGCCCTCTTCTGCAGGATATTACAGGTACTGTGTTAGCTGATAGGTAAGATGCTGTATGCATAGTAGCACTGTTTTATGTGTAAAATGGTGTCATTACATTGATGTAATGTTACCTTACCAGACATTTAACATGCATTACACACAAAAACCAGTTATTACACTGATATAATACTGTTCAGTGGTGCCGGCAGCCATAACCCTGGAAGCACCGTGAGTATGTGATTGGTTTTGTTCTTTATTTTAACATTGGCAGTTTAGTGCTCAAGTCAGCGCAGTATCTACTGTTACTCCAACAACCCCATTGAATAACTATTGGAATTTCTAGTGTTATTCCAACAGACCCAGCAGCCAAACGTGGACAGTATAGGATTAAGCCGCTTCGCCTTCTTTGTTGGAATCAAGTTGCGATGGTGTACGAGACAGTTTGGTCAGACTTTCATAACTCTCAGGGCGTACTCACGCTAGGCTCTGTGATCCGGGCCCGGGCACTGTTCCCTGACGAAGCACGGTTCATTTGACTAGTGTGATCGTTCCGAACTGTGCCCGGGCCTGCTTGATATGGTGGGCCAGGGCGCGATTCGCTTGGACTCGAGCTCAGTTTGCTTCTAGTGTGAGCGTTATCCATGCCCGGGGCCGCTTGGAGTCTCGTGTGATTGGTTCATTTTGCTGGAACTCAAACATGATGCCAGTGATGCGACGCTCATGTTAAACAGTCATGAACTCCATCGTGTTGTGCGAGCGCTTTCCTTCCGAAGTCCCGTTGTGATGGCGTAAGCGTGCTCGGGCGCGGATTGATAAAGGCAGTATGAGTGCAGGCCAGCGGGGGAGTGGGGAGGGGCGATAACCGGGCCCCAGCACGGAACGAGCAAACCGGGCCTAGTGTGAGTACGCTTTCAGAGTTCAGCTCTTGCTTGTGTATGCAGGCAGTTCTTGTGTGTACTATGACATATAATCTCGATACCACACATCAGTATGCTAAATACATCACTAGCTCAAACAAGGGCATAGATTTGGTAGAGACACAACAGGGATCTTCTGACGTCGCTTCTCTTTTTTGATGACATGATATCTACAAAGGATTAATCGTGTTAGTAAGACATGAACAGGAAGTAAGTCATCTGAAAGACTGCATTTTCACCAGCGTTTGAGGTCTGTGGACGAAGAGCTCTGAGAACATACTGCTTCTCCATGTCTGGCAGCAAGAAAATTTGCTTGTCGATGCATCAGTTTTCAGAGGGCACAACCATCACAAAAATCCCTTTCAGCCAATCAAATGCGAGCATGATTAAATGTCATCTCGAAGATGCAGGCTGTGGAAGGTACAATCAGAATTTGTTGATATCGTGATGGTTATATGAGAAGCAGTGAATGATTATTAAAATAGTTTGCCTCTGACTTGATGTGAGACAAGCAAAGACATTTTATGGCTGTGTGAACAGAATTCTAGCTTCTTCTTTAAGCAAGTAGCGGAATACAAAATTACTAAAACACCCTTTACTACCGTGTAAAATTAAGAAATGAAATACTAAATTCATCTACTTTTTAATGATTTGTGCACTAAAAAGGCTGAGAAGCAGTCTGCACCTTTTTCTGAAGAGGCTACAAAGGCAAATAAATGTATACTGAATATATGTTTGTTGTGATGGTAGACATTATTTAGTGAATGTAAGTTAATGGTCTCCTGTGTGGGAGAGCAGGGCTCAATCAAAAGCTCTCATTAGGCTTCTAACAGTTTGTGCCGGTAATGTAATGGTATTAACTAGGGCTGTTTATTGGCAAGAATCTGGTGATACTATACGTATCGTGATACAGCCGTCACGATTCCATATATTGCGATATATTGTGATATTGCAAGCAAAGTGATATGTTGCGATTTTTTAATCCTACTAATAAAACACATCACTATATGAACAGGTTTGCCAAGGGTTACATAGGATTGCGCCCTTGTGCTACTTGTTAATGTTGAAGTGGAGCTGAAAATGGATTACAACACTGCCATCTAGTGGTCAGAGGTTTAAACACAAATTACAATGATTCACTGTCTGCCAGGAACCTGTGTATGTACTGTGTTTTTAAGAATCGATACAGTATCATAAAACATAATATCCTGATATTCGATATTTCAACCCCTAGTATCAATGTAGCGCTGTGTGTATGAAGTGTGCTCTGTCATTGGCGCTCTAACCATGTGTTTATTGCGGGAGCGCATGTCACGATAATGACAAAAAAATATGATGTGTTTCGCAGCCCTTCAATATAGCTCCATCATTTATGTCCCATTGCAGAGCACACTCGAAATATCTACAAACTTGACCACACAACAGCCACTTTGAAGCAACAGCACAGATTTCCATTGCAGCATTAACTGATTTTCTCATACAGTTGGCTTGACTTTGTGACAAGTTTATTTCTGAACAAATTGCATATTCCCATAATTCTCTTAAATATGAAATTATATGTTCTTTCCCATGGATACATATTTCGAGATGGTTTGCACTAAATATGTGGACTCCCTGACCAATTTTTAACTGTGTTTGGCTTCTGTAAGTACCACAGAAACAGCGTGGACGTCCAGAAACTTCAAACGCTACAATTCTAGTGTGCTTTAAAAACAGGTCAGGCCCGTAACATAGCCTCAGTGCCGCTACAACTGGACCACCTGTAGCATAACATCATCCTCCATCTGCATAACCTCAGCCACACACATTTGGTAGTCACACCACCACTTTACCACACCAGAGAGAACGGGCACACCCAGAGAGACTGCAGGGCATACACTGGAAAAAACAGGAATATCTATTCATCACAGTGCTGTAGTAACATTACCTGGGAATAAGGGTCCACAGGATTGGTAAAAAAACAACATCAGCAAATCCCTGACATTTAATGCTTCATCAGAAGTGGGGGAAGTAGCCCAATGTCAAGGTCCAGTAGACAGCGGTGACTCCTCAGGGCATTTTAGAGCTGTCTTCATTTTTGGGAACCAAAAAATACATGTCTGTAATCTTTAGTTCCTTTTTATTTAATAGAATCAGGCGGTATCTAGAGGTATTACAGCACTGCTCTTGTTTCATTAGTAAGTCTTGGGTTAACACAAAAAATGAATATATCAAATACTGAGTAGAATATTGGCCAATCAGAAATTGTTTTTCTTTGTGATATCTTGGTGGATATAGCTTAGTGTGCAGTCCTGATATTTAGGACTTCAAACACTGAAGAGGGGTCCTAGCACATCAGACCATCAGTATAATTACGAGGTAACAG
This sequence comes from Megaleporinus macrocephalus, assembly GCA_021613375.1. Lineage (NCBI taxonomy): Eukaryota > Metazoa > Chordata > Actinopteri > Characiformes > Anostomidae > Megaleporinus > Megaleporinus macrocephalus. The sequence continues at coordinate 24,463,008 of CM038707.1, read as the reverse complement.
AGGAATCGGCCTTTTTCATTTTGCTTAGTAATGGGTGGGACCAATATCTAATCAATATTTGCTGTTTTTCTACATTATTCAAACACAGCAGCCCTTTACCGTGTGTAAATTTCATAATAAATGAATAAATGGACCTATAGAAATGCTCCAGAATTGCTAGGATAGTGATGATATATTAATATAACTGTCACACGCACAAAGTAAAGCACTGATTATCTTCTAGAAGCTCAAATATCCATTAATGTTAATCTCCCTTCAAATGTCTTATAGTTACAGTTTGCCACTGCAAATGAAAGTATTGTTACTGCTGTAAAATAATGCACTAGATAATGAAGTAAAAGTACAAAAGAACTCCAGCATCTATACATCAAGCATGTATTATCATAGGAACTAATGTTTAAAGGATCCATGCTTCTCTTTGATCCAGTGTAGAACTGACAAACCTCTAAAGTGAGTAAGGTGACTATCACTATAGATCCAGTCTCCAGTGAAACTTAATGTAATTTAATATAAAAATGTGATTAATAACTAAATGTTAATGAGTGAGAGACATATATCTCATCAGTAATATCCTTCAGCAGAGGTACAAGTAATACATGTGTGAATACTCTAGAGTAAATTCATCTTGTGTCCATGTAACTGAGCAAATGTCACTACTTAAAACATACATACTGTATGTACTGTCCTGACTCAAATACAGGTTTAACTGAAAAGTGTGTGCTCAAAAAACAGTCAAGTATCCAAAAAAAAAGCGTTTAGCAGGAAAATGATACTGTATAACATGAAAGAACCCTCCTGTAAAGAGAACTGACTAAAATAATAAAGATCATTAAAATAAATTAGATCTTAAAATTCTATGTGACATATTACAGTTGAACATATGATACGCTGTTTAACTACAATGTTATATGTGCTAATAGTTAAGCTTAACTCTGTATCAGTATTGATTAAAACACTATGAAAAATAATACAAGATCTCATACGTAGGAGACGAGAAAGAGAGCTGAACCTGAAAGACAGAAGTGGGAGTGGTGAATGGGAGGGTATGAAAGGGTTAACGTGGGTTTGGGGAATACCTCTGGCTTTTATCTCACTTCTGTCTTCACAGTGACAGGAATCCTTACTTACCATCCTCACACCTCATCACTCTCTATCTATATCTCTCTCTCTCTCTCACTCTCTCTCTCACTCTCTCGCACTCAGACGCAGACACATGGTCGAGTAATTAGCTCCACATATTTTAATGGCAGGATTCACCTAAAGGAGTATAGGATCTCTTGTGATGCACCAGTTCTTCGTTTTCTCTCCCTCTCTCTCTGTGTCGTTTTGGCTGACAGTTGAGAAAAGCCACCTGACTCCGAGGTCTATGTGGAAAACTTTAATACTAAATGATTGGCTAGGAGACCTAACTCAGTAACATCCCAGTGCAGCCATTTACAGCTTTTCCAACCAATTAGAAGTGCAAGACTGTACCTACTTTCCATCTGTCTTGTTTTAATAGTGCTGTAGTCTGGGTCTGTTTTTGCTTTGGTTCATTTTCAGGATAAGGAAACCAGAGAAAATCAGAGTTAGCCCACTATATCAGGACAAAACACTCGTGTTATGAAAAAGTGCTTTTTGCATAGATTGAATGGCTTATTTAAATTCATTACAGTTGGGTTCTTGTATATTTTGTATATAGAGGCTAAATTTATATATATATATATTAACATCATGCTAAAGTATAAGAGTGTGTATATATATATATATATATATATATATATATGTGTGTGTGTGTGTGTGTGTGTGTGTGTGTGTGTGTGTGTCTTTTTACATGGAATTGCAAGCCACTGGTATGAGCCAACAGCTAACCTTGAATGCAGCCCACAAACCAACATACACACGCAGAGCATCTAAGTGTGTGTGTGTGTGCGTGTGTGTTTTACCTGTTTTGCTTTTTTAACTTGACCAAAGGGAAGCTCAGAGTGCCCATTAGGTTTGGTGGAGCCACCCTGAAGCCCAGACATTAGCCTGGTGGGGTCGGACTTGTAGCGCACATTCTACAGCAGTGGGCAGACTGGCGTCCACAGCGCCATCTTTAACTCATAATTCTATCTTTCAGCGAGGAAATGAAAGGGCTCTCCCGCACAGACCTTTCTGAACTCCACTAATGCTTATTTAAACACACTGCCCTGTGTGCAGTAGGTAACTGTGTTGGGGTGCAGTGATTAGTAGTATTAAGTTATATTCAATCTACTAGACTGATTCTTTTGAACTGCCCATTCCAAAGAATCCTACATCTGAGCAACTCATTATCATTATGGGAGATGCTATATCATTATCATTATGGGAAGATTAGCTAAGGCCTAAGGTGCTGTTTGAAAGTTAAACCCTTAATTGATGTATACATTTCTATATTGAGGTTGAGGTTGAGTTCACAGATGGATGTCCTAGCATATTCAAAACAACTAAATTTTGTGATCTGGAATTCATGACGAATGATAGCAAGTTGTCCCGTAGCTGCAAAACAGCCCTTAAACTATGATACTGCCACCACCGTGTTTCAAAGTTGGGATGAGATTTATAAAGTGGAATGCAGTGTAGTTTTGTCAAATATAACATCTCCTGTTTAAGCCATAAAGATGTATTATTCGCGCTATGTCTTCATATGTATTAGTCTTCTGGCTCATCCATGTAGTCTTTAGGAAACTTCTTTAGGAAACTGAGAAGTTGTTTGCTCCATGTGGTTATTCTGTGCATACTGTTATTGTTCAGTGTTTGCCAGATTGTGGATTGTGGTCCACATAATAGATCCTTAGAGATCCTGCAGATCCTTAGATGTTACCCTTGAGTTCTTTGGGATCCCACAGAATATTCTTAGCCTTACTCTTTGAGTTCCAGTGAATGGTAACAGTGAATTTCCTCGCTTTGTAGACCACCTACACTTCTGCCTGACCGTGGATCCAAACTCATCTGAAATTTATTGGCATCTTTTGTTTGGAACCTCTTCCAGCCTAACGAGTGCTGGCAAATAAGTTTTTGCCATAGCCCTCTACCCAACTGATGAGTTTAAAGGTTTAAATGCTAAACATTGGATCACTGTGTTCAGTAAATGCAGCATACATAGAACTACACAATTAGAGCAATAACAGACATTATTCATGCCATTTGGTAAACAGTTTAAATTAATAAATCAAATAAAAAGGCAGCTTTAAATATTTGTTTTCTATCGGAGATATATCAGGCCAAATAAAGCTAACACTGCTTACTACAAGTAGGCTTGTCTGAGGGACAAATACCGAATACTGTCATACGTGTGGGACACACTTCAGTTTGCCATCTGATCAATATGGATACGAGCCGTCTGAACAGATAACCGGATCAGGTTTCACTAATTTAAATACTGCTAACTCTGTTGATAACTGATCTTGGATAAAGTTGACTAATGTCAGTTCTGTGAAATATACAGTGTTTTAGTTGTTAAGCAAGTAATTAGCAATTCTGTGAAGGATGTGTCTTTAAAAAGTGTGAGCTCATGGATCCCTGACTGTCACAGCACATAACAGGGACTGGGCTGGGACTGGGCTTGGCTGATGCTTGGCTGATGCTTGGCTGATGCTTGGCTGATGCTTGGCTGATGCTAAGCTGATGCTGGGCTGATGCTGGGCTGATGCTTGGCTGATGCTAAACTGATGCTGGGCTGATGCTGGGCTGATGCTGGGCTGATGCTGGGCTGATGCTTGGCTGATGCTGGGCTGATGCTGGGCTGATGCTTGGCTGATGCTTGGCTGATGCTGGGCTGATGCTGGGCTGATGCTTGGCTGATGCTGGGCTGATGCTTGGCTGATGCTTGGCTGATGCTGGGCTGATGCTGGGCTGATACTGGGCTGATGCTGTGCTGATGCTAGGCTGAAGCTAGGCTGAAGCTGGTCCTGGTTCTAAGTATGCAGTTTGCACAGTGCTAATTAGTATGGTTAAATTTGAGCTTATTACTGTCAGCTACATAAGCCTTATTAGTTCCAGTGCAAAAATAAAGAAACTAATTTCAGACACATGTGTCTCCAGGGATCTGTTATATTTGAGCTAAGTTTCATTTACAATTGTTACAAAAAACATTTGGGAGATTAAGCTTACTGGTAAACATACTAAAAGTCTTTATATGCAGACATTGGACAGTGAGACATAAATTACGAGTGAGAACTTGACAACCATGGTGTGCCTGTTGCTAATGCTAATGAGTTTTCTAGCTAGCAGATTATTGGCTGGTGCTGCTTTATTATCAACAAAAAAGACCTGCTGCTTAGAAAGGTGTTTAACCTGATAGTCTACCCCCAAAACCAACAGGCGTTCCTCTTTATGTTTGATAGCAACGTCACATGGAAATGTACTTGAGCGAGTGCATGTTGAAATAAGATAACATTTCAATCCTATTGGTGTCAATTTATTGTTCAACTATACTTTTTTATACGTACAAGTTTTATCCACTGTTAGCTGGATCCCAAACCCCTAAACACTTCCAGACTGAGGGAGAGATTTTGCCACCCAGGGAGAATACAGTCAGTTGTGTTTTCATGGAACGCTGTTAAGAAATGGAGTATTGCTTTACTGGGATTCAGACCCTCACCTCTGTACAAGTTACGCTGTAGCCCGTTGAGCTGCTCCAGGGCCCAATCACTTCTGGATTGATTTGCAGTCGGGAACACATGGAGTCAACGTGTCGTGTTCCTCCTTCGTTTTATTATGAAGATATTTCATATTTCTTATTTTGAAATAGTTTTCATTTGGGAGAAATTAAAGAGCACTGGAGCCTGTCCATCCACCTCTCGCTCACTGCCTTTCCTTCCTCTTGTTCTTCTCAAGAATGTTTGGCTCCTTGTGACTTCCTGCTGTACTTGGCTAAGGGGCCCATATCTCTTGCTCTCTCCCTCTTACTCACTCTTTCGCTCGCTCTCTTTTAAGGTCTGCTCTTCAATTACCTGAGGCACAACAGGTGTGCCCAGACCATGTGCCTTGTGTTCATTATGGCTGTTTGTGTTTGTGTGAGAGAGAAAGATTGAAGTAAATATATTGATTGTGACATTCATCCAAATTACACTGTGAAATGAAAACCAGACACAGTCACAGACCTGGTCACCATGACAACCACTTTCTGCGCTCCGTTAGCCATCCTCTCAACACACACACACACACACACACACACACACACACACACACACACACACACACACACACACACACACACACAAAAAGTACTTGAACTCTGTAAACTCTTTGCTTTCTGGACTGCCATCAGCTCCAGAACTGAAGTTTGAAACTCTCTCTCTCTCTCTCTCTCTCTCTCTCTCTGTTGTCTGTCTCTCTCTCTTTCTGTCTCTCTCTGTCTCCGTCTCCGTCTCTCTCTGTATCTCTCTTTTTCTCTCTCTCTCTCTCTCTTTCTCTCTCTCTGTCTCTCTCTGTCTCTGTCTCTCTCTGTATCTCTCTCTCTTTCTCTCTCTCTCTCTCTCTCTTTCTCTCTCTGTCTCTCTCTGTCTCTGTCTCTCTGTCTCTCTCTCTCTCTCTTTCTTTCTTTCTTGTCTGTCTCCCTCTTTCTCTTTCTCTCTCTCTCCCTCCTTTGTCTGTCTCTAACTCTCTCTCTCTCTCTCTCTCTTTCTCTCTCTCTGTCTCTCTCTGTCTCTGTCTCTCTCTGTCTCTGTCTCTCTCTTTCTGTCTCTGTCTCTCTCTCTGTCTCCGTCTCTCTCTCTCTCTCTCTCTCTCTCTGTCTCTCTCTCTCTCTGTCTCTCTCTCTCTCTCTCTTTAATATAAGTTAATATTAAAGGGCTGGTTTGACTCTACTTGTCTGCTTACTTCAGTGTGAAAGAGTGGAGCCAAATGTCTGTGTGAAGATGTGTGTATATATGCAAATGAATTTTTTGTGAGGACACACAGCTGTCTATGTGTTGGTCTGTGAATCTGTCATTTTCACAGATATTTCAAACCAGTAATACTTATTGGAGCACAGCCGAGGCTGCTGGGCTGCTGCTCTTAAATATCACTAACTCTACTGCACTGCCCTATGAAAATAAATGTTACATTTCTCTTTTAGTTTTACATTCCCCACAGCACCCTTCATTTCATGTACATTCTGAAGGACATTACTTTAGAAAACTTGAATATTAAGCTGAATTGTCAAATGTCTAAATCTGTCAAACATATTCCCTCTTGGTGGCGAAATTTCTGTGAAAAACTGGATCAGGTACATTATAAATTTCAAAATCAAACATTAAATCAGTCGAAAACAGTAGAAGTTTTGGAAGTGCTTAACCCCTGCCCACCTGTCACCATCCAGAAGACTAAATACAACCAACCTGGTTCAGCATCAGTTGTGCAGACTCAGTGCCTAGACTTTATACTGTCATCCAAATGAAAGAATATTGTACTAGCCTGTACTAGTACTTTTACTTGTCTTACTCAAGCTTTCAACTCATTAATAAGTTAATGATAACTGGATGTTTCAGTTAGTAAATCATTGTTATTACTGGTTGTTATAATCTTTCTGAATTAAGATAAATACAAAATAATTAATGATAACTGTAGCTTAAACAACCAAGACCTTAATTGTATTCATAGAGTATATTATTTATTTATTTTTTTTTTTTTTAATAAAAATTTTTGAATAATCTGTCTGTCTTTCTCTCTACCCATAGCAGTAACAGTGAAAGTTACACTGACTGTAATTTCTATAGTTTATCTTTATATCTGTATCTTATCTGTCTGTTTATTTATCTGTCTGTTTATTTATCTGTCTGTTTATTTATCTGTCTGTCTGTATGGATGTGAATCCCAACACACGCAAACACACACCCAAAGAGACGACAGTACTAAACACACATATTTAATAGACAGTATAAAGAACGACACCTCCCTCGTCTGTGGAGGTGAATTACCGGGACCTTGGTCACACAAACACACGCGCACACACACACACGCACATGCACTTACACAGATGCTTTGTATTTTGTTTTCGTGTTTGTTTACATCCAGTAGGAAAGGCATATTCTTACACACTGACTCTCTGAGTTTAAGAGCTTTAGGCTCTCCGTAGGGAACACTGGGGAGGTGATGGATAGACAGATACTCTAGAGGAAGAGAAGGAATGAAGAAAGGTTGGCAGAGAAGGACACTGTCGAATGTGAATGAGAGAGCGTCTGACTTCAGGTCTGTGTGTGTGCGTGTGTGTGTGTGTGTGTGTGTGTGTGTGTGTGTGTGTGTGTGTGTGTGTGTTGTATATGTTTTTGTATATTTTCAGGACAAAAATGTCTCGACTTTGGTGGGAAACAAAAGAAAAGAGACCAAGTCCTACAATATCAGAAGCAGCTATATCGTCCTATAAAACTGTTTCATTGTTTAAAACTAACAAGAGAAGAATTTTTTTCTTTTTTTGTTTCTAAGGGTTGAGATTAGGATTTGAACCCTGTGTTCTGACACGGTATAAAACTAACCTGTGAGTGTGTGTGTCTGTTTTTAATTAAAGGGAGGAACACTGTTTATCTAAGAAAATGGTTCCATTTAGTGTGCACTGTAGGAAATGAGTTCTTTACTGAACCTGTTCTCATCCAAGTCCACATTTTGTTACTTCAGGCATCACCGCCCTCATCAAATACTGAATGTTATTGGCCGCAGTTACGACTGGATGTCTGAAACAGGACATTACTGGCAGATGTAGCTGCTGGCTGGAACTAAAAATAGGTTATTGGACAGGGTGCTGTGCATTGTCTGATTTTTCAGTTTTATTCTGGTTTCTGATTGGACAAGGTTCAGCCTTGACTAAAGTCCTGTATTCTGTGTTCATCATGTTTTACAGTTTACTTAACCCTTTCTTATTCAGTCACATGTCTGAAATCAGCAGAAGAAAGTCTGTGGAAAGTGCAGATTGCAAACTTAAAATCTTGAATTTGATTTACTAGATTTTATTCTTTTTTTATTTTAGCTGTGTTTAATCACTTTCAGACAGAGAAAGTGCAAACCTGTTCATAAAGAATTCATTAAGCATGTAAACGGGTAAACAGGTCATTATATTTAAATTAAAATGTAATGTACAGCGTTATGTGGCAGTAGTACTTCAGTAGCTTCAGTGGGATCTTTGAGTGTTTGTTATTTTAAGTGCAGTAGCTGTAACAGTGACCGGTTAGTGATGATCGCAGGTGTTTTGTTCTGGTTCAGTAAGATGTAGAAATGTGTGATATAATTTGAACACATTAATAGGATTGTGTGTATTAAATGTGCTGTTTCCTGAAGCATTATAGTTCAGAGGTGCCAGCGTGCGTTTGAAGTTGCTGGATTGTGGCATCCGGGTTTCTTTCTTGGTCATTTCTGGAAGTTGGCTTTGGCAAGAACCCAACTTAAACCATGGCTTTGTGTGCCTCACACCATCGTGTGTGCGTACGTGTGCCTGTGTGTGTGTGAGATAAACAGTGTACATATTGTTTATCTGCATTTAGGCTTAGCAGCGTAATAGCGCATGTCTCACACACATTTAGTGTGCTGATAGGAGTGTCTCGCTGTATTCCTCTAGAGGGTCTGGAAACACACACACACTTCCATCATCACACAAACCAGGAACATACACACTTATACACTAACAAAAGGACAAACTCAGGCCAGTAAGCTAATGCTGACTACACACAGTTTATTTTAATGCAAAGTCAGCTTAAATTCAACAATCAACGTATCAGCTTAAATTCAACAATCAACGTATCAGCTTAAATTCAACAATCAACATATCATCTTAAATTCAACAATCAACGTATCAGCTTAAATTCAACAATCAACATATCATCTTAAATTCAACAATCAACGTATCAGCTTAAATTCAACAATCAACGTATCAGCTTAAATTCAACAATCAACATATCAGCTTAAATTCAACAATCAACATATCATCTTAAATTCAACAATCAACGTATCATCTTAAATTCAACAATCAACGTATCATCTAAAATTCAACAATCAACGTATCAGCTTAAATTCAACAATCAACGTATCAGTTTTAATTTAACAACCAATGTATCAGCTTGAATTCAACAATCAACGTATCATCTTAAATTCAACAATCAACGTATCATCTTAAATTCAACAATCAACGTATCATCTTAAATTCAACAATCAACGTATCAGCTTAAATTCAACAATCAACATATCAGTTTTAATTTAACAACCAACGTATCAGCTTGAATTCAACAATCAACGTATCAGCTTGAATTCAACAATCAACGTATCAGCTTAAATTCAACAATCAACGTATCAGCTTAAATTCAACAATCAGCGTATCAGCTTAAATTCAACAATCAACGTTTCAGTTTTAATTTAACAACCAACGTATCAGCTTAAATTCAACAATCAACGTATCAGCTTGAATTCAACAATCAACGTATGAGCTTAACATCAACAATCAACATATCAGTTTTAATTTAACAACCAACGTATCAACTTGAATTCAACAATCAACGTATGAGCTTAAATTCAACAATCAACGTATCAGTTTTAATTTAACAATCAACATATCAGTTTTAATTTAACAACCAACGTATCAACTTGAATTCAACAATCAACGTATGAGCTTAAATTCAACAATCAACGTATCAGTTTTAATTTAACAATCAACGTATGAGCTTAAATTCAACAATCAACGTATTATCTTAAATTCAACAATCAACATATCAGTTTTAATTTAACAAACAATGTATCGGCTTGAATTCAAAATCAACATATCAGTTTTAATTTAACAACCAACGTATCATCTTGAATTCAACAATCAACGTATCATCTTAAATTCAACAATCAAGGTATCAGCTTAAATTCAACAATCAGCGTATCAGCTTAAATTCAACAATCAGCATATCAGCTTAAATTCAACAATCAAGGTATCAGCTTAAATTCAACAATCAACGTATCATCTTAAATTCAACAATCAACGTATCAGCTTAAATTCAACAATTAACGTATCAGCTTAAAATCAACAATCAACGTATCAGCTTAAATTCAACAATCAACGTATCATCTTAAATTCAACAATCAACGTATCAGCTTAAATTCAACAATCAACGTATCAGTTTTAATTTAACAACCAACGTATCAGCTTGAATTCAACAATCAATGTATCAGCTTGAATTCAACAATCAACGTATCAGCTTAAATTCAACAATCAACGTATCAGTTTTAATTTAACAACCAACGTATCAGCTTGAATTCAACAATCAACGTATGAGCTTAAAATCAACAATCAACGTATCAGTTTTAATTTAACAACCAACGTATCAGCTTGAATTCAACAATCAACGTATCAGCTTGAATTCAACAATCAACGTATCAGCTTAAATTCAACAATCAACGTATCAGCTTAAATTCAACAATTAGCGTATCAGCTTAAATTCAACAATCAACGTATCAGTTTTAATTTAACAACCAACGTATCAGCTTGAATTCAACAATCAACGTATCAGCTTGAATTCAACAATCAACGTATGAGCTTAAAATCAACAATCAACATATCAGTTTTAATTTAACAACCAACGTATCAGCTTGAATTCAACAATCAACGTATGAGCTTAAAATCAACAATCAACGTATCAGTTTTAATTTAACAACCAACGTATCAGCTTGAATTCAACAACCAACGTATCAGCTTGAATTCAACAATCAACGTATCAGCTTGAATTCAACAATCAACGTATCAGCTTGAATTCAACAATCAACGTATCAGCTTGAATTCAACAATCAACGTATCAGCTTAAATTCAACAATCAACGTATCAGCTTAAATTCAACAATCAGCGTATCAGCTTAAATTCAACAATCAACGTATCAGTTTTAATTTAACAACCAACGTATCAGCTTGAATTCAACAATCAACGTATCAGCTTGAATTCAACAATCAACGTATCAGCTTGAATTCAACAATCAACGTATGAGCTTAAAATCAACAATCAACATATCAGTTTTAATTTAACAACCAACGTATCAGCTTGAATTCAACAATCAACGTATCAGCTTGAATTCAACAATCAACGTATGAGCTTAAAATCAACAATCAACATATCAGTTTTAATTTAACAACCAACGTATCAGCTTGAATTCAACAATCAACGTATGAGCTTAAATTCAGCAATCAACGTATCAGTTTTAATTTAACAATCAACGTATGAGCTTAAATTCAACAATCAACGTATCATCTTAAATTCAACAATCAACATATCAGTTTTAATTTAACAAACAATGTATCAGCTTGAATTCAAAATCAACATATCAGTTTTAATTTAACAACCAACGTATCATCTTGAATTCAACAATCAACGTATCATCTTAAATTCAACAATCAAGGTATCAGCTTAAATTCAACAATCAAGGTATCAGCTTAAATTCAACAATCAGCATATCAGCTTAAATTCAACAATCAAGGTATCAGCTTAAATTCTACAATCATCGTATCAGTTTTAATTTAACAAACAATGTATCAGCTTGAATTCAAAATCAACATATCAGTTTTAATTTAACAACCAACGTATCATCTTGAATTCAACAATCAACGTATCATCTTAAATTCAACAATCAAGGTATCAGCTTAAATTTAACAATCAGCATATCAGCTTAAATTCAACAATCAGCATATCAGCTTAAATTCAACAATCAACGTATCAGCTTAAATTCAACAATCAACGTATCAGTTTTAATTTAACAACCAACGTATCAGCTTGAATTCAACAATCAACGTATGAGCTTAAAATCAACAATCAACGTATCAGTTTTAATTTAACAACCAACGTATCAGCTTGAATTCAACAATCAACGTATCAGCTTGAATTCAACAATCAACGTATCAGCTTAAATTCAACAATCAACGTATCAGCTTAAATTCAACAATCAGCGTATCAGCTTAAATTCAACAATCAACTTATCAGTTTTAATTTAACAACCAATGTATCAGCTTGAATTCAACAATCAACGTATCAGCTTGAATTCAACAAGCAACGTATGAGCTTAAAATCAACAATCAACATATCAGTTTTAATTTAACAACCAACGTATCAGCTTAAATTCAACAATCAACGTATCAGCTTAAATTCAACAATCAGCGTATCAGCTTAAATTCAACAATCAACTTATCAGTTTTAATTTAACAACCAACGTATCAGCTTGAATTCAACAATCAACGTATCAGCTTGAATTCAACAAGCAACGTATGAGCTTAAAATCAACAATCAACATATCAGTTTTAATTTAACAACCAACGTATCAGCTTGAATTCAACAATCAACGTATCAGCTTGAATTCAACAATCAACGTATGAGCTTAAAATCAACAATCAACATATCAGTTTTAATTTAACAACCAACGTATCAGCTTGAATTCAACAATCAACGTATGAGCTTAAAATCAACAATCAACGTATCAGTTTTAAATTTAACAACCAACGTATCAGCTTGAATTCAACAACCAACGTATCAGCTTGAATTCAACAATCAACGTATCAGCTTGAATTCAACAATCAACGTATCAGCTTGAATTCAACAATCAACGTATCAGCTTGAATTCAACAATCAACGTATCAGCTTAAATTCAACAATCAACGTATCAGCTTAAATTCAACAATCAGCGTATCAGCTTAAATTCAACAATCAACGTATCAGTTTTAATTTAACAACCAACGTATCAGCTTGAATTCAACAATCAACGTATCAGCTTGAATTCAACAATCAACGTATCAGCTTGAATTCAACAATCAACGTATGAGCTTAAAATCAACAATCAACATATCAGTTTTAATTTAACAACCAACGTATCAGCTTGAATTCAACAATCAACGTATCAGCTTGAATTCAACAATCAACGTATGAGCTTAAAATCAACAATCAACATATCAGTTTTAATTTAACAACCAACGTATCAGCTTGAATTCAACAATCAACGTATGAGCTTAAATTCAGCAATCAACGTATCAGTTTTAATTTAACAATCAACGTATGAGCTTAAATTCAACAATCAACGTATCATCTTAAATTCAACAATCAACATATCAGTTTTAATTTAACAAACAATGTATCAGCTTGAATTCAAAATCAACATATCAGTTTTAATTTAACAACCAACGTATCATCTTGAATTCAACAATCAACGTATCATCTTAAATTCAACAATCAAGGTATCAGCTTAATTCAACAATCAAGGTATCAGCTTAAATTCAACAATCAGCATATCAGCTTAAATTCAACAATCAAGGTATCAGCTTAAATTCTACAATCATCGTATCAGTTTTAATTTAACAAACAATGTATCAGCTTGAATTCAAAATCAACATATCAGTTTTAATTTAACAACCAACGTATCATCTTGAATTCAACAATCAACGTATCATCTTAAATTCAACAATCAAGGTATCAGCTTAAATTTAACAATCAGCATATCAGCTTAAATTCAACAATCAGCATATCAGCTTAAATTCAACAATCAACGTATCAGCTTAAATTCAACAATCAACGTATCAGTTTTAATTTAACAACCAACGTATCAGCTTGAATTCAACAATCAACGTATGAGCTTAAAATCAACAATCAACGTATCAGTTTTAATTTAACAACCAACGTATCAGCTTGAATTCAACAATCAACGTATCAGCTTGAATTCAACAATCAACGTATCAGCTTAAATTCAACAATCAACGTATCAGCTTAAATTCAACAATCAGCGTATCAGCTTAAATTCAACAATCAACTTATCAGTTTTAATTTAACAACCAACGTATCAGCTTGAATTCAACAATCAACGTATCAGCTTGAATTCAACAAGCAACGTATGAGCTTAAAATCAACAATCAACATATCAGTTTTAATTTAACAACCAACGTATCAGCTTGAATTCAACAATCAACGTATGAGCTTAAAATCAACAATCAACGTATCAGTTTTAATTTAACAACCAACGTATCAGCTTGAATTCAACAATCAACGTATCAGCTTGAATTCAACAATCAACGTATCAGCTTAAATTCAACAATCAGCGTATCAGCTTAAATTCAACAATCAACGTATCAGTTTTAATTTAACAACCAACGTATCAGCTTGAATTCTACAATCAACGTATCAGCTTGAATTCAACAATCAACGTATGAGCTTAAAATCAACAATCAACATATCAGTTTTAATTTAACAACCAACGTATCAGCTTGAATTCAACAATCAACGTATGAGCTTAAATTCAGCAATCAACGTATCAGTTTTAATTTAACAATCAACGTATGAGCTTAAATTCAACAATCAACGTATCATCTTAAATTCAACAATCAACATATCAGTTTTAATTTAACAAAC